>JAJJWW010015559.1:0-453013 GCA_023531295.1 Papaver armeniacum
AAAAAAAAAAAAAAAAACTTGTTTTAGAAGCTAGAAAGATACTTGAATCTAATTGTAAAATTTCATTTTTGATTATTTGCAAAAACCAGATACTTGTTCACATCGCATGATTAATTGATACCAGAAAATCCCATTTCCTTTTAGTCAGCGAAGATTAAGACGTCACTTGTCGATTAGAACTTTTACCAAGGAGTCTATAATCTCGTCACAACAGAAGGAACAATTGGCTATAAGGGGCCTTGCTTAAACTCTAAATTTCATCTCAACCATTTGTGGGTGAATTAATTACTTAGATTATTTGAAATCCTTGTTGATTTTGCTTTTGCTTTTACATTAACATCATATCTGTAATACTAGTTCAATTGACTCTTTAAATCCCTTTATTGATCTGTACCTTCTCTTAGTAGTCCAGTCCTATCAAAATCCTTAATCGTTGTTTCTTTTGTACTTGGTAGGGGCTCTGGTGAATCCGATTTGATCCTCTTAGCCTTTTTGGATTTCTGTGGAATGAATTAGTTAATCCAGTGCACATCTTTGGCATTAACAATCAAATTAATCGATTTTTCCCTTTTTGTCCGTGTTTAATCTTTCTACTTGTTTGTTTTTCTTTCAATTTCCGTAGTCGTTTGCCCATTTTTCTCATCAATTTGATTTTGCTTCCTTTGATTTAAACTCGTTATTATCGCTTTGTCTTGTGAATTTTTGCTAATTTTATCTTAAAAAAATTAGTTGCTAGAGTAGACTTGAATTGAGAACTCTCTGTTGCTATCTCCGAGATTTTCTTTAATTCTAGTTTCATTCCGTATTTCAACTGTCTGTGGTTCAATATTTGAATTTCTTCTTGATTGTTTCTTATTAGTTATCCCTACAACTTCCCGAATCTTCTTAGTTTCCGTGTGTTCATCCTTCTAGCCTAGCTGGGGCCTATTGGCAGCTTATAAAAGAAGGGGTGTGTTCTCCGAAATTCTCGAGACCTCGAGACTTAATACTCCTTAAGGCAAGCTTTTGGGAGCAAACCGTTTTAGGCGAGCAAGAGTTGGAGTCATTTCCTGTGTAACAAAAACTTGAGGTCTATTCTTGTGTCTTGTAAGGATAGGATTTTATATCCCCAAGTTTTTGATTTCTACATATTCTTCCATTTTGTTTTTGACGCTTGTGTTGCCCGCTCTTATTCTCTCTGTCTTTTGTAGATGCTTGTTTAGCTTTTAATCCTTATGCTTTCTCGGTCCTAGGCTTCATATCTTAGAGTTTAAGTAATTTCCTTCTAGATATGAAGATAACTTGGAATACCCAAGGGTGTGGTAAGAAAAGGACTAGGCAACATTTAAATCATCTTATAAACTTTGAAAAAAACTCGATATTTTGTTTTATCAAAACCAAATCTCGTAAAACCTCTAATGAACACTATTCTTAGTGCTTTTCCCAATTTTCATTTGGTTGATCCGGATGGAATAGCCGGGGGTTTGGCTATTGCTTGATAGACGGCTTTCCAATTTGAGATTGTTCAATATAATCAATATGATAAATGTTCTTGTTAAATCGAATTTCTCTTCTAAAGAATGGCTTTTAACTTGTTTCTATGGGAGTCCTTATGACTTCAATCATAAAAGTAGGATGGGATTTCCCGGAAGAAATCTCGTCGAGTTAATTTAAATAATTTACCTTGGGTCGTGGTGGGGGATCTTAATGTGATTTTTCATCAATCGGAAAAGTTAGATGGGCTCCCTTTTAAGAAATGCGAGTCGATTATTTTGCGAGAATTCTTAGTAGAGCAGACTTACGGATTTGGGTTATATTGGATTGGACTATACTTGGGATAACCATAGGAAAGGAGATAAGAATATTCAACAAAGGCTAGATAGAGCCGTGCACAATCCGAGTGGCATCTTCAATTCCCCAAGGCTTCTCTTAAACATCTAGGGGTCATAGGCTCGAGATCACAATCCGATTTCTGTTCTTTGGATGAAAGTTTTAAACCTTTGGCTTTTTGGTTTTAAATTTTTTGATACTTTGGCCGAGAGAACCTAGCCGCATTCAATCGATTGAACATTTTGGAACGCTTCTCTTGAGAATTCTTCTCGCAACTATTGCTAGAAACTTGGTGACTCTAGGGGAACAATTATCTCGATTGAGAGAAAACATGTTTTTGGTAATCCTTCTAAGAAGATTAATTATATGTTGAAATTCCTTGAAAAACTCAAATCTAATGTTCATCCGAATCACAATTTAATTATACGTAAAACTAAAGAATTAGGGGATTTACATGATACTGAAGAGGCCATTGCCAAACAACTATCTAGAGACAATATAATCAATTTAGGAGAGAAAAATACTCAAGTACTTTCATGTGGTCACTTTAAAAGAAGGAAGAGAAACAATATTGACCGTATAACCGATAAGTTGGGGAATGTTGTAAATGATAGAATGCATGTTAGCGTTGTTTTAATCGACTTTTATAAAGACCTTTTTACTACTGAATCACATGTCGATGGACAAGCCGCTGATATTTTTGAAAATATACTCATTGCATTTCGACGAAGAGAATTCTTTTTATTAAGGATCCCTTCGAGATGAGATTTTTCAATTGTTAAGAAAATGAAACCCAATAAATCTCAGGGGCCGTATGGGTTCCTGCTAGTTTTTACAAACATAATTGGAACATTGTCGGTCCTCGGATTGTAGATATGATCCAAGAGTTTTTTAAAACTAAAGTCATGTGTAAGGATTTCAATCAAACTCATCTTTTTTCATTCCTAAATCTAAAGCTCCCTAAAATCCTTCCGAATTTTTCCGCATTGGCCTTTGTAATACAACTTACAAGATTATAGCAAAACTTCTTGCCAATAGGATGAAACCTCTTTTGGATAATCTAATTTCGCCTTTTGATCCGCATTTCTTTCCTCTAGACAAATTTCTGATAATATAGTGATAGCTCATGAGATGATTCATGCTTTTAAGAAAAAAAAGGGAAGTCCGGATATCTTGGAATTAAAATTGATATGTCTAAGGCTTTCGATAGAGTAAGTTGGGATTTCCTCCTAAAAACTCTATCCAAATTTGGATTTAGTGAACATTGGTGTGCTACGATCGAGCAATGCATCTCTACAGCTAATATATCTGTTCTCCTAAATGGGCATCCTGGGGAGTCTTTTAAACCTACTAGAGGGCTTAGACAGGGGGATCCTTTATCCCCCTATCTTTTTATTATTTGTATGGAAGTCTTTTCCAGATTATTACTTTCTCAAGAGAGAAAAAAATTATTCATGGAGCTAAAATCTCTAGAGCCGTTGCTCTAGTTTCTCATCTTTTCTTTGCAGATGATTGTCTTCTGTTTGCAAAAGCGGATCTAAAAGAATGCAAAAACCTTTTAAATTCCATAGACCTTTTTTGTAAAGCTTCCTGGACAAGTCATTAATTTTGACAAGTCTCTGTCTTTTTTTAAAGCAAGAATGTTCATCATAGGCACCAAAAGATGATGACCCGATCTTTAAAGATTAAAAAGATTAATATCAAGGATTCTTATTTAGGGGCTCCATTGTTTGTTGATAAGTCTAAACTAAAAACCTTTGACCCGATTGTTCAAAAATGGAAGCTAAAATTCAAGCTTGGAGTAGTAAAATTCTTAGTCGTGCTAGTAAAATGGTGCTTAATAAATACGTGTTTTCTCTAGTTTACCTATTTACCAAATGGGTTGTTTTCTTATTCCAAAAAAATTACTACGAAAAATCAATGCAATTCAGAGGGATTTTTGGTGGGGTAAAAAGGTTAATGCCAAAGGTATTCAGATTAAATCTTATCCTTTTATGTAAGCCTGTGTCTCAGGGGGTTTGGGGTTTAAAGATGCAAATAAAACTAACCTTGCTATGTTAGCTAAATTGGCATGGAGACCGTTAGAAAACCCGAACTCTTTAATGGCTTCTCTCGTTAAAACCAAAGTATTTTAAGAACAATTACTGCTCTTGTTGCCAAAGTGCCCAAGTCGAGCTCGTGGATGTGGAAGTGCATCGGTAAAAGGCCCGGTTCTTATAAAACAAAACAGCATATGGGAAGTAGGTGATGGAAAGTCCATCAATCTATGGTTTGATAACGGGATACCTTGCCTTGATAAAAATCTGTTTAAATGGGTTTGCCCATTAACACCAATCTAACACTTGTTGCAGACTTAATTGATCGGGCAACAATAAGTGGAATTTAATTACTCTTCGCCTTGTTTTCCTTCTTATTATCTCTAAAATTTTGAACATCAACTTATTTTGCAATATCGACAATTTGTTACATAAAGACAGGGATAAGATGGGGTTAACTAGGGATGGTAACTTCACCTAAGTCTATGTATGCTAAACTTAATGATCCTTCTATGTCGTTAGGGAGTAATGAGCATTCTAAAACTTTTGGAAAGATATGGAACCTAAAGGTTTCGCAAAGGATTAAATTGTTCATTTGGAAATGTTTGAATAATGCTTTACCTTTGTTAATGATACCTTGTCTAGATATACTAGAAAAGCCTCTTCAAGATGTATTTTTCAGGGAAATGTAAGATGAGACAATGGAACATCTATTCTTTGAATGTCATTTTGCCAAATCTATTTGGATGTTGCCTCCTTGTCCTTCACTTCTTCTATTCATTCTAATGCCTCTTTTAAGGAACATTTTTGCTCTTGGATGAATGGAGTTGCTCAAGGCATTTTAATTTGCGCAACAAAATGTTGGTTTATATGGAAGGAGAGGTGTAACAGTAGTGTTTAGGAATAAGGCTAGCTCCTCAATTACTTACATCCCTCACTATTCGTAGGCATATTCAGCTTTGGACACCCAGAGCCGAACTTCTTAACCCAAATGTTTTAATTCCAAGGGTGGTAAAACACATTACACAATCAACCTCAATGGGCCGCCTCCCGGTCTAAATGAGTTGAAAGTTAATGATGGATCTTGCTGAAGTTGGATGCTAATTCTAATCCAAAAGTTGCCATTGTTGTTCGTAATCATGCGGGTGTACTATGGAAGGAGCAAGAGCAGACCCAAAAGTACTTCCAAAGGCGAGAAGAGGTATAGTTGTAACTCTAGAAGGAGCTAATTGGGCAAAAGAAGCAAAAATATAGGCATTTAGCATTTAAGGAGATTGTAAGAGAGTGGTGGATTATTTGAATGGCACAAGCAATAGAATTCTCTCGCAATGTGAATCTATTCTAAACGGTTAAGAAAATTGCTACTCAATGCGATAATTTTTTGGGATTTGAGTATGTCCCAAGGGAAGCTAATAGCGTTAGATACTCTAGCTAAAGAAGCAAGAAAATATGTGCGTAGTGTTAATTGGAGTATCATGTTGCTCCTTATTGTATTTATCAAGTCTTTGTTAGTGGATAAATATAAAGTGGGGGATGTTACAACAACCAACTTTACCTATCTCTGACACTAATATTGTAAGCCTCTCAGGTGACCAAGTTGGTTAGCTGTTTTTAATATATCTTATTTCTTCAAAAAAAAAACATTCACTTTATGGCCAAACCTCATAAATTCAGAAAAACAATTTTAATACTCCATCTCTTCTGTAAAATTTTAAGTCTTTATAGAAAAAGCAAAAGAAAGCCGATTAAGGTTGCCATTGGTTGTAAACTACTATAAAACACCACATTTTTTAAGAAACACTACTGGATGGCGGGATCTCTTTTCTTTTTCTCGGTGGATTTGTTGGCAGCTGTTTGCAATAGTGCATTTTAGCCCCTAGTCACGTAGGCACAGTGTCATACATCCCATCATGATAATGCACCCAAAAGAATTTAAGAAGTGGAAATCAAAAGAATTTAGGAAGTGGAAATCAAAGAAAATGATGGATAACAGATTTGTTATTGCCAAGGTTTGGTATTTTCTTTCATTCATTTACAACTCTTTCTCACGTTATTTCAAAGACTCTTTTTGAGTTTCAAACCTTGTTCGTTTTTTCTTCTTCATATTTTCAACCCCTTTTCCGTCACGCATAAGCAATTTTTTTTTTCTTTCTTCCATGTATAACGTGTTGTTGATTTATTTAGTTGCTAGTACCCTTTTCGAAAGCTTTTACCAAATAATAGTATTGCTTTTCTTTACATTTTTATTTTCACACTCCAGTAATTATATAGTATATGAATTTAGAGATGATGGAGAAAATTAGAATTAATCGGTTGGATACATCCGAGGAACTACAAATTAGGATGGCGTTGAATATTCAAAAAAAATCTCAAGGATGTCAATGTAATGAGTATAGAAGAAATGAAGTTGTCCAATGTATATTGAAGCTAACGTATCGCAATTGATAAGCAAATTTGACTGATGTATTTGCATACGCGAGCAAGGTTAATATTGGCCGTTCCAAGTGAACCAAATCCTTATGTATTTGATATCTTTTGATATCTTGTTCTATGTCAGTATGAAACACATAACTTTTGAAATCTTATAATGGGAAACATCTTTATTATGTGGTATAAGCCAATACAATATCTTGACATAATCACCGGCATCCTAGACCTATGTGTGGCTCTGCATTTCCTTTGTTTTTGACCGACCTGATTCAAGTAGAGCACAGGGCCCAAAAGGTCATACCATGAAGCAAATAAGTGGGACTAATTTTGATCATATCTAATGCCTGATCGACGTTTCACTCTAGTCTAGTCTAGTGTGGACTCAAATCTTAAGGTCCATCCTTTGCATTGTCAACCGCGTTTAGATTTTAGAAATGGGTTCAAATTTTCTGGTAGTATATAAATTGACTTGGGGACATAAACCTACGAATTGGTGTACCCCCAAGGAAACTGGGACCCCTATTAGCAATGGTGGGTGTTTACTCAGCTTATCCCAAACAACTCCTAATTTTAGGTGCCCAGGGCTGCTGCTACCACTTAAAAAAAAAAAAAAAAAAAAAAAAAAGGGCTTTTTAACAATGTGGCCATCTTTTTGGACTATAATTTAGAAAGTGGCCGTTTTTTGGAATTGTTATATAAAGTGGCCGAGTTTGACATTTTCCATCCCGTTTTTTTCAGAAAACGGGTAACGTCAGTTAACTCAAACGTGTCAGCTGTAGAAGACTTAAAAGCCCTTAAAACTTCGACTAACCTAAAAACGTCTCCCTAATCTTCTTCCCTGACCTTCAATTCCTTCAGTTCATCGCAAAATTGAAATGATACATATCTCTACAAAATCAGTTCTAATTTAAAGTATCCCAAACTTCAAATTGATTCAATTAAAAATGAAAATTTATCAATTACAACTACCAAATCCATCCAGTAGCAAAACAAGTTGATACATGTGGTATAAATACAAGATCATATAATCAATTTCATCACTACGCAATTTTAAACATCATCAACAACAAAAACAAACCAGTAGTTTTCATCATCTTATGGAGTTAATACGCATATGGTGGTCAGATGAAAAATCCAATATTAACCAGCACCACCCATAGCAACAAATAGCAACCACCAATCTACCACCAAATCACGACCATACTTGAACAAGATTCCATCGAATGATCACCACAAACCAAGATCGAAACCAAAAACACCATGAATCAATAAACCCCCAATTTTGAAGAACCCTAAATTCAATTTCTACTCCATGTAACAAATTAATTCAATTAACCACCTAGTACGAGCAATACAAAGATTAATAAACATTGGGTTTGATGCACTTACTCTTTTTGAAGACCTATATTGCTTCAATTTAAAATTACCTTCTTCTTCGTCTTCCTTTAATTTCAACTTTTACTGTAACAATAAGTTGAAGACCCAGGTTATACTCTTGGTATCCCATTAAATCTTCTAAATAATCAAACAAGCCCAAATTCTTTAGTGGTACCTTAATCCTCGAAAATTTCTTTTCACTGGTGTTTCAGGTTTGGTTTTGATGGTAATGGCAAAAATACGAAGAAGAAGCAGATTTACATGTCGGTTTCCTTAATTATTACACACTTATAAGGATATGTTAGTCATTATACCCTAAATAATTGACTTAGTCAATGTGGGAGACCAATTTGGTGGGCCCATACGTCTAAACTAACGGAAAGGCCACTTTAGAAAAGATTTAAATTTTCTGGCCGGTTTATTAATTATATGGATGGAAGCTGGACAGTTTATTAATTTGCCCAAAAAAAAAAGTAAATTTTTCACCTTGTAAGTTGTGGGAGCTTGTGACTTTGTGACAAATGAAATATTAAAAAGAAATCCAGTTAAAATATTTTTTTACCGATAAAAAAAGAAATAATCAGAAACTTTACCTGAGAAAATATTCTGAAGAGAGATTTCCTGATCATTAACAGATATACCATACTTGGTAAAGCTAAATAGCTCTGGACTATTCAAACACGTGTAAGGTGGAGATTAACAAATGTTTCAGAGAGAGGAAATAACAGTGGGCACATGGCTTATTCTCAGTGTGAAAGTTGGATTTGGACTCATCATGAGTCAAATTTATACTCATCTCATTCACATCTCTCTCCTCCCTCACTCTCCATTTAGTATTTAGCAGCAACAAATCCTTAAAACTCTCCTCATTTTCTTTTCACAATCTCATTCCCACTCACAGAGACTCTTCATTTTCCTTCTTTCTTTCCACATTTCTTCTGTGGGTTTTTTTCTTTGAGAAAAAATGGTGAAGATTTCATTAGTGTTATGTGTTCTAGCAATCTTTGCTTGTGCAGAAGTTGTGAACTCAAAGACTACTGCTGCACCTGCACCAGCAGTTGATTGTTCAACAATTATATTCAGTATGGCTGATTGTTTAACATTTGTTACAAGTGGGAGTAAAGTTACTAAACCAGAAGGTGGATGTTGTAGTGGATTGAAAACTGTGTTGAAAGCTGATGCTCAGTGTATCTGTGAAGCTTTTAAGAATAGTGGGAGTTTAGGGGTTGTTTTGGATATTAAGAAAGCTATGACTTTGCCTGCTGCTTGTGGTGTTTCTGCTCCATCTATTGATAAATGTGGATGTAAGTCTGATTTCTTTGAAACCCTCTTTTAGATTTTGCATTTTTTGTTGTGATCTGGTTTGTTCTTGCAGTTAGATTCATTGTTTTTGATGGTTTTGGATGATGGGTTTTGTTCAATTTTGGATTTTTACTAATGGGGTTTTCTTGATTTTGTTTTTTCTTGCAGTGGCTCTTTCCCCTGCGGGTGCTCCTGGTATGATTTTGGATTTTCATGAATGGGTTGTCTTGATTTCTGATTTTTCTTAAAAAAGATATATAGATTTTATTATGATTGATGGTATGGATGCATGGTGTTTGTGTATGAAACTGTGACACATTTGTTTTTATGCTTTAAACAAATGGGTTCAGTGATGAAAGTTGAGACCCAAATTTAGCATCAATTCCTTGCTTAGCATCTTTTGTTGTTTAATAGTAGTGTGGAATTCAGATCTCATGAAAATCTTTGGTGCTGATTATATTTAATGCCAAAAGGTACATCTGGGTTTCTTGAAGTGGAATGGAATTCCTCAAAGACCATTTCTTGTTGATGCATGCTGTGTGTATTTCGGTTTAAACAAATGGGTTTAGTGTTGAAAATTGAAACCCAATTTGAAGTATTTTTTGTTCTTTTTCTAAGTCACAGGTGTTAGATATGTATGAAAAGTTATTCTGTCTAAATGATGATGAGTGTGAAAGCTTCCAGAAAATTTTGAATTAATTAGCATCAATTCCTTGCTTAGCATCTCTTGTTGTTGAATCGTAATGTGGAATTTAGATCTCATGAAGAAATTCCTCCAAGACCTTTTATTGTATGAAATTCTCTGTGTAGTTCTATTTTGGTGTGGATTGGATTACTGCTTTACTAATTGGATCTAGTTATAGGATATAAGATGTTCTGAATCTTGTTTTGTATGACTAACTTGAAAACGTTGTGTCTATTTTAATGTCGGTTGAAATTGGATAGTTAGTGGAGTATACAAAATATGGTGTTTGTAGAATCGGGTATGTGCATTTGACTGCTCTTATTTTGTACTGAAAATGTATGTGGGAAAATGCTGTATGAATGGTAGTTTGCAAAACAAATTTGAACTTTCTCATGTCCTGATTTGTTTACAATCCCATTGTTGGTCTGGTTACTCCAATGCCATGTTATGTAATGCTCAGATGATAATGTCATAATGTTAAAAATATTTTAATATGGACCTGCTTTGCCTTGGTCTTTTCTCTTGATTTTGTGTTTGGTGATCATTTTAGGACGTACATAGTTCTTTTAGTTTTTGATCTTCTTTTCTTTTTCGCCGCAGTACAATCTCCAAGCAGAAGCACTGTTCTACCTCCCATGTCATCACCATCCATGTTTACCCCAGCACCTTCACCTACTGCTGAAGGCCCTACAGGAGGTTCTCAAGTTGAAGCTCCAGCTCCATCCCCAAAACCATCTGATGCATCCACTACCACGATTTCTTCATTAGCTCTTCTTGTCAGCCTTGCTGCTGCATCATACTCTCTCTTTTGAGATCAGTTTTATACATCACCATCTAGTTCTCATTTGGACATAATTTATTAGTAGCTTAAAAATTCATATGTTCCACGAGGTAGGATGTTGCAGGGGGGTGGATCTTATTGAGAAGTATTGTTTGGTTAGGTTTAGTTTGTGGTATTGCTGTTACACGTTAGCTATTTCATTGTGGTTTGTTTATATATTCTGTTTACGGTAGCAGAAAGACCTTGACATCTCCCCTGTTTACTTGTTTTGGGTATTTATTGAGTTGCCTTACCTTTTCTTTTTTCTTCTGGTGGTGTGATGAGATCAAATAAGACTGGGATGTTACTGTTTTCTTAGTCCTTCTGTTTCTATCTAATTTTTTAAGCGCGGCATTGCCATATTATACCAACGCACTGCCTACTAACTTCGCTTCTTAATGTATTTTGTTATGTTGGTTTTCGGGATTGTTTTTCAATTTCTCCAATTGACCTAGATGCGATGCGAGTACATTTAGGTACCCAGGCGTTCCAAATGGATGCATTGCTTGTAATATCAGTGTCAGTCGAGTGTAGTCATACTTGTTAACAGGCAGATTCGAATTGAGACTTGTTAGGAAGGTGAAGCGTTAACTACATGAATGAAACCTCTATATAAAGGAACCAGTCAACAACAGTGTTAACAGCTTTAATGTCTTCCCCACAATGGGACTGGGATGCTGAAATGGAGGATGCTGAGCTGTTGGAGGATGCTGAAATGGAAAAATAAGAACCTACGGTGGTGTGAAGAAACCATTAGAATTGTCATCCCCACAATGGGACTGTGGTGTGAAGAAACCATTAGAATTGTCATCCCCACAATGGGACTGGGGTGTTGCCGACTTGCTGTGCAGTTTATCTAATTTCTAAAGCCAGCACCGCGATATTCAAATGGTTATACTAGCACACTGCTATTAATAACTACGGTAATTAAGGAGTTTCTTTTGCTGGTTTTATGTGGATGCGAGTAAATTTAGGTACCTTGGCGTTTTAATTTGTAATTCTTAGACTTACAGTGTACCAAATTGATAATTTGGTTGCAATATTAACAACAATGGGTTAGTCATGTTTTCTATTTATTTTTTTATTTTTTTTTCAGCTTAGAAATGTTAAACTTTTTATTGGAAAGAAAATATTATTGTACAGTCCAAATAAATTCAGATTAGCTACACTAGTTAATGACTTTCCAACGGGTAATGAGATCCCTAAACAAAGTAGTTCTAAACCACTTCGCCTCCCTGTTAACCGTCTCCGCCCTGGGTATTTTATTAGCCGTTGCACATTTGTTACGCACTCCACAAATGACCCAGCAGATTGTAAAAATGAGATTTTCCTACCCTCATGTTTGTTAAAAGGTAGATTCATTCGTTCTTAAGTTGGGACCTATTATGTAGTCTTGTTAAATGCATGACTGAAACCAAAGATATTACATGAATGAAACCTCTATATATTTGAACCAGAGCCCAAGATTGTTAACACCTTTGTATTTTCACCTTTCCATTTAGTCCATCTATCCAATTAATTCATTCAGTCTATCTATCGAAGTAATTTCAAGTCAACTCAAATTCTAAGATGTTGGAGGATACTGAAATAGGAGAATCCGAGCTAAGTAATGTGTAATAACGGTGGAGTTTGGAGTTTCAAAAATATAATACAAATAGACCCCGAGGACTTCTAAAGTTTTATCTCTTATCTTCACACACTTTCTCTGTTCCAATATTTCCTTGAGAATTGTATTACTGTATTATATCATTTCCTTCAAATTCTATATTCATACTCCATTAGCTAATTTAGCTTGGAAAGAAATCAATATCAAGCTTATCTTTACCTCAATTCAAGTATTTGCAAGTGCCAGTGAGGTATTATGGCACCCTTTCTACTTGATCAACAAAATCAAATACAAAAGTACAAGAAACAGATACAAAAAGAACTCAAGAAAATCCGAATTACCCAACATCAGAATGTAGGTTCTCCTGTATGTCTAAACTGCCAGCCGGAAAATATTAATCAGGTGCGGATGTTTTAATGAAAGTTGCTTGTGCTTATGCAATGAATTTTAAGGCACATAAGCAGCTTACTTGTGCTGATTTATTGGCTAATGGCATGTTTGCTCATACTACAGTCATAAATCATCCCCTCATCTTTGGGCTAAAATTGAGGCCCATAGTTATTTAGATCCATTAATTCGTTATAGTGTGCAAAAATCCCTTGTCCATTTGACTGAAACCTAAGATTTTCATATTCGAGCATATCATATCCTTGTCCTCTGAGGAAATAAATGAACAAAATTTCATTAATTTGTAACTCATCCTACGGTTATTTGGGGCGTTCATAATTTACTTGTTGTTGCGACAAGATTTTCTTTACTAGTCATGCATAATGAGTTCTTCTTCCACACATAATATGATGTTATTTGATTTGTTTTGATTGCGAACATTTCTCATTGCTCGAAGCAAATAAATTCCTTTGCTCCATAATGTAGTAAGCCCAAGAAAACTATTCCGCACCTTAGTAGATGGCTGACCAGGTAGATGAAATCTGGGATGTCAGAGAAAATTGAAATATTCGGTTATCAGAATCTATAGCTAAAAGGGTTTGTAATTCTGGATTTACGGGCATTAAGATGGTGGAATTATTGGAGGGAAATTTTTGCCGCATTTCTTAGATTATGTATAAAATGTATAATGTAGTATTATTGCACCTGGTTTAATGGAGATATGGGTTCAAAACTTTAGTTTTGAAATTCTTTTTAAAATTCTCTATCTTTAAAGCTCCTGTTTCAGTTATTAAAATTTTAGAGAAGAAAATGCGAAAAAATTTATGGGTACTTGGCGCTGGTTCAAAAGTTTCTCATCTCATAAACTGGAGTCTAGTTCGTGCTGACAAAGACAAAGGTGGTTTGGGTGCTTGTAATTTGTGATTAATGAATCTGGCTATGCTTGTTAGACGGTGTTGGAGGTTCGGTCAAGATAAAAATAGATTATGGTATATAATTATTATCGAAAAGTATGGTGCTGATTACTCTTGTTGGGTGCCACAGAAGATTAATACTTCACATGGCGTCTCTTGCTGGAAGACGATTGCTGAGACTGCTCATCTAGTGAGTCTTAATTCAGTGTTGATTGTTCACTTGGGAAGGAATATATTTTTCTGGAATGATGTTTGGTGTGGCAACACATCGCTTGCTTCTGCTTTCTCCTCACTTTACAAGTTATCTTGTAATAAGATCAAAGCTCGCAAATATGATCTCTCCTTATGGAAATTGACATTTCAACTTTAAAAGGAATCTAACTCATGAGCTTGAAACACACTCTTTTGCTGATTTTATGCTCAAGCTTGGTAACTATCCTCGATATTAGATGGTCTTCCAGATACTAGGAGATGGTCCTGAAAATACGGGGGTCTAAGAACCACACCCAAAAATTCGTTTGGCAATCTGAGAGGACTTACTCCAATACACTTTCTAGAGAATCAACTAGACAAGTCAGACTCAATCTAGAGTAAAGTATATCAAAGAGTTTTAATATTTATGTTTCACAATGTAATCAGCAAATCAAACAGATAGAAATCCGTGGGCTGATTATTATGTGAAACAACTTGAACAGTACCAAATACCAATGTTCAAGTGTCAATAAATGTAAATCAAAAACCAAAGGTTGGATATTATAATTGATTAATCTTAACGCACAACCTGTGATATTTCAATTATATAACAAAATATAATGCGAAAAAGAAATAAACACGTACACAAGAATTTTGTTAACGAGGAAACCGAAAATGCAGAAAAAACCCGGGACCTAGTCCTTTGAACACCACACTGTATTAAGCCTCTACAGACACTAGCTTACTACCAATTAACTCCGGACTGGACTGTAGTTGAACCCTAATCAATCTTACACTGATTAAAGGTACAGTTGCGCTCCTTACGTCTCCGATCCCAGCAGGATACTACGCATTTGATTCCCTTAGTTGATCTCATCCACAACCAAGAGTTGCTACGACCCAAAGTCAAAGACTTGATAGACAAATCTGTCTCACACAGAAAAGTCTATAGGATTAAATAAATTTGTCTCCCACATAAATATCCAAGAGTTTTTGTTCCGTCTTTTGATAAATCAAGGTGAATAGGAACCAATCGATAACCCAGACTTATATTCCATAGGAACAGTTGAAGAGTTATTGAATTGCTAGTTCAAATGACTAGTTCAAATGACTCAAATGAAACTAGTTAAAGAGTTGTTCAATTGCTATATTCTCATGGATTAAACAAGAACACAATTGAAGCAAAATCAGTTTGATTCACTTGAATCAATACATGAACATTATAGACACGGTTTGCAAAGATTGCATTCCTTATTGATAAATATTTAGGTTCACGTATAACCGATTTTAGAAAAGTAACACACTTAAGTATGTGTACAGGTATGCATACTTAAGTAACCGGATTTTAGTTTGTTTTAGTTTTCAAACTCAGCAGAAATTCATGGACGTGAACTTTCCGCCAGTACGCGTACGAGTACGCGCAATTTTGGTAACTGGATGAGTTTGGTTTTGGTTTTCAAACTCAGCAAAAATTCACGGACGTGAACTTCCGCCAGTATGCGTACTGTACGCATACTTACCCAGTCTCCTACAACCTTTTTGTATACACACAAGTATGCATACTTTAGGTTCCCGGTTTTGGACTTATACACTAATGTGCGAACACACTAAACTTATATCCAAATATGGTTACAAGATTCTAAACTCTTTATTTCAATCATTGAAACATTCTTCTATAGTGATAATAGTCGTTTTCACACACTATTAGCATCAAAGCAATTTTCAAGATATTGAAATAAATATTATCGAAACATTCCAACCCTACATCAAATGATTGTATCGCACAAACCATGTAAGATGTTACTCGGTAATTTTCTCATGATATAAGATGAACTTAGTCGAGCGAAAGCTTACCAACACATATTTCGAGAAATATGTAAGCGAGATATACTCACTCGAAAATCTCAAATGTGTATAGAGAAAACTATATCTTAACACGACTTATGTCTCAATATATGAGATAGTAGAAATAGACTTTCCAAGTGATAGATGAGTTCAAGTCTCCACATACCTTTTGTCGAAGAAGTTCGACAAGCTCCCCTTAGTAGTACTTCGTCTTCAAATGATGAACTCTATGAAATCTAAGCTCAACTACACTATCTATGTTCTAGTCCGAGACATCTATAAATAGGCTAGAAATCAAGACTTATAGTTTTGATTACTAACATTGACAAACATGCTTGAGATAGCAACGCATGCGAGTTTGACCGAGCAGTGCTCTAACAATCTCCCCCTTTGTCAATTTTAGTGACAAAACTATTGTAACTTCTCATCCAAATGCTTGATGTCCTTGGCATCTTCAACGTGACTCGAAATCTTCGTCACTTCCAAGTACTCCATGATCCTAAAGGTTGTAAGTTCATCATCATAGTTGTTGAAGATCCGTAGCAATAACAATGAGAAAACAAATGCTCTCAATCATTGTTATACAGTGTCATAGTATTATTACACAGCATCAAAGTTCAATATGTATCACAACTTTGACAACAATACTATGGTGATATGTATCACTCCCCCTTAGTCAATACTTCATCTCAACATGAAACCCCCCCCCCTACATAATGATCCGTAAACCATATGTATTTGTAGTATCACATTACACATTAATTCTCCCCCTTTTTGTCAATATAAATTGGCAAAGGTACGAAAACTAGTGGGATCCTCTTGAAATTTTCACAGAGATACTTCATGACCAAAAGAGAATACCATATCAACTTATTTAGATGTCATCATAAAAGCCGAAGCTAAATGCATTCATTAAGGATTTTATAAAGATACAAGATAACCCTTATAATATTCCACAGCCACACTCCCCACAAAGATTTGGCACTTAAGCACAAGTTCAAAAAGAACTCTCCCCCATAAAATGTCATTCTCGAAAGAACAACAAAGGCGACCTTGCTTTTAACGAGAAAATAAGGATTTCTTTTGGATAAAATCAAATCACATGAAAACATGAATTTGAATCCAACATATTCAATTCAATCAACCACAAGAGAACCCATGATTAATGCAATCGAAAAATACAACCAAATTAATCACAAGAAAACCCATGATTTATTTAATTGGAATACACAACTAAATTAACCACAACGTGATCAATTCAATTAGTCATGCTCGACATAATCGAACTTACGAAGCAACAACTAAAATAACCACAAGAGAATAATCAATTTAGTTGGTCATGCTCAAACATAAGAAATCTTATGGAGCAAAACAGTATATGCACAAAAATGTGGATCGGAGATCGACCAATACTGCGGAATAAACAAGGATTCATTCTATTTTCCATCACTATTTGCATAATGACATATAATAGACTTAATCCCTGTAAACAAAAGCTTTATCCTTTCTTCCATCAAGACAATGACATAAAAGGCTTTAACTTTTGTAATGTTAAAAGTTCATTCTATCTTCTATCAAGACATTCATACCGACATAATAGAGATAACTTTTGAACAAGTATGGGATAGTCAAAGGTTCATGGACATAAACAACATATCCCATAACAATTTTTCAATATATAAAATCATAAAGATTAATATTGCAAAAATCATCTTCCAAAAAACTTAGAATTTAAATAAATAAATCTAAAAACATTGAAGATGAAAATCGTTGGACATAGCTATGTGTACTCACAATAATGGCTATTACAAACCCTAGTTATTCTTCTAAAAACACAAGAAATAAATTCTCTAAAAGAAGATTTACTAGAGAAAATAAAAAAAAACTCTAAAAACAACGATCAATCACAAGCGATAATCATAGTTCCGGTACGGAAGCTTCACTGGTTCCAAGACCTTCAAACTTGTGACTGACAGAATTGACAGCATCTTCAGACACGGCATTGAGACGATCCTTAAGACGTGTCTTCATTAGAGCAAGTTCGGTGTTGACCTTTATCAATTCGGTTCTTAACCCATCTAGATCTTTTTCAGTGTTAACAAGCAACAGTTTTGCATCGTTAAACTTTTCGATAAAGTTTTGAACAACTTCATTAGAAATCTCTTCATCGTCCTCAAAATCAGACAAGTTATTAGGAGATTGAGAAGATGTGTCATCAACTTCCACGAGAGTCCCTTTTTCCTTCTCCTCGAGTGTGAGACCAAAACCCTTATCAAGAAAACCTCTTGGAAAATAACTAGTCCCTAAAGGTGATGCCATTCTTGACAAAAAGTAGCCTAGAGTATGCGTACTTTTCAACAGTTGGGTTTGGTATTTAAATGGTTTCACAGAAACCCCGAGATTAGGGTTTCCAAAGTCGGTTCATGACAAGGATACCCGTACGAACACGAGCTTGGCCCATTATTCAAAAACAACTCAAAACAAGAAGTACTTAATTAAGAAGACAGATTAAGGAAGGTGTTTGGCTATGTAGAAAGATTCACAAGTCTTAGCTCAAAAACTTTTTGAGGGAAGAGAGATTTAGAGCATAAGAGTAGCCACTTTGACACACCAAAAGGAAGAACAAAGAGAAAAAAATCAAAGAGAAAACAAATACTGATGGATAGATGTTTTGTGATTATACTAGCTAAGAACGATAAGGAAATAGCATAGATAATTTGCAACATCTATCATCACGTATACCTGAGTGCATCTCACTCTACCAGGATTTTTCTTGAGAGTGAGGTTTCAACCTTGTGATTAATTAGCACAAGTATGAGCCTTGAGCTCATTAAATGAATGTCGTTTTCGGTTAAACCTCTTCATTCTGATCTTTTGAGGGAAACCATTATGATGTGAAAAGTTATCATAAACTTTGCAATCATTAAAATATGACGCATAGTGCTGATTCTTACCTGAAGAATTTTTCCCAGAGGGAATAGACAACATGTTGATAATTTCTTTACATCCTTCAATTATCCCTTTAAAGTTGTTTCCCATGCCTCCATTTTTTCTCCCTTCATCTGGTACCTTTTTCACATCATGCACAACATTATCTCCCCTTTTTAAGGAAGAAAAAACATGAGTTCTTCTTGATCGAACAACATTAGGAAGTCTGTTGAATTTTTGAACATTTGAAGAACATCTCGAACTGACTTTCCTGGTAGAATACACAGGGTAAGTACTAAATCCAATTGGTTTAGACATACGAATGTCAGTTACACCTTTGAGAATTAAATCTAAGGTGTGTTGAAGACAAATGATAGAATTGTCATTCAACCTAGATTTCTTCTTTTGTTCAACATGACCTTTTTAATCAAAAAAGAGACATACTTTCTGATCACCTGAGTGATTAGAGAGAACAGAATCAATGCCACAGTTGGGAGACTTCTTCCTTCCATGTGATGTGGATATTCCTTGATAAGAGGAGGACACAGGCACATCCTTTTTAACGTGAAGGGATTTTGGTTTTACTTCTGGAACTGATTCTTTTACAGTTAACTCAGAAGCAGTTGGTATTTTGGACTCTTTGGAACAATCTTGAACAAAGAGTTTACTCAAAAGATGTTCTATTTCCAAAGTATCCTTTTTGAGTTTTTCTTCACGAACTGAAGTGTTTTCCTCTCGAAGGACCCTTAGAAGAGAGTCTTGCTTATTAGCCATACCAACAAGAGCATTGATTTTGTGCTTCAACCGATAGACATCATCAGCCTGGATTCTAAAGAACTTTAGAATCGTTGAACTCTCTTTGGCTGCATTCCTTTCAACTTTCGAGTCAGACTCGTCAGTAAGATAGTCATAGAAACACTTGTCAATCTGTGTCTGTTTCCATGGAACACTGGGTTCATCTATATTCTAAATTGACAAATCTTTCTCATTAATAGACTTCATAGAAACAGAACTTTCATTTAAAGGCGATGCGTTTATCAGAGACAATATCGTCTGTCCTCAGATCGCTACAAACACGGACTTATTAGGTCTTCAGTGTGTTTGCCTGCTCTGATACCAATTGAAAATGCGGAGGTCTAACAACCACACCCAACAATTAGTTTGGCAATCTGAGAGGACTTATTCCAATATACTTTCTAGAGAATCAACTAGACAGTCAGACTCAATCTAGAGTAAGTATATAAAAGAGTTTTAATATCTATATTTCACAATGTAATCAGCAAATCAAACAGATAGAAATCCGTGAGCCTGATTACAACTTGAACGGTACCAAAGACCAATGTTCAAGTATCAATCAATGTAAATCAACAACCAATGGTTGGATATTCTAATTGATTGATTTTAACGCACAACTTGTGATATTTCAATTATATAACAAAATATAATGCAGAAAAGAAATAACACAGACACAAGAATTTTATTAACGAGGAAACCGCAAATGCAAAAAAAAAAAACCCGGGACTTAGTCCAGATTGAACACCACACTGTATTAAGCCGCTACAGACACTAGCCTACTACCAATTAACTTCAGACTAAACTGTAGTTGAACCCTAATCAATCTCACACTGATTCAAGGTACAGTTGCGATCCTTACGTCTCTGATCCAAGCATGATACTACACACTTGATTCCCTTAGTTGATCTCACCCACAACCAAGAGTTGCTACGACCCAAAGTCGAAGACTTGATAGACAAATCTGTCTCACACAGAAAAGTCTATAAGATTGAATAAATCTGTCTCCCACAGAAATACCCAAGATTTTTTGTTCCGTATTTTGATAAATCAAGGTGAACATGAACCAATAGATAACTCGGACTTATATTCCCAAAGAACAGCCTAGAATTATCAATCACCTCACAATAATCTTAATCGACTAGCGAAAGAAGATATTATGGAATCACAAACGATGAGACGAAGTTGTTTGTGATTACTTTTCTATCTTGCCTACCGGAGATATAAAATCTCGAGTCAATTATTCCAATTGTACTCTACACGATAGAAACGGAAGGATCAGATCGCGCAACTACAAGATAATAGTTGGGTCTGGCTTCACAATCCCAATGAAGTCTTTAAGTCACTAACCTATAGGGTCTCGAGAAGAAACCTAAGGTTAAAGGAGAATCTACTCTAGTTATGCAACTAGTAACACACAAGAGGTGTGGGGATTAGGCTTCCCAGTTGCTAGAGTTCTCCTTTATATAGTTTTCAAATCAGGGTTTGCAATCTAAGTTATCTTGGTAACAAAGCATTCAATATTCACCGTTAGATGAAAAACCTGATTCTGCCAAGCTAATATCTTTCAACTGTTAGATAGAACTTAGATTGTTACACATAAATGAAATGTACCCGCATTTAGGTTTATGTAACCATACCTAAAAGTGTACACCATGTTGGTTCACAAATAGTTTACCACGGTTAGACATATGATTACTCTCATATCAACCTTATTCATCTTAACCATAACTAGCTCAAATGACTCAAATAAAACTAGTTAAAGAGTTGTTCAATTGCTATATTATCATGGATTATACAAGAACACAATTGAAGCAAAATCGGTTTGATTCATTTGAATCAATACATGAACATTATAGACACGGTTTGCAAAGATTGCATTCCTTATTGATAAATGTTTAGGTTCACGTATAACCGATTTTAGAAAAGTAACACACTTAAGTATGCGTACTTAAGTAACCAGATTTGAGTTTGTTTTAGTTTTCAAACTCAGCAGAAATTCATGGACGTGAAATTTCCGCCAGTACGCGTACGGGTATATGCACTTTAGGTAACCAGATGAGTTTGGTTTTGTTTTTCAAACCCAGCAGAAATTCACGGACGTGAACTTCCGCCAGTATGCGTCCAAGTACGCATACTTACCCAATCTCCTACAACCTTTTTGTATACACAGAAGTATGCATACCTTAGGTTCCAGGTTTTGTACTTATACACTAATGTGCGAACACACTATGCTTATATCTAGAGATGGTTACAAGATTCTAAACTCTTTATTTCAATCATTGAAACATTCTTCTATAGTGATAATAGCCGTTTTCACACACTATTAGCATCAAAGCAATTTTCAAGATATTGAAATAATCATTATCGAAACATTCCAAGCCTACATCAAATGATTGTATCACACAAACCATTAAGATGTTATTCGGCAATTTTCTCATGATATACTATGAACTTGGTCAAAGCGAAAGCTTACCAACACATGTTTCGAGAAATATGTAAGCGAGATATACTCAGCTCGAAATCTCAAATGTGTATAGAGAAAACTATATCTTAACACGACTTATGTCTCAATATAGGAGATAGTAGAAATAGACTTTCCAAGTGATAGATGAGTTCAAGTCTCCACATACCTTTTGTCGAAGAAGTTCCACAAGCTCCCCTTAGTAGTTCTTCGTCTTCAAATGATGAACTCTGTGAAATCTAAGATCAACTACACTATCTATGTTCTAGTCCGAGACATCTATAAATAGGCTAGAAATCAAGACTTATAGTTTTGATTACTAACATTGACAAACATGCTTGAGATAACAACGTATGCAAGTTTTACCGAGCAGTGCTCTAACAGGTCCCTTGTAGTTCTGGTATTTTCAGTGTTAAAACTCTATATTCAAACTTGGTTGCAGACTGCGGTATTCAAGATTTTCCTCATCAATTCGTAAGGAAGAAGTCAATTCCTCCAAAGATATGCTTTTTGGTTTTGTGTTTAATGGATTATAAGCTTAATACTATTGATATGTTATAGGCAATAGGTGTGGATATTTACAATTCATGTGTACTTTGTGGTGATGATACAAAATCACATGATCACATCTTCCTTCACGGTAAAATAGCTCACAAAATTTGGTCCTTAGTCATTCCTTGTAATTGTTGGTCCTGGGTTACGTCTGGCAGTATGAGGATTTAGCCCTCAGTTGGCACTATGGGCACTTTTCTAATTCAGGGTATTATATTTGTAGTTTGATTCCAGCTGCAGTTGTATTCAATATCTGGACGGGGAGAAATAAGAGAACTTTTGAGCCAAATTATACTTTTAAGACAGAAGTTGATACGTGAATGGAAGTGAGATCTTTAATTTTATCTTGGGCAAGTGCGACATGTAGAAGAGTTCATCTAAATTTTATAAATTCCGATCTTAACAACTGGGAAGCTCTCTTTGTTTAGTTTTGGTGTAATATTTTCCTTCTTTTTATCTACCTTTGGTAGAATGTTTGTATATTCTTCTATCTTTAATACATCTTTTCTTCTTATCAAAAAGAAAAGAAAAAGAAGTTCTTTTTAATCTAACATTTTTTTAATGAAATATTTAATCTAACAAATTAAAACTTTTTGAAATAACCAGGCATAAACAGAGTTAACCAGATTAGAATTATGAATGGGCATTACAAAGTTAACCAGTTATAAACAGTAAACATACATGATTTTCGGTATTAGATTTAAACCAGAATTAGACCAAAAATTTGTTTATTCTATCGCTGGACAGTTCTTTTAGTTTTTTATCTTCTTTTCTTTTTCGATGTTGTACAATCTCCAAGTAAAAGCAATGTTCTACCTCCCATACCAACCAGGTCTTCTCCAACACCTTCACCTGCTGCTGAAGACACTCTAGTAGGTTCTCAAGTTGCAGCTCTAGCCCATCACCATATGATGCATAGACTACCACGATTTCTTCATTTGCTCATCTTGTCAGCCTTGTTGCTGCATCGTACTCATTCTTTTGAGAATGCGCGTACACCATGTACCAAGTTTTGTGTCTACTCGATATTATTTTGCTAGTTTTTTCTTTAGAAAATTAAATCCAAAAATAATTATAGGAAAATTCCTTTTTCGTTTTTGAATTGTTTTACAAGAAACTTGTTTTATACGGAAATTTAAACCCAACTTGATTTACAAGTAATCTTCTGCTATAAATACTACTCGAAAATTTGTTTTGAAGAAATATCAGAAGCAAACAAATTTTGTCTTCTTTTCTTCATCTTCTCATTTTGTTTTGCGCGACATTTTTCTTCCATCCATGTTGCTAAGTTCAAGAGTGGGTAGCTTGCGTTGTGCTAACACAAGCTATATCTGGCAGTCTTATCCTAGACACATCTTCGCTGCGAGGGATTTAACATTGTTCATCTTGAGTATACCCACGAACTAATGTGTTAAGGACAACTTGTTGAACCTGTGATTATGACCTCGTCAAGTTGTTGCAGTAGAGTTGGTTTGATTCAGTTATTTACATATTATTTTGATACATCTAACGTAGTTCATTGTTGAAAGATTCCAATAGATTTCATTGTGGTTTGTTAATATATTCTGTTCACAGTAGCAGAAAGACCTTGACATCTCCCCTGTTTACTTGATTCGGGTTTTCTTAAGAGTTGCCTTTACTTCTATTCTGGTGGTGTGATCAAATAATACTGGAGTGTTCCAGTTTATCTAATTTATACAGTCCATCATTTCCATATTCGAATGATTATACCAGCACACTGCTATGTTGCTATTAACAATGATTTTTCATTTTTATTTTTGTGTGTGGTGCTTTATGGGCTTGTTCCTCAATATTTCAGTCTTTGATTGATGTGGATGCAAGTAAATTTAGGTACCCAGGCATTCCAATTTGTAATTACACGTAAATGTACCAAATTGATAATTTGGTTGCACGCTACCCTCATATATGTTAAAAGGCTGATTCATTTATTGTTAAATTGGGATCTGAAGTCTTGCTAATTGCGTAGCTGAAACCAAGATACAACATGAGCGAAACCTCTGTATATATGAATGAAACCCTTTTATATATATCTTTGCCAATAAAGAAAATAAGAAACCTCTGTATATTTGAACCAGAGCCCAAGATTGTTAATAGTTTTGTATATTTTTCACCTTTTACGTTTAGTCCATTTATCAAGTTAATTCATTCAGTCTATTTATGGAAGTAATTTAAGTATATTCTAATATTTTGGAGGATATTGAAATAAGGGAATCCGAGATTTTGGAGGATATTGAAATAGTGGAATCCGAGCTGAGTAGTGTGTAAAAATAGTGGAATTTGGAGTTTCAAAAAAGTAAATTACCCTGAGTCGGAACATTTTGTGGAGTTTTCAGTTTAAAAAAAGTAACTTACTCTGAGTCCGAACATTGTGTGTTTCTCAGCACTTTTTAATGTTTTTTATTTTATCTTCAGAGATTATTTCTTTACCCCGATATTTCCCAAAGAATTGTATAATTGTGTTATCTCATTTTCATCACCACTATATTATTTATGTTAGCTTTGGAAGAATCACTACTAAGTTTATCTTGGTTTGTTCGGGACCTCGATTCTAGTATTTGTAGGTGCGGGTGAGATATATTGCACACCCTTTCCACTTGATCAACAAGAAACAGATGCACAAAAAATCAAGAAAATCTGAATTACCCTACATCAAAATGTAGGTTTTCCCGTATGTCTAAGCTGCCAGCGGGTGCGGATGCTTTAATGAAAATTTCTTGTGCTCAGGCAATGAGTTTCTAGGCACATCAACCAGCTTACATGTGCTGATTTATTGGCTAACTACATGTTTGCTCATATGGTCATAAATCATCCCCCGGTCGTTGGGCTAAAATTGAGGCCCATACTTGGGTACATTAACTTGTTGGGCCGACCGAGCGAAGCCTGGAGGACCTTTATATGACCACTTTTTTGTTAAATCTAAGTAATCAATTGACACAAAAAGATTGGAAATTGTTAAGGTCGAAAAACCAAAAATGTCCCTCCCTTTTAGTCCAATTACTATAACACTTTGTGTATCCTATCTTTTCAGGGGTATAATTGAAAATCAAACTCTAATATAACATATCTAAAAATCTGTGCCTTGAAATTTTACAAAATTTATCTCGTTGGAAAGGTTAAAAAAACTCCACGCAACAAGTACAAACAACAATATCAAATTTAGAGTTTTTACGAAAAATTCAGAGTTATTTATCATTTTAGGCACAATTTTAGAAAATTAAATGTATATCCATTATGCAAACCACCACAAAAGATACATAATACTTTATGTAGCAAAATTTTGGTTTATGCATCAACTAATTTTCCAATGCAACTAATAAAACGATGTACTCCCTCCGTTTCAAGAAAAATGATACTTTAATTTTAGGCACAATTCTCGAAAATTGAATGCATAGCCATTATGCAAACCACCACAAAGGATGCATAACACATCATGCAACCATATTTTGGTTTATGGATCGACTAATTTTCCGTTTTTGAAAAAGTGATACTTTCAACCGTTTGGAAAAGTGAAACGTTTTGGAAAAAGTGATATCACTTTCACAGTTTCACTTTTTACGAAACAGGGGTGAAAGTATCACCTTTTCTTAAAAAAGTAGTCGCGATAGAGGTGTAAACTTTCGCACAAGTCGCGTGCTTCACGTGCCATGTGCCAAAAGTGATATCAACGATTTAAACGTGCTATGTCGTGCTGTGCTTTACTAGTCAAAATCTAAGCACATCACAGCCCACGGGCACAGCACACGAATAAACGTGCTGTGCCGCATTGTGCCGTGTTATAAAAAATTTTGAAATCACTTAATGTATACAATAAGTCGGACATTATCACGAGAATTTAAATAGACAACATATCATTTGAAATTATTTCAAGTAAAATTAACAAGTTTATTCAATAAAAAGAAATATCCCATCAAATATAAAATTGGATCATTATCATGTAAATTAATGTTCTAGTCAAATATAGGTAACGACATTATAAGAACGATATTGGAATATATTTTCCAAATATTTAGGTATTATGTGTTGTTATAAAAAGGGATATTTTGACTTTGAGTCACAACAAAGTGACCAGAGTTGCGTTTGGGTCACCTCAAAATTTTAATTAGAGTTTGGGTCACGAGACCGGCGTTGACCGTCTTGATAGTTATGAAATAATTTATTTTTAAAAAGATTATTTTATTTACTTAACACCGTTAGCACGTGACTCGCACGTGTTGGTTAGAATCCCACTTGGGCACATCTGACGGTTCAGAAGAGATGCAATCTAACGGTCTGCGTTATTTTCCCGTTATCAGATCGTTGGTCTGATGTTCAAACCCCTATAAGTACACATAAATCCTTCCATTATTCCACCAACTCATTTTCACACCTGCAGACAACTTTAAGCACATTTTTTTGACGCAATCAAGAGATCTCAACATGGAAAAAATGAAGAACAAATACATACAAGAAGATGAGGTAATTTATATCCATAATCAATTTCACATACACCTGTAAGTTGCTTTCATAAGGAATACACAAGTTAAGTTTCTAATTTGATTGTAGGTATGTCAGATATGCAATGACACAGGTCATACATCCCTGGTATGCCTAAAGAGATACTCAAACTGTCACAACCTACTATGCAAAGAGTGTGCAAGAAAATACTAAGTTGTGCATCATGTGCTTGTTATGAATGGATTGTCGATGCCATTCTTTTGCATACAATGGAGGTTGTATAATGAAGAAAACTCATTTGGTGACAAGCAAGAAAAGGTCTTATGTCTGAGTTAGAAGATAAACTAAATGTAAGGAGTTGTTTTCATTGTCACAAAGACACTCATTTGGCATATGAATGCCCATGGAAGTCAACCAAATGCTTCACTCCTCACTGCAACAACACTATGAGTCTATTTACATCAAGACAACAACATAGTATAGGTGATAAGTTTCTAAAGTGCAATGTTTGCAGTCATTTCAAATGGGTTTATCAGAAATCTGACTAAACTAGTAGCTGCTAAGGCAATGATGCAATGGACTTATACCTAATGCTAGATATAATATGTGTAACTGTTATCTTGTAATAGTTATGTAATCATGTGATGCAATGATGTAATGAACTTAAACCAAGAGTAAATAAAAGAAGTATTTTCATAAAAAAGGAGATTAAAGTAACACATGCCATGTTTTCTAAAGAAAGTAACATGCTCTTGCCCATGTCTCAACGAGTTCTATGTCAAACCACTCTGGTGCAGACTCCTTGGCCTCTTTGAGTCTATCCATCCAAATTTTATGACCTACCTCACTAAATGACCTTGCTGCTCTCCATGTCATAAACTCAAGGTTCTTGCCAGGATGAAGCTTCTTAAAGTTCTTGTAAAGATGTCTAAAGTAGTACCTATGATAGTGATTTCTATCACTGAAATTTACGGCAACACCTTAAATCAAACCCTTTTGCCTGTCACTAATAAAAGTCAAAGCCCTGGGATGTGCCTTCGATTCCTCAGCCACTGAACTTAGAAAATGTATCCATTCTTCCTTACACTCTGACTCACAGATGTATATAGCAATGGGAAAAATACCATTGTTGCCATCAAGACATGTGATGGAAAATAAAGTACCACCATATTTTCCAAACAAGTGGCATCCATCTAGTCCTAGAATAGGTCTTGCAGACTTCAAAAAACCATATAATGCCACCCTATATGCCACACACAGTGACTTAAACTTCTTAGTTAAAGGGTCAGTTGTTAATTTAACAATGTCTGTGGGATTGTCCTTCAAAAGTTGGTCACATAATGCAGGCAACAATGAATACCCTTCCTCATAACTACCCAAAATTTTCTCATCACACAGATGATAAGCATGCCAAGCAGTATAATATGAAATTTCAACCTTGTGATTCTTCTTTACCTCAGTCATGAAGTCCCTGGGCTTGTAGTTTGGATGTGCTTTGAAAGATTCAAGCATCACCTTGGATACCCATCTTGCATTGGACAATGGATGCTTGAGACCATGAATTGCCTCACAAGTGTGGATAAAATGACCTGAAAATTTAAACAACACAAATAAAATTTAGTTCATTCACAAGTTATACAAATTAAAATGTCCTAGATATATAACTGGACATCTTACATTAAACAAATTACTAACCTTTTTTGCATTCAAATGTTTGCTTATCAGAAAGTACAGAGCAGTAAACCCTCCATGGACAAGTCTCATCTTTGCATTTGTATTCTTGCTGCTTTTTCTTTTTTCTCACTTGGACAATGGAATGGTTCAGGTCAAGTTCTAGATTCTTTAAATAGTCCCTACAATGTTCTTTACTCAACCATTGATGCCCAACAAACAGTTTCTCCACAAACTCTTGACCTTCAGGAAACTTGTGATCTCCATCTGTGTTGTCAGTTTCTACAACATATTCCTTGAATTCTTCATTTGAGTCTAGTGTTGCTTGAATCTGACAAGTTAGGTTGACTTCTTCATCATCATCCATCTCACGTTCATAAAGAAGTTCTTCATCATCACTCTCATCTGGTTCATCAGTAAACTCATCCACATTTACTCTCTCATTTTCTGAGTTGATTTCATTGTACATACATGCAAATATATCTTCATCATCTAGCTGTGACATCACTTCATTGGGGTCAACAATAGTAGATGCTTGACTTTCAGATATGCTTGACTCCACTTGAATGTCCTTTGTAGAAGTTTTCTTTGGGTCCAAAATGGGCAGAAAATCCAAGTCTTCTTCAGGTCTATAGTCAGACATCTTCTCCATGTTAGGATGCTCATCCCTTGCACTTTTTCCGACAACATAACCACCTTTAGTGGGATAATATGTAAGTAAATCATTCACTGTACCTGCATTTTAATATACACAACCACCAAAAGCAATTAGAATAATCATTCTAAATCATTCATTGTCACAATATATGAGTCACTCTGTTCCACATTTACCATTATCTTGTAGTACAGTTAAAATTTCATTCAAATAAGCCATCTATTGACAAGCAGACAATTATTGAAAACATTCACAGTAACTAGGTTTAAATATCTCAACCACACACGACAACTTTCCAGACACACAATTATCATCAGCAGGACCACAATACTCCCACCCACCCATCACTAAATTAACAATACTATGTACCAATTTTTAACATAAAGTACCAATCGACAAATGTAAAGAAGAAATCAAAAAGAAAACCTAAAATAATCCTGGAACACAACAAAACCCTAAAAGACAAAGGAGAAAACAAAATTGACCCAATTAAAGTACTTTTTCTGCAAAGAATATCACTCATACATATCATTAAAAGCAAAAAGAAACGAAAACCCCCGGATTAAATTTAAGCAATTAGGGATTTATTTTGACTTACCTAACTGAAACACCAACTTTAACCACGAAATCTTGTAGATCGGCGATAAGCTAACTGAAATCAACCATTTCTATAATAACACGATGCAAATTTTATGATTTCCGGAAAAAATCGCCTCTGCAGTCACTCTAGGAAAGAAAGAGAAGAAAAAGCCTAGAACTAAAACACGATTTAGGTTAAGTGAAAAAGATAAGCCGTGTATTTCTTCCCTATTTCTTTTAGCCACACACCTGTCTAACAGAACGTTTGATGGCTTGGTTAGTAAATAAATCAAACTTTAAATTTGTTTTGGCCATTTCCGTGTTTAACTGACTTTTGTAACTGTCAACGCGGTCAACGCCGGTCTCGTGACCCAAACTCAAATTAAAATTTTGGGGTTACCCAAACGCAACTCTGGTCACTTTGTTGTGACCCAAATTCAAAATATCCCTTATAAAAATAAGCCAGCATAAAATGTTAAAAACTAGCTAGAATAGTGACTCTTTTGTGAAATATATACAAAATATGATGTATTATGCCTTGTTATATGGTATACTTGTGCATGCTATGACGTGCTTTCTTAACGTGTTGTGTTGGGCTGGGCCACGTGCTTATCCGTGCCGCGTGCTGTGCCGTGCTACTGTGCCGATTAGGCTAACCCAGCACAGCCCATGAAACTAACGTGCTGGGCCGTGCTGTGCTAAATCACGTACTGGGCTGGGCTGGGCTCAGATTAGCGTGTTGTCCGGGTTGTGCTCGTGCTGGCATAACCCAATTTACACCTTTAGTCGCAGACGAACCCAATTTACACCTTTAGTCGCAGACGAACCCCATGTTCAGATTCTTTTTCGGTTCGGCCCTCCCACCGTGGCAACGGTTATACTAGTTATATGTGGGTTAACTTTTGTTAAAATTCCTCCGACCAAAGATTCATTTTCTTGTTGATCATATCATGTCCTTGTCTTCTTAGGAATCAAATGAACAAGATTTCATTTATTTCTAACTAATTTGGAAGTTCATAATTTACTTGTTGCGACTGGACTTTCTTTACTAGTCATGCTTCTCCTTTCATATATATGGTGCTATTTGATTTGTTTCGATTGGGAGCATTTCTCATTCCCCAAAGGAAATAATTTTCTTTGCTCCATAAAGTAGTAAACCCAAAAAGATAATTCCATACCTCAGCAGTTGGCTGGCTAGGTAAATGAAATTTGGGATGTCAGGAAAAATTGAAATTATTCGGTTATCAAAATTGTATTTGAAAGGGTTTAATTGTGGATTTACAGGAGTTACAATGGTGGGCTTGGCCATATTTCTTGGATTATGCAGAAAATGTAAAATGTAGTGGTATTGTACTTTGAAATTCTTTTTAATCTAGTAACAGATCTTTTTGAAATAATTGGCCAGCTTTCTCTGTAATTGGGCTTTACAGAGTTAACCATGCCTATACATATAGGATTTTCGCCTCACTATTAGATTTAGGCCGGAGTCAGACCCAAAATTTGTTTGCTGTACATTGCCGGACAATTTCAGTCCCAGCACAATTGGGTGCATCAGCCGGTAATTCATAGCCTCCATTGTTAGTCAGTGTAATAAACTTAGTTAAAACCCGTTATTTGGTCCTTCAGGTTCATCTTGATTACTATGTGACCGTTTGTGATTTGTCATACAACATAAGTGAAGAAAGATTTCACTCATTTGTTATACATAAATTAATTCATCATTCTTGAACTTTTTATTGTAAAGAAAATATAATTGTACTCCAATTACAGTCCAAATGAATCCAGATTAGCTACACTGGCTATCTATAATGACTTTCAAATGGGTAACGAGATCCCTAAACGGAGTAGTTCTAAACCACTTCGCCTCCCAGCACCACATGTAAACTGAACTTTTCACCTCATGGTCATGGATGATAACCGTTTCTGCCCTGGGTATTTTATTAGCCGTTACATGTCTGTTACGCTCTCCCCAAATGACCCAGTAGATTGCAAAAAAAAGAGGATGGGCCATATTTTCTTACCCTCATGTTTGTTAAAAGGCAGATTCATTCGTTCCTAAGTTGGGACGTAGTCTTGTTAATTGCATGACTGAAACCAAGATACTGCATGAATGAAACCTCGGTATATTTGAACCAGAGCCCAAGAGTGTTAACACATTTGTATTTTCACCTTTCCATTTAGTCCATCTATCGAGTTAATTCATTCAGTCTATCGTATCCAAGTAATTTTAAGTCGATTCAAATTCTAAGATGTTGGAGGATACTCAAATAGGAGAATCCGAGCTGAGTAATGTGTAATAACAGTGGAGTTTGGAGTTTCAGAAAAGTAAGTCAAATTAACCCCGAGCACTTGGTGTTTCTCAGCGCTTCTAAAGTTTTTTTATTTATCTTCACACACTATTTCTCTGCTCAAATATTTCCATAAGACTTGTATTAGTGTGGTATTTCATTTCCTTCAAATTCAATATTTATACTCTATTAGCTAATTTAGCTTGGGAAGAAATCACTACTAAGTTTACCTTGCCTCAATTCAAGTATTTGCAAGTGTCAATGAGGTATTATGCCACCCTTCCACTTGATCAACAAAATCAAATACAAAAGTAAGTACAAGAAATAGATAGAGAAAGAACTCTACTGAAAATTTGCTTGTGCTCAGGCAATGAATTCAAAGGCATGTTAACCAGCTTACTAGTTGTGCTGATTTATTGGTCAAGCCATATATCATCCCCTCGACTTTGGGCTAATATTGAGGCCCATAGTTAGATCCATTATTTTGGAACCATTTTTTTGGGGACCATGGTTTTTTTGAGGGGACCATGGTCTTATTAGGCCACCTTCCCTCTAGTTATAAGGGGTGTCCTAATGCGTTGAAATTACTAACCTACCCTTAACCTAATTTAATTTAAAACCAACCTAATAACCACCTCTCTCTCACTCTATATATAACCACCACCTCCTCCCACCACCACCGCCCAACACCCGATTACTACCACCACCACCTCAGGCCATCACCACCGCCCACCGTCGCCGATTACCACCACCACCTCCTCCCACCACCACCGCCCGATTACCACCACCACCACCTCTCGATTATCACCACCACCAACCACCAGATTACCACCACCACAACAACCACCACCTCTCTATATATATATATAGCTTAATTTAAATCTTTAGCAAAGATATTTTCACAAACCCATTACTTGTCGTTTGTTTTTGGTTGAAAAAATGAGAAGTAATCATCAAAATGAGTTGAAAATGGAAGTTGTGGAGAGGTTTAATGGAGGTTCTGAGTGTTGAGTTCGGTTACTTGTTCATCTCACAAGGCAACCAGAACTACACATTCGAGATAAGTTCGGTTACTTGTTCATCCTCACAAAGCAACCGAACTACACCTTCAGATGAGTTCGGTTCTATATGCTTTATAACTATATACCGAACTGACGAGTTCAGCTGTTTCGCATAAATGTATAAAACTGCCATGTAACCGAACTCTAGGGTTAAAAACATAAGAAAAAGGTTGCCATGTAACCGAACCTTCTTTTTTCCCATTATTTTTATTTCTTTTATAACAGAACTCTATCAACTTTGTTCGGTTATTTATAAAAATCTTAAAACTCCCATGTAACCGAACTCTACGGTTAAAAACATAAGAAAATTTTTGTTTGTTAAGTTCGGTTGGTTGTGCAATTGATCTCAAGTTTGCGAAACAAGGAACTTATTAAACTTAGTTCGGTTGGATCGCATAAAAGCATGCAATTTGCGAACCAACAGAACCTTATACACTGGTTAAAATTTATTTGTACGTAAAAGTTCGGTTAGTTGCGAACCAACCGAACATAACGCTGCATGTCGAGCTTCCATTAATATGGAGTTCGGTAACTGCGTGTTTAGATCAAGCAACAGAACTACACCTTCAAACTAGTTCGGTTACTTGTTTATCTCCCAAGGCAACAGATTCATATGAACTACACATTCGGATGAGTTCGGTTACTTGTTCATCCTCACAAAGCAACCGAACTACACCTTGAGATGAGTTCGGTTACTTGTTCTTCATATAAAATAACCGGGTTTTGAAGATGGTTTGGGTTTCAAAATCCAGTTCAAAATTTTACATTTTTGGGGAAGTTTTTACCAATTCAACATACATTATCTAAGTTTGGAACATATTTGTTCACCCAAATACTCTTCCTCCGGTTATGGTTGATAAAATCCATTATTTGAATACTTAAAGGGGGTGAATTGGAAAAAAATAATTTATTTTTCATGTTTTTCTCCTTTATCTTCTCTAACTCTACTCTCACAATAATTCTACTCAACTAATAATAAACCCATCTTTTAATTTAATCTCACTAATTGTTTTTAACTAAATCATTTCACTAATCATAACTTAAAATTAATTAAGAGGGTAGATTAGGTATTAAATAAATAACTAGATATAGGGTGACCTAGAATTATTTTTAATGTCTTTACCCAAAATAAAACCATGGTCCCCTCAAAAAAGGCTGGTCCCCAAAAAACGGTTCTTATTTTGTTATAGGTGGGTTCACTTTTGTGCAAAAATTCCTTTTCCATTTGACCGAAAGTCTGAAACCTAAGATTCATTTGTCATATTCGATCGAGCATATATCATCATTGTTGGGACACCAACACCAATTAGTTGTTTTAGGAATTAGTATATCTTTCCTTATTTGTTACACAAAATTGGTCAAAAAGACCAAAACAGAAAATTCTTGGGTGAAATAGATTCTTAGCTTTTGATCATTTATATAGCCAAAAATCAGAAATATACTGTTTATATAGCCAATTTGGATATTTCACCCAGAAAAAAAAAAAAAAAAGGTTCTACCTAAAATACCCCAACTATACAAGTTTTTAAACCCAACCAAAACAGTATCTCTCGTCAATTTCTTTTTTTCAGAACGCTTTTAACCCAACCAACCAAACACATCAGATTTGGGTTTTCATATCTGGGATTGATTTTCAGAGATCAATCATCAATCATGGTGGTTATCGTTTGTTGAATCGAAGTTAAACAGTATTCAGCCTTCAAAAATCGTATCAGGAAATCAGTAAGTTTCAACTTTCAATTCCACCAAGCTTTGATTTCGTTTCATTCATCCAATTTTAATCTGATTTTGGTTTATTTGTTGTAACGTCGTTCTGCTTGTGTTGATTTTGGGTTTAATTTTCATATTTTTGTTATTTTTTAGGTTCAGTTGGTGATTATCTAGGGTTTTACTAATAACCAATTTTTGTGTTTAGTTGGTGCTTCTAAACCTGATTATTTGTTTCCATGCAGATGATTGATTGTTCGTCAAAGTAATTTTAGTTTATACCTGCTGAAAACAAACCAAATTGATTGGTTGTGTAATTTTTCATTGTTTTGGATGTGAACTGAATTGCTATAATATCATCATGTTTGGTATGAATTTAGTAAATTGAGCTAGTTGTCTAAAGAAAATTAACAAGTTGTGTTGTGGTATGAATTTGATTTGGTTAGTGTAGAAGATATGGATTGACTAGTAGAAGACTGATAGTGTTAGATTTGGATTTGAAACATAAACGATAGAATGAGATTTTCTTTGAAATCAAGTATTCGGTGGGTGGAACTGATTATATGTGACAAACTATTACATCTGTTGTTACTTTTAGAGATGCAGTAAGCTCATTTGTTGTTTGTACATTCCTTTTGTAGATGGATCGTCATTTTCTCTGTGTGGTTATCCGGGGTACCGATGCATGCCCATACCATGTTAATGTGAAGTCAACAGTTGATGAGTTGAATTCGCATGTTTGTTCTCATTGGAATATCATTTCATCGGACTCAATTCAGTTTGTATTTTGACTATGAGGGGAGAAGCAATGTTGTTGACAGTGATGTGAAGCTCCGGTCTTTCTTATCATTGTGTATTGTTAAGGAGTTGTCTTTCTTAGAGCTTCGTTTATTTGAAAGTGTTCCTCTTCGTGTTCCTGATTTTGTTCGTGAACCTACTATGAGCGAGTTTCGTTTAGCACCAAACCCTAGCAGAGATCAGTTGGTTATTCCTCGTCATATTCCGAGCAGCATTACAATGAGCGAGTTTGGTTTAGCACCATACCCTAGCAGAGATCAGTTGGTTCATCTTCCGAGCAGCAGTAAAGTTACTCGTACACCTACAATGACGGAGTTGCTTTTAGGTAAAGGCAATAGCTCAGATCAGTCACCTATTCCTTCCTCTCAAGAGCTTGTTTCGTCTCTAGATATCCCCATGTCCCAAGAACGTGCATTCAATGGAAAGTTGGCAATTAAAAGATCTTGCAAGGCGGCTGAATGGGAGTTTATTATAAAAGATGTTGGTCAAGATTTTTATGGAGGACGAGATGAAGCTCGTCTTGTTGTTGAGAAATATAACCATTTTTTTGGTCGCAGGGTGAGAGTCGTCAAGAGCAATACAGAACGGTATACAGTGGAATGTTATTACAAGGAGAAATTGGAATGCGGATTTGGATGTTCCATGCGCTCAGAAGACTTCCAATGTGAAGGGTCATTTATTCCTCAAGGTCTATAACGGGAACATAAATGTTGTCTTGGTTATAGTGACGGAACAAAGGCTGATCCGATTCTGCGTGAACTTGTCAAGAGCTTGATATTTGACCAGATCGAACAGAATCCCAACAAGAAAGTCAGGGATATTGTTAAAGAATTCAAAAGTGATTATGGGTTAGAATTGAGCTACGATCAGGCGCATGCCGGGAAAGAATTATGTTTGAAGGAATTGTATGGCGAGGACACTAAATCATACACCGACTTGGTTTGGTGGTGTGAAGCCGTGAATAAACACGATCCAGGTAGTAGGGCTGATTTAGTTGTTGAAGGGGGCCAGTTTAAGAGTTTGTTCATAGCCTTCGATGGTTGCATCTCTGGTTTCGAATATTTTCGCCCGGTATTGTTCTTGGATGCAACTTTCCTAACTGGAAAATTTAGGGGTTGTCTTATGGCGGATATCGGGAAGAATGTGAATAATGGAAAGTCTTTTATTTTTAGATTTAAACTTTTGATGTCAGATTATAAATTTGAATGAAATTCAGAAAAATAATTTTGCCAGATTATCACTGGATGAAACCAGTTTCATCCTTAATTTGTGAAGTCAGACTAGAGAATAAAACTGGTTTCATTCAGCAATCTTGATTTGATCGATTTAATATGATTTTTTCTTTTTGTGTTTGTTTTGTTTCTGTAGGAATATTTCCCCTGGCATACGGTATCGTATCAGGTGAAACTATTGATAATTGGCATTGGTTCCTGAAAAAATTAAAAACTATCTTGGGTCCTCGTGTACTAACTGTTATTTCGGATCGCCATGAGGGTTTGATCCAAGGGATTCGTGATGTTTTTCCAACTTTTTCGTCATTGTTGGTGTTACCAAAGCATTGAAGAATAATGTCCTTGTAAGACCAACAAGAAAAAGGGAGAGCATGGTGCTGCGATGGATTTGTTCAAACAATGTTTCTATTCATCAACGCATGAAGGCTTTCATGAAGGTATGCAAAAGTTAAAGGATATGGGATGTGATGGTCTTCACAAATTCTTGAGTGACCTTCCAGTGGAATGTTGGTCCAATGCACATTGTCTTGGCTGTCGTTATGGCGACATGTGTTCAAACATTGCAGAGTCGTTCAACTCTTTGATTAAGGAAGAAAAAGGTATTCCTATTGCAACACTTGTTAACTGGATTAGACTTAAGATTATGGATCAGATGAGTAAAAGGAAGTTGAAGGGGGCGACGTATAAAGGATTCATTTGTCCCAGGCTAGTGAAAAAAGTAATGGCTTCCATTCGTGCTGGTGTCCAGTGGAGAATAACCAAGTCTGGTGACATGGAGTGGGAAGTTTTTGATGGAAAGCACACACATGCTATTAATATTGCGAAGTTTCATTGCAGCTGTAGGGTTTGGTTTACTGAGCAGTTCCCTTGTGATCACGCTATTGCGTGTATGCATTCAAATAATATCAATGTTTACGAGTACATTAATCCGTATTTCAGCATTGCTAGCTTCCGTGCTTCGTATGATCGTGCTATCAAGCCAATTCCCGATTACGACAAGCCTATTGATGTTGCTACTGGAAATCTCGTGAACCCACCAACTGTCCTAGGAAAAAAAAATGGTAGGCCGAAGAAGAAGCGGATTCCTAACACTGGTAGCGCAAGTTTCAAGAGACCAATTACGTGCGGTAACTGCCATACTCAGGCACATCATAACAAGACGACGTGTCCTCATCCTCCTGCGAAAAAGCAACGTTAAGAACCTGCTTAAGAACATCTCCATCCTTCATTATGTGCAGCTTTTTACCATGATATCTTTATTAGTTTATTCTTCTCTGCAGACTCTTGTTGCACATTTAAGATTCATTTACCTGGAATTATATTTTCGCAACTAGTATTTACCTTGGATTGTTTCTTTTGTTCATAAAAACATATTTTATGTATTTTTTTTTCAAGTATAGCTCTTCAGTTTTATAGTATATATCTTATAGTCTTATGTTGATTTAGTTTAATTGTATATTCCCTTTAGTTTTCACTGTAAAATTTGAATGTTTGCGAAGATTCAAATTTAATTGTACAGGATGAAACTGGTTTCATCCTTCACATTCTGAGAGAAAAAACTATTTTTTTCAACCTGCACACTCTGAAAATAGTTTTTATACAGGCTAGGATGTAACCAGTTTCATCATAGCCTGGTTACATTCTGACAAAAAATTGCAGTTTTATACAGGCTAGGATGTAACCAGTTTCATCCAAGCCTGGTTACATTCTGAGAAAAAAAATAATATTTTCAACCCGCAAATTTAATCGTTTCTGGCTAACATATGAAGTATAGGAGAACCACAACTATCATGAAATTGAAGTATAGGCATTTTTCAGTAAAAAAGTTCATATTTTAATTATGACGAATCCACGGATCACAAATGTATGCGAAGACATAGTCCAACAAAAAAAAAAAAAGTACTTCCGTATGAACTACATTAATAAAAAAATTCTAAACAACCTAAACACATCAAACTTTCCAGCAGGAATTCTCATCAGTTAGGATTTCATATGCGAGATTGATTCGTCTTGTGCCCATCTCCTCTCCAAGAGAATCTTTGCCTCCAAAGGAGTAACCGTTTGTCATTTCCCATTCCATGAAGTAGATAACATACATCAACGAATCAAGATTGCAAGACAAATGAATATGTAATGTCACTTTACCGATCTAGAAAAAAAAATGTCGGTTCAAACTTCGTTTCTGTTTGTATGTTATAATTTCAGTTCAAAGAGTTAACGACCTACCTTTCACCCTGTTGTGGACAATCTGATTTCACGACGACATCAATGTCATCCATACTAGTACTTTCAAGTTGAATGCTAAGGAGCTGACTTACTCTTTGCGCCATTATTTTAGCATCCTCTAAATAGTTTGAAGAACCTATGAGAGAATTATAGTGTGTCCAAGTTCTTCCATGGATGTCAAAGTGAAGCAATGTGAAATGTTCTTTCTCGTTCAGCATTGGGATGAACAAGTGTTGCGTTTCGACATCAATATGCTCTAGTTCAGAAATTATCATCTTTGCAGCCATCAGCTCATTCCCCGCAATGACATCAAGCTGAAGACAAATTTGAATCAAAACCAGTTAAACCATATTTTTAAATATGGATGAAACTAAATTACATCCCATGTTTAATGCTAGATGAAAAACCAGTTTCTGCAAGCATCTAATGAAACCCAGTTGCATCCTATATATAATAGCTAGATGAAACTCAGTTTTATCCTACACTAGTGAGAGAATTATGTTTCAAGCAATAGATGCAAGCCAGGTACATCCTACACTAACTTAAAGTTACATGAAAACAAATTGCAGACCTAAGTTTATTCAAAATGTTTACCCATGCAAGCGTATTTGAGAAAGATCGACTTGAGGTATCCTTTGGTATCACCGCTTTGATTGAAACAATTGTCTCCATTTTTCGATTTTGAACTCCAAAATAGTGTTCACCAATGGCTGATTGAAAACAAGTTCTTTGGATGTGTTCTCCACTAATACATACACCTCCATTGGATTTCCAAACGACTCATTTTGCATTTAAACAAGTTCATCTAATTTCAGACAAGCACATAGGTTTCATTTTTTAACATGATGAAACCAAATACATCATATTATAAACTTAGCAGTACCTTTACATAAATAAGAAAAGTAGAATGTAAAAAAAAAAATAACAGCAAAAGAATGTGGATACGTACCTTAAGTTTCCAGTTCCAAAGTACTCCTTTATTAACTTCTCTTCAGCTAGTTTTACTCCGCAACTCAAGTAATTTTTCCACAGCTTGTTGTTCCTTGTTAACTTCTTCAACTTATCGTCCTTCCGCTTCTTCTCTGCACGCTCATCCTCATCTGTTACAAACTCATTAAGACAAACTTATTCTTTCTAGTCCACAGTAATTTTTCCACAGTAATTTTTCCACAACTTGTTGTTCCTTGTTAACTTCTTCAACTTATCGTCCTTCCGCTTCCAACTCTGCATTCCTTGCTCCTAACTCGGCATTCAAGTGACGGATAATGTTGTCCTTCTCAGCTAGTTCATTCTTCAACTTGGAAACATCATCTTCATCTTTGTTTTCTTCTTCATCATCAAACAAGCATAATTGTTTCTCCTCTTCACTCCATCTACCAACAAAGTCAACAACCTGCAAACAGGGATGTAATCGATTTCATCATATGATAACACATGATGTAACGGGTTTCATCCACCGATACACATCATGTAACTTGGTAGAAAATTGGTTTCATCCATTAATAACATAAGATGTAACTAGTTTCATCCAGTTATTATAAGGGATAAAATTTTAAAAATGAATCTAAACTTACTCAAGATAATATTTAACTGGTTTCATCCAGTTATAATAACAACAAGATTTTTACCTGATTGCTAGAAAGAGTTTCAAGCTTCCCCTCAATTTCGCAAGATACTTTATACAAGTCCCATCTTGCAAACCTTGGCCATGCATCACTGTTGGCTTTCCTAACAATGCCTTCTCCTTTCACTTGCTCAAAAATCCATAACTGCAACAACAAAAGATAGAAGTTAATAATCACCACATGATTCATTTAATGCAAAAAAAAATAAATAAAAAAATAAATAAAAAAAAAAATTCAAAAGATAGAAGACGATACTCACCAGTAAATAGAAGCTGCAACCATTGATAGAGTAAGGTGTCTTGTGCACGGCTTTAACGCTTTGCATTAGATGATCATGGATTAAATCCGTCCAAGAGACTCTGTTAATTGTATCGATTGACTGTAGGCAGTTCAAATACTTGTAGTGGACATACATACCTCCGGTGTTTATGAAGAATACTGTACAGAACATGAACAACAACAAAAGTATCGCCAAGTCTTCTTCTTTGCCTTCTTCATTCATAGCAGCCTTTATTCCTTCGAGGATGTATTTCTTATGCAATTTGTCCCCAATATTTGCCTCTTTGCTTTTCTTCTCTTTGTCTCCGGCTTTCTTCTTCTTCTTCTCCTCGGCTTCACCTTCCTCTTTCTTCTTTTCAGCATCCATTCTCATTGGCTCCAGAAAGTATTTGGTGTAAAATTCAGAAGTTTTCAAACTAGTTTCTTCCTTTGGTCCATAAAGTTTCTTATCTTCTTCACTCATACGTATTCTCTGCATTTTGAAAATAACAGCAAGCTGGTTTGGATCAATCTTGAAAACTTGATCACCAATCTTGAATGCCAACTCTTTCAGGTAAAAATTTCTTATGATGAACTCTAACGCCCTTGGAGCTTTGCTACATTCAGCCTTGCCAACTTTTCCTTGTTTGATCACCTCAATAAAGTTCCAGAATTTTGTCTTCCTTCACACAGCCTCTTGTCTTTCAGTAAATACCAGTGATTCCAGCACTTCAACTGTCGGTTTCATGTTTGATCGGAACGTTTTCTTTCCTTCCTTTTTCAATGGCTTGTATTCATCCATTTCGGCATCCACATTCTCCGTGTTAGACTCACCACCCACGTCCACATCATGCTTTTTCTTGGATTTTCTTTCAGCAGCGGCACTCTTCTTGCTACTGCTTCCTGCAACAATTTGGATGAAACCAATTAAGTCATATTTTAAATCTGTGGATGCAACTCAATTACATCCCATCTTTAATGCTAGATGAAATCAAGTTTCTGCAGGTATCAGATGAAACCCACTTACATCCATGAATATAACATCCAAACTATTTTTTGAGACAAGATAATATTCATGGATGTAATCATCAAATGGGTTTAGGACAAGATAATAACATCAATAGTATGTTAAAACACTCGCATATGCTATTGTTTAGGATGTAATTCATGGACAAAGATGAACTCAAACTATTGTAAGCAGTAAGCTCATCAAATGCTGCACATATACTAAGGTAATCCTGTATCATTTGCGCACTACTACAAAAGCATATGCGAGTGGTTTAACAGAATGAAACCAGTAAATATAAGAGAAAGAGATTGAAGATACTGAAATAAGACACATAGCTACCTGACGAGAAGTTGTCTAGAAATTTAAGAGCAACAATAAAAATAAAAACACCATGACTTTATTGACAAAAAACAAAAACAAAATTATCATTTAAGCAAGATGAAATCAGTTTCAACATGTAATACAGATCTTCATCCACAGATTTATAATAAAATCCTAGTACTCATACTAAATCATCCCAGTTAGACATGTACACTTGAATGAAACCAGTTCCATCCACACCAAAAACTCCCAGATTAACACTTTGGATGAAACTCTTTGAAACAAATTCAACATCGAAATAAAACCAAATTCACCCAATTTCACTTCAACCAATTAAACATTGAAAATACTTGAATAACCAGATGCAAACCAATTTCATCCAACACATACAAATTGAAATGAAAATAAAACAAGCAATTCCACACAGAATGGTACTGAAATGAAAATAAGAAGAACCAATTCAACAAATTAATCATGAAATTCTGTTAATAAAAACAAAACAGAGTTAGGGTTTGTGAACGTACTAGTTTTAGGAGACATTTTGTGGATCAATTGGAACCGTAACTCTTCCAATACACTGAAATGGTGAAAACCTAATTCTCGAAGCCGATTTAGGGTTGATGGTGTTTCTGAGGACGATGGATGAAACCCAATTTTTTCAGTATTGTTGATGGTGGTGAAGTAGGTTGATGAAACGATTTTGGAATTTGAAATTTGTTATGAGACGGTAGAGGAATTTGATGGTGGAGGAGAAGATGAAGATGAAAACTCTCTGGGTTATGAAGAGACGGTGGAGGAGAAGATGAAGATGAACAAATCGGTCGACGGTGGTTTTGATGGTTTCTGAAAACTTTACTGTGAGAAGATGAAGAACGTTATTGTGAGAGAGGGAGATCGTGGGTGGTTTTGATGAAAATCGTGTGAGACGTGACGGTTACAAGGGTAGTAACGTCTCTCCCAATTAAAAATTTGTTTTTGGTCATATGACCCAAGCCGAATTCTTACCTGTCCATTTGGCCCAAAAAAAGTGCATTTTTGGCTATATAGCCCATTTTCTGTATTTGTTATTAGCTTAGGACTCAAGTCATGTTCTAATATATATGCATAGTTTGTTCTAGGGTTGAGGGAATCAATCAATTAATTAATACAAAACTCAGTTCTTTATTTGTTCTTTTTTATTTGTAAATTCTATCTTAGGGTTCTTGTACAGTTGTTTGATGGAGTTGATCCTGAAGGATGGATCTTTCAAGCTGATCAATATTTCAACTTTTGAACCTGGCTCTGATACCAAATGTTAGGGTACCTACCCTAAACTCGTCATAAGCCCATGGGTAGAACTCAACTCGAAAACCTGTTGACTAGATGAGGGAACCTATTGACTTATAAACTACCAATTAAGCCCCATCTAACCAATGTGGGACTAGAATCCAACAATCATCTCCTTGTCCTCTGAGGAAACAAATGAACAAAATTTCATTCATTTGTAACTCATCATCAGGTTATTTGGGAAGTTCTACTTGTTGACACAAGATTTTTTTCACCGGTCATGCATGATAAGTTCTCCATTCATGCATGATAAGTTCTCCGTTCACTATATGATGTTATGCTATTTGATTTGTTTTAACTGTGAACATTCTCATTGCTCGGAGCAAATACTGTAAATTTCTTTGCTCCGTGCGTTAGCAGTTGTCTGAACAAGTAGATGAAATTTGGGATGCCAGAGAAAATTGAAATTATTCGCTTATCAAAATCCATAGGTAAAAGGGTTGGTAATTGTGGATTTTCGGGCTTTACAATGGTGGAATTATCAGAGGGCAATTTTTACTGCATTTTTTGGATTATGTATAAAATGTATAATGTAGTATTATTGCACAAAACTTTAGCTTATCAGAGGGCAATTGAGATATGGGTTCAAAACTTTAGCGTTGAAATTATTTTTAATCTAATATCTTTTTAACGAAATATTTAATCTAACAAATTAGAGCTTTTAGAAATAACCAGGCCTAAACAGAGAAACCCAACTTAGAATTATGAATGGGTATTACAGAGTTAACAAGTTATAAACAGTAAGCGTACATGATTTTTAGTATTAGATTTAAACCAGAATCAGACCAAAGAGACCAAAAATTCGTTTATTTTATCGCTGTACCGTTCTTTTAGTTTTCAACAGTTCTATACTCACCGTGAATTTACACCTGAGAGATGCACCGAGTGGAACATGCTTTTGAAACTCACAACCCAGGAATTTATAGGGGCCCAGTATTTGTCTAATTTGGTACATATTGCGGTGGATTTCCACGATCAATATAGAACTTTTGTTTAATTTGATCTTTTTTTTCAGATGCTGCACAATCTCCAAGTAAAAGCATTGTTCTACCTCCCATGCCATGTCACCAACCAGGTTTTATCCAGCACCTTCACCTGCTATTGAAGACACTCCAGCAGGTTCTCAAGTTGCAGCTCCAGCCCCTAGTTAGCAATTCGGGGTACGGATACTAGTTCGGGACGGCATACGTACGGGAATTTTACGGATTCGCATAGGTCGGATTCGGTCAAAAATCCGGTCAACGGTTCGTTGTTCGGACAGTAGTTCGGAACGGCATACGTACGTGCATATTCTTTTTATAAATGTGAGTTCGACACTTAAAATTCGGCTTATATATATGATAAATTGATGAGTATTATGACTTTATTACGAGACTAGTTTTATTTGTATATGATTATAAGATGGAAAAAAACATTTTAGCGTGATTATTTAACTTGAAGTAAACAATTTAATCGCATAAATGTATTATAAAACGAGTTTATAGACTTTTAAACAAAAATTAACACATAAAACACTGGTTAAACAACTACCCATAGAAAATTTTAACTGAATAATTGTATTTAAATATAAAGTATATATAAAATCAAACAAAAACCAATCAACAGAACTCTGGTCAGAGAATTGCCTATGGGAGAGCAAGGTTGGGCGCGAACTAGGTTCGAAGTTCTAGTTCGGAAATATCATTCGGTTTGTTCGGATACGTTCGCGAATCATTCGTGAGGTCCCTATAATCCGGGAACTAGGTTCGGGGTTCAAATAGTTCGGAAGTATCATTCGGATTCGGTCAATTAGGATACGTTCACGAATCATTCGAGAATGATTCGGAGAATTACTAACTGGGCTCCAGCCCCATCACCATCTGATGCATATACTACCACGGTTTCTTCATTTGCTCATCTTGTCAGCCTTGTTGCTGCATCGTACTCATTCTTTTACATCACCATCTAGTTCTCTTTGTACATAATTTATTACAGTATTAGTAGCTTAAAAATTCATATGTTCCACGAGGTTGGATGTTGCAGGGGGTGGATTTTTATTGAGAACTATCATTTGGTTAGGTATAGTTTGTGTCAATACTGTTACGCATTAGTAATTTCATTGTGGTTTGTTTATATATTCTGTTTACAATTGCAGAAAGACCTTGACGTCTCCCATGTTTACTTGCTTTGGGTTTTCTTGATTTATTCTGGTGGTGTGATCAAATAATACTTGAGAAACTAGAGAAACTAGAGAAAGATTTTATTATTCAATAATCGTCCAAGTTATCTTCTTCAGTGTTTTCTTACAAACTTTATATGACCACAATAGTCAAGTCAACTACTGACTACTATTGACTAGACACACAAACTATTGACACACTTACAGTGTCTAATACACCCCCTCAAACTGTTATGAGGTAAACTAAACGGTTTGAAAGAGCTAGACACACAAACTATTGACACACTTACGAGTGTCTAATAAAACAGAAAAACCCAAAAAATCGACAACTAAAAAGAACAACATAAACACACAAGCTGATAAGTTGCGGAACAAATTTTGCCCGTTGTATCTATCAATCTTCTCAGCAATCTTGAAAAAGTAGGAGCACAAAGCCCCTTGGTAAAAATATCAGCAACTTGTTCTTCACTAGGCACATGTTGAAAGCTGCACAAATCCTTGCTCCTGAGCTCTCGATTGTATGATATTGAATTTCTATGTGCTTGGTCCTAGCATGAAAAACCGGATTAGATGCTAAAGACAAAGCCTTTGGTATTGTCACAAAAAGTAATGTTGGTGTAGAAATAGAAACTTGTAACTCGACAATAAATCGAAAGCCACTTTAATTGCGAGATGCAATTTGAAAGACACTTATACTCGGCCTCAGAGGATTTGGACACGGATTAGGCTGCTTTTAGAGGACCAGAAATTAAATTGTTACCCCGGAAAAGCATAACCGAGAAGTTGATCGCCTTGTATCACGGGCATCACCCAATCGAGAATCTGTGTATGCCTTTAAGCGATGTAAATGATCCCTTCTTAAAGTTATTCTAGCCCAATTGTACCTTTCAAATATCTAAGTATTCTTTTAACTAATTGCATATGTGCATACGATGGAGCATGCATAAAGTGGGAGACATAATTTACTCCAAAACAGATATCTGGCCGTGTAACTGTCAAATAATCGTCCAAGTTATCTTCTTCAGTGTTTTCTTACAAACTTTATATGACCACAATAGTCAAGTCAACTACTGACTACTATTGACTAGACACACAAACTATTGACACACTTACAGTGTCTAATAATACTCGAGAGTTTCAGTTAATCTAATTTATACATTACCACGTTGCAATATTCAAATGATTATTCCAGCACACTGCTATATTGCTATTAACAATGATTTTTTTTTTTTTTTCCTTTTTTTTTGTGTGGTGCTGTATGGCTGGTTCCCAGTATTTCAGTCTTTGATTGATGTGGATGCGAAGAGGTGTAAAATGTGCCGGCCTGGCACATCCCAACCCACAAAGTCACGTGCTTAGCGTGCTACGTGCTGTGTTGGGCTGTGCCAGAGATTCGGACGTGTTGTGCTATGCCGTGCTAAATGATGTGTTGTGTTGGGATGTGCCAGAAAAATAATCGTGTTGTGCTGTGCTAACCCACTTATTTTATGTTTTCCAAAGTAAATGTTTTTCCTGATATTTTAGTTAATATATGTATGATTATAGAAATTAATCAGTATCACGAGAATAAAATGTCAAAAACGGGCTAAAATAAAGGTTTTTTTGCGAAATATACATGAACTGTGATGTATTGCGTTGTATTTTATGCATGATTTGGCGTGTTTTCTTCGTGTGTCGTGCTGTGCTGTGCTGATGTGCCTATTTTTCTGGCACAATACAACACACTAAGCTAACGTGTTGTTCCGTGTTGTGTCGGGTCACGTGCTTTTTCGTGTTGTGCTCTAATTTTAACGTAAAGCGTTGTCTTTGTGTCATAAACGTCTTTGGCCGGCCCAATTTACATGACATGCGAGTACATTTAGGTACCTAGGCATTCCAATTTGTAATTAGACGTACAATGTACTAAATTGATAATTTGGCTGCACTATTAAGAACCTGGCTAAATTGGGGCCTATGCCACTTAATTGGGGCATATAGCTAGATGAAAAAATAGGGTCATTAAGAAATATTTCATAGAAACCCCTTATCCATTATTTATGTTAATACCTAATATACCCTTGTTAAATTAGTGCTAATTCGGATTATTAAATAATATTTAATCAAATTAATCCTGAAATTAACTTTCATTAATGCATAATCAACGGTTGTCAAAAATTTTAATTTTCTTTCAAAAGACTAGATCCAAAATCGGTTTATGTTAGTTAATTTGTAAACCGATTCTATGTTGAGTATTTTCAAGTGACGAAGTAAACCCAGAATCGGAGTTTGAACAATACCCAAATAAACCGAATCCCAAAATCGGTGTTTATATATATCTATATAATCCGATTATGCCTTGCTTTCCTAAACAAAATATTCATTACATAGTTTAGGAAATTAGCGCAATACATATAGGATTCAATATGGGAATTCTAGAATTTGACACATCAAATGCTCGTCAATGAACCTCCGAGCACGTCGGTACAACATCGTGTATTCTTTGTGGTGAATGAACTTTCTTTCCCCATTACGAATTCTCCATAGCCCGTTGAAACGTTCCAGCTGAAATTCAATGAATTTTTATATGTTAGTATGTGAACTAGTGTAGTTGACATAGGTATAAAAATGATCGCATTACTCACTTTTTCCCTAAGAGGAGCTCGTGGATGATAGTGGTACACCATATTTCTAACTATTACGTACTCTCGCATTTCTCCTTTAATGTATTGGAATCGAAATGCCAAGTCTCTCCATTTGTGGTTGTTGGGATTCGCGGTATGCCCGTAAAAGAACTCTTTAACTCTCTTCCAAAACATTGAATGTATTTCATTCAGACGTTCACGGAAAGTATTAGCAAATGATTTAACGAGACACAAATCTTCAAACGGTTCCCATTTCATTTTCTAAGCTAAGTGTGTGATATGGGAGTGGCTGAAAGAGGTTGTCCTTATATAGATAAGGACTCAACGACTATTTTTTTCAAATTCAAACAATCGGATTTTAGGTATGTCCACATAAACCGATTGTGTCCTTATAAAATCATATAAATTGTGCCTCTCAACAATGGGTCTTTTTTAATGCACATGTAAACTGATTTTCAAAGTTACAAAACTTTTCTTCATGAAAATCGGATTACATATTCATGCATGTAAACCGATTCCAAAAGTTACAGAACTTTTCTTCATGAAAATCGGATTACATATTCATGCATGTAAACTGATTCTAAAAGTTACAGAACTTTTCTTCTTAGCAATTAGATTACATTTATGTACATACAAACCAATTCTTGACTTCAAAAGTTACAAGAGTTTTCTTCACGACAATCGGATTTTATAAAGGTACATGTAAACCGATTCTGAAACTGAACCTCTGAGAAATTGTCAGAATCGGTTTACATATAGTTATATGTCAACCGATTCTCGACAGAGAAAGAATGTCGGAATCCTCCATTTGTCTAATCAAGCGTCTCAAATTCGAGGAAAATCATTTTTTGTTTCTTCGGCTTACTTCTGTAGTTGTACTTGTCTCCATAATGCTCTCCATCCCATTCCTTGTTCTCAAAAGCCTTTTTAGGAAATATTGGGAAGTGCAAATATATCCACGCCTGCAGAAAAGCCATATTCCCTCCGAGTTGGTTCCTTCTAGCCCTAGAAGCCTTTCTCAACTCCTTCAACGAGTGTGCAAGGATGGCAGTGCCCCAAGAGTATTCGTGCATCTTGTCAAATGGTTGCAACAACTAGATAAAGTTGGCGTTCACATGGGCACCGGAAATGTCGGGGAAGATAAAAGCTCCCAGGACATAGAGGACATACGCATTGGCCGTGGCGATGATACGTTGCGGAGTCACTTCCTTGTTCTGAGCACGAAGCTTCTTTGTTCCCATGAAGTTGTCCCTCAGCTTCGAGAGATGGAATATCCTCTGCTTTGACTTGCCTACTAGCATCTCCTTCTTGGTCTTATCCTCATCCCATTGAAACACTTCCTTGGTCCACGCATAAATCTTGTCCCAATCAAGCTCTTGCATGTACCCTTTGTGCTTCACGACTTTACCTTCTATGCTTAGCCCGGTAATGAACTTTGCATCATTTGGAGTTATCGTCATTTCTCCAAACGGAAGATGTAAAGTATCTGTTTCCCTGTAGTATCTCTCGGCAAAGGAGGAACATAGAGGTCTATCGTAACTAAGGTGGTCCAAATTGTCAACCGTGTGTACCAACCCCGTAGAATTGACTAAATCGACTACTTCTCGAACTTCTCCTTCGGTGGATTCTGCAGCTATAAGTGGCCATTGCATCATCATACTCACTGACGTTCCTGGCTTCATAAGACGAACGACATCCTTGTGATCCTATAAAACAAAACAACCACGATGGACAATCAAAACACTACACGGATAATAATGTTTACATCACATAGCATAAGGTTTAGGTACTTACTATGATATTGTAAACGACGGAGGCCCAACTTCCTTTGTAACCCCATAATACCTTTCCCATCACCGGGTATCCCTAAATGTGGATCATCAGGGCCGCGAGCAAACATCTTCAGCGGGTCGGGCATGTGGTCACCTTTCTTCTTCTTTGGTCCATCTTTCTTCTTGCCTTTTTGTTGAGCGTGTCCTCCTTGGTCTTGTTGTTGAACTTATTGTTCTTGCACTTGTTCTTGAATGACTTCTCTTATCTCTTCATCATCTTGCTCCTCACTTTCTTCTTCATCACTTTCATACCCACCTTCTTCTTCATCACTTTCTTCATCACCACCTTCCTTGACACCACCTTCCTCATCACTTTCTTCTTCAACACATTTCTTACCACGACTTTCTTCTTCAACACTTTTCTTGCCATGACTATGTTCATCACTTTCACTCTCATCACTTCCTTCTTCATCACCTTCCTTGCCACCAGTTTCTTCTACATTCATCTCCTCCTCACCACCTTCTTGTTCAGTCGGTGTATCAGAATCAGATTCTTCATGTGTTGGTTGCTCCGCTGGAGGTGGTGGGTCATTGATGCTGATACCTTTGGCTTTACTCCCCGTGCCCCTTCGGTGGGAAGCATTCAAATTTTGACCTCCTTTTCGACGAGGTTCCAAAGGCTTAGGAGTAGCATGGTCATGTTTCTTCTTATATTTCTTTTCGGCTTGCTTTTTTTGCCTGTATAATATGGATTTAAGCGACAAAAAATAATGGAATAGAATGCATTTTTAAAGTCAAGGTACATAATTGGTTTACTCGATATACATATAAAAACCGATTCCTAACATAAGAAAATTCAAAATCGGATTTTGTTAAGTGCTAATGTAAACCGATTCTAAAAATCGGGTTACTCGATATACATATAAAGTCCGATTATAAACTACACAATCGGCTTTTGTGAAGACATATATAATCCAATTCCAACAAAATAAAGATCCAGTAATATTGGCTATAACAATCGGGCTATTTATACATTAACGTTCATCGATTCCATTTCATATGCAGCACAATTAGTTTATAAGTTTTAGAACATAATCCGTTTCTAACAAGCATCGGGTTACTTCGTCATTAACGTAACCCGATTCTGTGAACATATAAATTTTTTGATTTCAAAATTATCGATTTCTAACCTAATGCATGTTACTAAAACCTAGTTTAGAGGATTGAGTTGATAGAAAAGTACCTGATTCGACCCATTTCTTCCTCTTGTGCGATGCGAGAGGCTTCGGATTGTTCTTGCACTTCCTTAGTTCTATTTCGAATCGCTTCAACAAGTCCGGGATTGTCATGACTAGAATGATTCCTATTAGTAGCATACTTAGTTCTTGGTTTCGACATTTTATAGAAGAAAGAAACGATTAATCATTTTTGAATCGTCGACCATCGACGATTTTTAGTTTCAAAAAAATAAAAAAAAGAGGGAGTAGAGGAGATGAAGAATCGGTTTTTAGGTTAGAAATGAAAACTGATTTTTGCTAGTTATGTTTATCAAGGATTGATGGGGTAATTTAGTAATAGTAATATTTTTTTGAGGGTAATTCTGGTAGTTTACATAAATATTAGACATCCCTTATCATTGTGTATTAGGTAGATGAAGTAATCTATAGGCCCCAATTAAGTGGCATATGCCCCAATTTAGCCAGGATTAAGAACAGTCGAGTAAGTCATTTGTGCACGCTACCCTCATATATGTTAAAAGGCAGATTCATTCATTCTTAATATATTATAAAGTCATGCTAATTGCGTGACTGAAACCAAGATACTGCGCGAATGAAACCTCCGTATATACGAATGGAACCTTTGTATGTATATCTTTACCGATTAAGAAAAGAAGAAACCTTTGTATATTTGAACCAGAGCCTAAGAGTTTTAATAGCTTTGTATATTTTTCACCTTTTCCGTTTAGTCCATCATCTATCAAGTTAATTCATCGGTCTATCTATGAAAGTAATTTAAGAAAATTCTAAGATTTTGGAGGATACTAAAATAGGGGAATCCGAGTTGAGTAGTGTGTAAAAATAGCGGAGTCTGGAGTTTCAAAAAAATAACTTACTATGAGTCGGATCATTTTTTGGAGTTTTCGGTTGAAAAAAATTAACTTACTCTGGGTCAAAACATTGTGTGTTTCTCAGCACTTTTACCTTCACATATTATTTCTTTACCCCAATATTTCCCCGAGAATTGTATAATTGTGTTATCTCATTTCCACCACCAATATATTATTTATATTAGCTTCGGAAGAATCACTATTAAGTTTATATTGGTTTATTCGGGACCTCAATTCAAGTATTTGTAGGTGCGGGTGAGATATTATGCACACCCCTTCCACTCGATCAAAAAGAAACAGATTAAAAAAAAAATCAAGAAAATCTGAATTACCCTACATTAGAATGTAGGTTTTCCCGTATGTCTAAGCTGCCAACAACCAAATACTAGATCACCGCTGCCACGGTGGGGAGGCTCGACCGAAGAAAAACGAAACATCGTTATGCGTAATGGTATTATAAGGCTAAAAATGATATAAATTTCCCCTTTTTTAATGCACCTTTTGAGATAGATTGCATCAATTTATCTAATGTGCTATGTATTCTTTGTGGTGGTTTGCATCAATTTCCCCATGTATTATGAATTTTTTGTGGTGCTTTGCATAAGAAACCTATTATAGGGGCTCCAAGATAAGAGTTTTGAGGGCTCCTAAGGATTCAAATATCCTACAATGAAGATAAGGGGACCTAGTTCGTAAGAAAAATACTAAAATACCCTTAACCTATTAAATATCGAAACCTAAAACTAGTTTGTTTTTATTCCTCTTCTTCAATTCTTCCATTTTCTTCTTCCCATCACCTCCATCGCTTATTTCTTTTATTAATCGTCAATTCTCAAAATAATTCATTATCGATTAAAACTATTTAATCCACCCGCAATAACTTCAATAAGGTAAAAATCAAAAACCCATCTTATTTAATTGGTTTCAATGCATGAATAAGCAGAATGATCGAATTGGGTTTTTGAAAAAACAGTTTCAGAACTGTCCACGGTTGGGAAATATGAATTTTCCCAACCGTAGACATTGCCTACGGTTTGGAAGTATGAATTTTCCCAACCGTAGACAGTACTGAAATTGAATACGGTTTACAAAAATAAGTGATGGGTTTTCTTATTTTTCTTTGTATGATCGTCATCTTCATCACGACGGAGAAAAAGAAGAGAGAACGAAGAATAATAGTTTTTTTTTAATGTGCTTTAATGAAAATTTCTTGTGCTCGGGCAATGAGTTTTTAGGCACATCAACCAGCTCACATGTGCTGATTTATTGGCTAACCGCCTGTTTGCTGATATAGTCATAAATCATCCCCTCATCTTTGGGCTAAAATTGAGGCCCATACTTAGGTCCATTAACTTGTTATATGTGGGTTAATTTTTGCTAACATTCCTCCGACCACAGATTCGTTTTTTTCTTATCGGTAAATTAAATTTTATTAAAAGAAAGAGACAAGTTTCATAAAGAATGAACCCCAAATACAACCAAACACCGACCAAACGGAACCATATGACCTAAAGAACTGAACAAAAAACAAAACAGACAAACTGTTTTACAGGCTTTATAAACATCACCAGACACACAGCCACTCAACAAAAGGAAATACACCAAATCCGACCACAGATTCGTTTTCCTATTGATCATATCATCTCATTGTCTATTTAGGAATCAAATGAACGAAATTTCATTCATTCCTATCTCATCCTCCCGTTAACATCATCTCATTGTCTTTTTAGGAATCAAATGAACAAAATTTCATGGGAAAATTGGGAATATGGGAAAAAAAATAAGAAATCTATGCTAGAGAGAGGAAAAAACCGTTATCTCACATGTGTGGACTTACACATGTGGATGATTGACATTTTTACCCTCAACCTTTAGATTGATGACACATCACTTAGAGATTCTAGATGAGTGACACATCACCTACACATTCCCGATGAGCGGCACGTCACCTACACATTCTCGTCGACTGGCACATCACCTAAATATTCCCGACGGGATATAGAAGGTGAAATGTTAGTATGTTACAGGTGAGTGAATATACTCATTACTAACTACTGTTATGAATAAGGAAGAAAAAAGAGGCGAGTGTTTGTATGCACATAGTCGTCGTCTTCTCCTTCTTCTACACAGTATCATCATCTGTGGAGTTATTATCTAGGATATTCTAATTTTTAGGGATTATAGTAACTTGGGATGTTTTTAGGTATTTTATCGATTTGGGTATTGAGTTTGGGATCTAATTCGTTGTTTGTTAATTCTTCCATGCATGTATTCCTTTGTGTTTGAATCACTACACCGGATTTTTGATTGTTTAGAATATGCATGTCTCTGGTTTTTCTCCTATCTCAGTTCTTAACGAAAAGCATTATTAAGGTTTGACCGACCATTTCTCCCGGTTCAGAAGATTAAGAACGTTTTTCTGAAGAAAGAAAATTGGGTCAATATGGAACCAACCCAGGGTCCACTGGGTTTCCGATCGGATCGGCCGTTCCGATGTGTATCTTAAGATTCTTAACACACTGAGTGGAAGAATATGTAGGGTTGTGGCCTTGTGGGTAAAAATGTCTATCATCCACATGCATAAGCCCACGCATGTGGGATAACACGTATTTAACAGTATTTTTCTCCCTGGGAGGATAGTTTTTTCTTCTTAATTTTAAACGTTATGGGATAGAATGGGACATATTCCCAATTTTCCCAAATTTCATTCATTCCTAACTCATCCTCCCATTATTTTGGAAGTTCATAATTTACTTGTTGCGACCGGATTTTCTTTACTAGTCATGCTTCTCCTTTCATATATATGGTGCTATTTGATTTGTTTTGAACGGGGACATATCTCATTGCCCAAAGGAACTAATTTTCTTTGCTCCGTAAAGTAGTAAACCCAAAAAGATAATTCCATACATTAGCAGTTGGCTGACTAGGTAAATGAAATTTGGGATGTTAGAGAAAAATGAAATTATTCGGTTATCAAAAATCATAGGTGAAATTATTGATTTACAGGAGTTACAACGGTGGAATTGGCTATATTTCCTGGATTATGCAGAAAATGTAAAATGTAGTGTTATTGCTCGCCAAACATATTGTAGTTTTTGAAATGCTTTTTAATCTGGCAATAGATCTTTTTGAAATAATTGGTCAGCATGCAACTGCACTGAAATTAGTGTTAACTTATGAATGGGCGTTACAGAGTTAACCAGGTCTAAACATATAAAGGATTTTCGCCTCAGTATTAGATTGAACCATTTTTGGGAGCATGGTTTTTTTTGTGGGGACCTGATTCTATTTTAGGCAAGACATTATAAGTAATCCTAAGAGCAACTGCAGTGGTGCGATCATAAACCAAAGACTAAAGAGCAAAAAAAAACCAAATTTTGGGTTTAGTCCGTGTTCACACGCTACGGGAGAAAGATTAAACCAAATGGGGCGCAACTTAAAGTTGCGCCTTGATTCAGCGCAACCAAGTTGCGCCCCATTATTTTTTTTTTTTTTTCAATGGGGCGTAACTTTGAGTTACGCCCCAATCAGGCGCAACTCTTAGTTGCGCCCCAAATTTTTTTTTTTTTTTTTTATTATGACGGGCGGAGTTATAAATTACGCTTTGTTCGGCGTAACTTTAAATTACGCCGACTAAAACCAAACTAAAGACTATATTTTGTCCGGTTTTTAGTTTTAGTCTCGGGTCTTTGATCTTTACTCCTTCTCCACTGCGCCCTGGTTTTTGGACCAAAATTTTGGTTTTGGTCTCCCACTGTGGATGCTCTAAGTCATCCCTTATCTAAATGTTTTTCTTGATACCAAACTTACTCTCCATAATTAAATGTGTAAGTTTTATAATTAATTAGTTATTAGTTAATGATTAGTAATGATTAGTTACCATTAAGAAATTCTATTACAAAAAATTGAATTTTTTTTTGCGAGATTTTTTTTTTTTTTGTGATTAAGTTTGGTTACCCAAATTTATGACCAAAAACGAATTTAATGATTAGTGATTAGTATGATTAGTAATGATTAGTTACCAGTAAGAAGTTCGGTTACAAAAAATTGAAATTTTTCCTTGCGATCAAACCGAACTATATATTTGGTGTGACCATTAAATAGTTTGGTTACAAAAAAAATTTAAAACTTTTTACGATCAAACCGAACTTAATGATTAGTGATTAGTATGATTAGTTACCAGTAAGAAGTTCGGTTACAAAAAATTGAAATTTTTTCTTGCGATCAAACCGAACTAAATAGTTCGGTTTCAAAAAAAATTTAAAACTTTTTACAATCAAACAGAACTTAAAGTTCGGTTACCCAAATTTATGACAAAAACCGAACTTAATGCAATGTTCTGAAAACCGGCCCGGACGTCGAACCGGAAAAAATACTGGGTCGAGGGTCATTGGTTCAACCAGTGATTCAACCCGGATTCACCGGGTCACATACATAAAATATTAATTAGCTGAATTTTTTAACCTGGCAAATTTAGGGGCGCCTCCAAACGAATTAGGGGCGACACAAAAGGACAAAATAGGTCATAATCGGAAGGTTAATCCATAATCGGAAGGTTAATCCATAATCCCGTTTTTTAATGGCCAAACTACCCTTTACAATCGGTAGGTAACTATACAATCGGTAGTTAATCAACAATCGGGAGTCAATTTAGTTTATATAGCTTAGAATATAAAGTATCCCCAAAATAAAATCCTCTATCTTTTGAATTTTGATTATCCTATAATCGTAAAGTAAATAAAGTTATCTTGACTCCCGATTAAAGTAGACCTTTGGCAAATATCCGACCATAATCGGTAGTCAAGATAGTTCATATAACTACCGAATATAGAGTTGCCCCAAAATGTGATTTTGCAAAAATCCTCAATTTTTTGAATTTTGGTTGAGTCTATAATCGGTAGTAAATGAAGTTATCGACTTCCGATTATACAATGTCTCTCTTTGCAAATATCCAACCATAATCGGTAGTCAAGATAGTTCATACGACTACCGAATATAGAGTTGCCCCAAAATGTGATTTTGCAAAAAATCCTCATTTTTTGAATTTTGGTTGAGCATATAATCGGTAAGAAAGGTAGAGTTATCATGACTTCCGATTATACAGTGGCTCTCTTTGCAAATATCCTACCATAATCGGTAGTCAAGATAGTTCATATAACTACCGAATATAGAGTTGCCCCAAAATGTGATTTTGCAAAAATCCTCAATTTTTTGAATTTTGGTTGAGTCTATAATCGGTAGTAAATGAAGTTACCCTGACTACCGATTATATCTCGACTCCCGATTCAATTATTCTCCGTAAAAGTAATAATTACACCTCGTAAGAATTGCTAAAGGGAACCCGACAATGGATAAGGGGTACCCAAATTACTAAGGGGCATCCATTTCCAAGGCAAGTACTATTGGCAGAACCGCACAGGTTAGGGGGAATCCATCTTCTTCATTTGAACTTTGGATTTTGGTGGGAAAAGATGGGCCAAAATTAGGGTTCGAGTATTGATGAAGTTCTACTGAGACTAAAGTGTTAAGATTGGATGGGTATCTTTCATAGGCCTAAACAGGCCTGGTATGGTCATCGGATTGAGTGCAAATTGGATGGAACGATTCATCTGAAGCAAAACAGAGAAGAGAAGTTTTGGCGGGAAACGCAGATGACATTTACGTTATTTTTCGGTGAAATTTGGACGAGTTTTGTTGGATTTTCTTCATGGATACGGATTCGATTGGGCCTTATTTAGTGAAACGGAGGATGCATGTGCTTTAGAATCGAAGAAAGAGGAGAATAATCGTGGTTATCAAGAAAACAACACGGGTTATTCTCGTGTTAGTTTTGGAGATTTTCAAGGGTTGTTAGGATCTGATTTTGTTCTTACCTAATTGGCAGTAAGGCTGCACACGGTGCGGTTATGAGTAAAACCGTTAACCTAACCGTACATACTACGGTTTCCAATTTCAAAACCGTAACCGAACTTTATTGGAACGGTTCGGTTTTAAAACCTATTCGAGTCGGCTCGGTTGTTTTTATCGGTTATACGGTTTTCACCGATTCCACCTGGATTAAAAAAGAAAAAATTAACACCTTTATAACTTCCTCTTCCATCAGATAAAAAATCAATCCAATGTTGTAACTCTAATGATCTTAAATATTTGACCATTAGTTCCAATTTCATAACTAATGAACCCTTAACAGATCTAATTAAACTACACAGAGCTTCAATCAGGATAAGTTTACAATCCATAGTCAATTTCATCAACACACAATTAAAGAGATACAAAGATACAAATTAAACCTTCAAAAATTCATAGGCATATGACATCCGTAAAACCCATGTTAAATAAAGTTGAATCTAACCATAAAGATTAGAAATTAAAAAAAAAAAACCTAGTTTTTTAAGAACCCTAAAATTAAAACACAAAGTAATCTTCAATCTTTCAATCAGATCTTCAATCTTTAGCAGGTGGTGGTGCTTGTAATGATGGTGTAGCGGGTGCTGGTGATGTTACATGTGGTGTTGTTTGAAAAAGAGAAACGAGAAGAAATAGACGAGGTGGTGTGCTCTTGATAGAGGTGGAGGAGAGGTGGTTTAAAAGATTAGGGTGGTGGTGCTACCGCCACTGGTGGTGGAGGTGAAGACTGTCTCGGAGAGGAAGAGAAACGAAAGAAGACAAGAAGAGAAACCGCTGAATTATTAGGGTTTCAAAATATATATAGCGTAGGGTTTAATCTAGACGGCTAGGATAGATCAGGGTAAAAACTAATCGACGGTCCCTATTATTCGGTTTTTCGGTGCGGTTAGTGTGCGGTTATGGGTGAAACCGTTGACCGAACCGAAGATCTAACGGTTATCAAAATTAAAACCGTGACCGACCGTTGGATCATCGGTTCGGTGCAGTTTCGGTGCGGTTAGTGCTGTTTCGGTGCGGTTAGTGTGCAGCCCTAATTGGCAGAGGTGAATGACGTATTTGAGAGTTAAAAGAGGAATTAAATTTCCTTATATTTGGTGGTTATTTAAAAAAATAGGGAATGTGTTATATAAGGGAGTTGTTTTCGTGCAAATGGAAGAATATCCTGTAAATAAGGTGAGATATCTTCTTACAAGGTTTAACTATCGAACACAGAAGAGTTTGGAATGTCGTGAACACCACGGGAACGAACAAAGAAGGAATTATTCTCAACTTGGCAGCGAAGGAAAGTGAAGATTTTCTTGAGAATTAATCAAACTTTGGTTTATATAAGGGCATGTACGAGTCCCAGGAGGAGGTATCGAGAGTTTGGGGAGGTTTCTGTGAAGAACAAAACGCTGCAGAGGAGTTGTGGAAGCAGCAGCAGAGAAGAAGAAGAAGAGTTGCAGACGACTGAAAAGAAGTGTCGTTCTCAAGAACACGAAGAACATACACATACAGTCAGTCGATTATTTTGCAACACATTTAATTTATCGTTTCTTAACAGTGACTTCGCAACACTTATAAACGTTGCAGTTTTATGTTTTTATTACTCTTCTCTCTTTTCACTATTGTAAACACACTTTTGAGCCATGAATAAATATTTTGAGTGTATTTTCACCATGTGGAGCTAAACCCCATCACTGGGATGACGGAGGAAGCCAATCCTCAACACTATGGTAATTTTATTAAATTATTTTTACGACTTTTGCATTAATATAATTTGAATTATGAGTTTAAATTAATTAGTTGTGATTTAGTTTGATGGGTTATGCTTAGCTTAGGTGTTTTGATAATCCATGCTTACCATTTACAATTAATGTTTTATAAAATCTACCTTAGCAAAGATTTAGAGTCAATAACTATTATTTTTGGAGCTATAATTGTCAAAGAATTAATAATTGAACCATAGAAAAAGAGTTCGGTGAAATCCTGATTCCCAGTAATCTCTCAATATTATTATCATCCTTTATTTTATTCGCTTGTTTTAAGTATTTTATTTAAGTAAGTCCTAAAATCAACAACTTCCCAAGTCCGAGAATCGAATCCCTATACTTACCACTTGTAAAACTACATCAGTTTTTGGCGCCGCCGACGCGGACTTGTATTTAGGTTTAGGTTTTAGGTTTTGCATTTTTTTAGGTTTTGTATATATTTTATTTATTATTATTATTTTTTTTTTTTTAGATTATTTTTTTTCTATTTTACTTCTTTGGTATTTTTGTTTTTGCTGTGCAGGATTTGCTTGAAGCGAAACGTGGAAAGTTGAACTTGCCTTACAAAAAGGGAGAAACTGAAGATTTTATTTTTTAAAACTTTTATCTTATTTTTAGTAGTTTCTTTATTTATTTTTGGACTTGTAATTTTCTTTTATTTGTTTGTGTTTATTTTTAGCACTTTATTTATTAAAAAAAAAAAAAAAACACTGCACACACCAATTGCATCTTCGTCAGACTACCGAGTTTAGGAAAATTGGTGGATTAGTAAGTTGAACCCGTGCCTTGGGCCTTATGGGAGTTACCAGCTGAAAGTCCACAAACCTCAGCCTCGTACCTTTAGGTATATTTCTCTTTAGGTAACCTAAGCTTACATAAATTAGTTAGCCCAGCATTTGCATGTGCACATTTTGTTGAATTCTTGTATGCCAGAACGTAAGAGAGACGCTCTAGGACGGTTTATGCGCGAAAAACCTAGAAGTGATATTTTACCTTAATCTAGAAAGTCCTATTTTTGGACATTCTTCTCACGGTGAGGAAAATATCCTTAATACTTCTATTTTTGCCAAAATGGTTGAGGAAAAGGATGATGAGGTCCAAGTAAAAACCCTTAGGGATCATTTGAACCCTTCTAAAGTAGTGCGTGAGCCAGGTGTAGTTCTGCCAGCTTCTACGGTCCTAGTTTGATATTAGACCTGAGACTATTGGCATGTTACGCAAGTTTAGGGGGTTAGAGAATGAGAACCCGTATACCCACATAAAAGACTTTGAAATGATTTGTGACACAATGAAATATCCAAATGTCTCCAAAGATGTGCTTAGGTTACGTTTGTTTCACTTCTCTCTATGAGAAAGCCAAATAGTGGTATCATTTTATTCCTTCTAAAACAATTACCACCTGGGATGGTCTTGTAGAGGCATTTGTTAAGAAATTCTACCCACACCATAAGAATGCAGCTGTTCGGCAGTCTATCCAAACATTTAAGCAGAAATTAGGTGAAAAACTTCATGATTATATAGAAAGTTTTAGTGAATTGTTATACCAGTGTCCACATCACGGCTTTGAAAAAGCTCATATGGCCCAAATTTTATATGAGGGCCTTGATAGTGAAACCCGTATGCAGGTAGAAATAATTAGTGGTGGAGAATTTACACATCAAGACCCAGATGAATGTTTTGACGAGTTCATCGAGTTAGCTGAGAAGACTCGTCAATGGGCTTCAATGAGAGAACCAGAAATACCTAGAAATACTATCCATAGGATCGATAGAGTTGATTATGGGTCGGATATTCTTAGGCGTCTAGAGGCCTTAGAAATGAATCAAGGGTCACATCATGCTATATACGAAGAGCAAGCCCATGCTCTTTATAAAAACTCTAGGTTTGAAAACCGTCAGAGATTTGATCCATATTCCGATACCTATAACCCTGGTTGGAGAAACCACCCGAATTTCTCTTGGTCTAAGGGCCAGAGTCAAGGTCAGTCTAGTATTTCCTAGGCTCTCCCAAGTTTTGGGTATACTAAGAACCATTTAGGGTAGATCAGTATCAGAACCTGTCGGATAAAAAAATCATGAGCTTAGAAGAGTCTCGACCATCTTATCTCATAACACCGCAGAGTTTAAGCAAACGGTTGAGAAAGGTTTACGGGAAAACTCTCGGGCTATTTTGAGGTAAAAATCGGAGTTAGTATAATTGGAATTTTTGAGCGAAAGAGAAAAGGAAAGTCCCCCAATCAACCACTACCCAACACTAGAGCAATTCATGAAGTATCCTCTAGAGAGAAAGAGTTCAATCATGTGAACTCTGTAACAACCCTTAGGAGTGGTAAAACGGTATACAATAAGGTATCCATGCCTAATTGTGGACATCTTTGTAGATCCACCTTCTAGTTCCCATTCTAGTTCCTAAGATGAGCCCGGAAGGAGCCACTAGTATGAAGAGACTGATAAAATTTCTAGTGATGCCCATGTGGTTCCCGATAGATATCATTTTGTGCCCAGAGCCCCATATCCATAGATGTTAGTTCCAACTAAGAGAGAGTCGACTTTCAACGAAATAATGGATATTTTTAAGAAGGTAAACATAAATATTCCTTTATTAGAAGAAATTAGGCAAATGCCTGCTTATGCCAAGTTTCTTAAGGATCTTTGTACACGAAAGCGTAAGCTTAATGTCCATAAGAAAGCCTTTTTATCTGGTCAGGTAAGTTCAATCCTTCTGAACCAAACAACCCCTAAGTATAAAGACCCTGGATGCCCCACCATATCTTGTACGTTTGGTAATCACATGGTTGATAAAGCATTACTTGAATTAGGAGCCAGTGCTAACCTACTCTCGTACCATGTGTACACCCAGTTAGCTGATAGGTATTTGAGCACTAGGGTCCTGATCAGGTTGAGTGTCTAAAACAACAAAATCCACTGGATAAATAAATTTATCAACCTCAATCAGTACATCCTCTATGACACCATGAGGTACTTTGACAGACCTTTCATCTAACTGTAGGGTCATTTTAGTCGGTTTCAACTCACCAAGACCTAGCACTGGGTGATTTTAGGTCGCCCATTTTTAGCCACATCTAATGATATCATCAACTGTAGGACCGGGCTTATGAACATATCCTTTGGTAATATGACCACTGAACTAAATGTCTTTAATGTTAATAGACAACCTTCTGATGACTTGGAGGAAGTGAATATGATTAGCACTTTAGTTGAGGATCTAATTCATGATAATTGGGACGACACTTTATTTGGTGATTCCTTAGATGAATTTGATGACACAATTCTCTTAAGTCAGTCAGGTGACCAAACTTTTGAACTAGAAGAAGCTCTCGAGTACTTTAAAGACTCTATAGACCCTGAAATTCAAGCCATAGTGCTAGGCCTTACGGAGAGTAATGTTGAACCTAAGTTTGGGGGTAGTGATCTAGAAGAAGCTCTTGAGTATTTTAAAGACTACGGGGATTTAGAAATTCAAGCAATAATTAGAGGTCTTTCTGAAAATAATGATTACCCTAAGTTTGGGGGTGATGATGGTCAAATAAAAGTCCTTAACTTAGGACTCGAGCCTAGTGTGCCTGAGATATTACTTGAGTCACTTCCGACTCCACAACCTGATCCTCCTGATACTGTCCAAGAGGAAATCCATCTATTAGAGACTTGTTGTTCGAATGAGTCTATTTGTCAAGACACCCATATGAAGCCCAAGTGGGCGCCGCAGATAAATCCAGTTGTCTTGGAAGAAGTTTTAAATCAGGTTGTGCTATATATGCTTATTTATCTAATCCGATGAATTTGTCTTATAATTGTGGCAGTTTTATTTGGTTTTGTTGATCCACAGTTGTTTCGACTATTGATATATGATTCGAAAGGTAATTAGGCATTTTGTGGTATTAGACGTCTGGCTGAAGACTTTAAATTTAGCACTTCTTGGGAGGTAACCCATACTCATGCAACACGGTAATATCTTTCCTTTAACTCTTTTGCTTCAAATGGTAACAGTTTCTCCTTGTTCATGCTTTTAATTTTATCTTTAGAACATTGAGGACAATGTTAGATTTAAGTTTGGGGGTGTGGGAGAAACTTTTTAGTTTCAATAAATAAACTCCAGAGACTAGAAATTTATGTTTATTAAGGATGGCACTAACTAATCTGAGTGGATGGAATCATTTTGGTTGTAGGAGTTGAGGAACCAATCTGATTAGATGGAAACATCTAAAGAGTCTATTCATAAAAGCACAGAGCTCAGGTGTTAGAAATAACATGGTAGTTTCCCCATATCTCATTGAGTCCTTTTCACTTCTGTTTTTATTTTGTTTTCTTTTTAAAATATGTTTCTCTAAGTGATTAGGTGGGGCTCACGATTCAAATTGTTACCACTGCTAGGGTGAAATAGAGTGATTGAGTTACTAAGTAAAAGAAAAAGAAAAAAAAATAGACCAGACCAATCAGACCAAATGGAATAATTCTCAAAAATAAAAAAATTAACACTTGGATAGCAATATGTGTGTGTTCTCCCTGTCTCCGTCGCCTAAACAAGCGTGGAATGCAGGATCCACGGGAATTACCATGTAATCTGCTGACAAGAAGCATGTGCTTGGATTCGCAAGATCTAATCATGTTGTTATTAAAAAAAAAAAAAAGAATTCAGTGAATAAAGTCGACCATTGGTACCCTTGTATATGCCAGCTGAGTTGACCTAGAGTTAGGATTATCGACCACTGGTTCCCTTGTATATGCCAGTTGTGTTGATATTAGTCAGACCCGTATCTCATTCCATTAGGATAAGTTCATTTTGGCAGCGGCCTTCAGACAGATATGAGAAACCTCGTTCACTTAGTTAACATCAAAACTATCTATGTTTTTCTATATCCATCTCTTAATCTATCCATGTGATTTGTTGACTCCGGATATTGATGTCCATAGTGAGACTATCTGAGTAGAGCTCTGTCACTTATATATGAATTTTAGTATGCTTGAGTGCAAACTCATGTACAACAAATGGAATTTCGCATCAGGGTACTTCCTCCTGTAGTCAATAAGTATGCCAACCAAGGAGATTCTTTAGTGCCTTCCAAGGTTCAGCGTAAATAGCTAGAGTCTGGAGTAAAGGTTTTCTCGGTACACCTCTGGTAAACCCTCCCGAGACTATAACTCGGCCACTAGGGCCACCTAGGGATTTAAAGGCTTATTGCATACGCTAAATGCAATCGACGATGCCTGCGACAGTGAGTTAGGATTTTTATTTTGTAGATTTGATTTGCTCGGGACTAGAAAATAATAAGTTTGGGGGTATTTGATAGACGCATTTATGTGTCTATTTTGATCTCGATTGTCTATATTGGTAGTGCCCGTTTTTGTTCTTATTGTGGTGTTTTATGTCTTTGTAGGAATTTTTGGAGAAATAATTTCTTGCGAAGAAATTGGCTCGAAAAGTGGTCCTGGGAGAAAAGCACTACAGGCACACAGAAGACGCACTACAGGCACCCCGGAAGTATGCTGGAGACTCCCCAGAAAAGTCATAATTACACCTCAGAAGAATTGCTAAATGGAACCCGACAATGGATAAGGGGTACCCAAATTACTAAGGGGCATCCATTTCCAAGGCAAGTATTATTGGCAGACCCGCACAGGTTAGGGGGAATCCATCTTCTTCATTTGAACTTTGGATTTTGGCGGGAAAAGATGGGCCAGAATTAGGGTTCGAGTATTGATGAAGTTCTACTGAGACTAAAGTGTTAAGATTGCATGGGTATCTTCCATAGGCCTAAACAGGCCTGGTATGGTCATCGGATTGAGTGCAAATTGGCTGGAACGATTCATCTGAAGCAAAACAGAGAAGAGAAGTTTTGGCGGGAAACGCAGATGACATTTACGTTATTTTCCGGTGAAATTTGGACGAGTTTTGTTGGATTTTCTTCATGGATACGGATTTGATTGGGCCTTATTTAGTGAAACAGAGGATGCATGTGCTTTAGAATCGAAGAAAGAGGAGAATAATCGTGTTTATCAAGAAAACATCACGGGTTATTCTCGTATTAGTTTTGGAGATTTTCAAGGGTTGTTAGGATTTGATTTTGTTCTTACCTAATTGGCAGAGGTGAATGACGTATTTGAGAGTTAAAAGAGGAATTAAATTTCCTTATATTTGGTGTTTATTTAAAAAAACAGGGAATGTGTTATATACGGGAGTTGTTTTCGTGCAAATGGAAGAATATCTTGTAAATAAGGTGAGATATCTTCTTACAAGGTTTAACTATCGAACACAGAAGAGTTTGGAAAGTTGTGAACACCACGGGAACGAACAAAGAAAGAATTATTCTCAACTTGGCAGCGAAGGAAAGTGAAGATTTTCTTGAGAATTAATCAAACTTTGGTCTATATAAGGGCATGTACGAGTCCCAGGAGGAGGTATCGAGAGTTTGGGGAGGTTTCTGTAAAGAACAAAACGCTGCAGAGGAGTTGTGGCAGTAGCAGCAGAGAAGAAGAAGAAGAGTTGAAGACGACTAAAAAGAAGTGTCGTTCTCAAGAACACGAAGAACAGACACATACAGTCAGTCGATTATTTTGCAACACATTTAATTTATCGTTTCTTAACAGTGACTTTGCAACACTTATAAACGTTGCAGTTTTCTGTTTTTATTACTCTTCTCTCTTTTCACTATTGTAAACACACTTTTGAGCCATGAATAAATATTTTGAGCGTATTTTCACCATGTGGAGCTAAACCCAATCACTTGGATGACGGAGGAAGCCAATTCTCAACACTATGGTAATTTTATTAAATTCTTTTTACGACTTTTGCATTAATATAATTTGAATTATGATTTTAAATTAATTAGTTGTGATTTAGTTTGATGGGTTATGCTTAGCTTAGGTGTTTTGATAATCCATGCTTACCATTTACAATTAATGTTTTATAAAATCTACCTTGGCAAAGATTTAGAGTCAATAACTATTATTTTTTGAGCTATAATTGTCAAAGAATTAATAATTGAACCATAGAAAAAGAGTTCGGTGAAATCCCGATTCCCAAGTTATCTCTCAATATTATTATCATCCTTTATTTTATTCGCTAGTTTTAAGTATTTTATTTAAGTAAGTCCTAAAATCAACAACTTCCCAAGTCCGAGAATCGAATCCCTATACTTACCACTTGTAAAACTACATCACTATCCACTAAGATGAGATCTCAGGTTCACTAAGTCTCATTTTTGTTCATTTATACAAATGAGTGATGTTTATCTATTTTGCTTGTAGGTGCAGAATCTCGCAACAACAATGTTCCAGCGAAGTTTTAATCAACAAGTGTATGCGAAAACCATCGCAGACTATTTGAAGAATGACGTAGCAGGTGACATCATCCTAATCACGAGGAAAGTGTGAAGACCTTGCGAGATTGAAGAGCACGTGCGAAGAAAATCTTTGTAAGCTTGCGAGAACGACGCAAGCCAGATCCGAAAATAAAGGTTGACTTAGCTGTCACCCACTATGTGATAGACACATTTTTTGTGTCTGAATTGTCCTCAGTGTTGGTATTGTTGGAACTCGATTTTTGTACTAATATTGTGTTTTTATGTATTTTTAGGTATTTTTGGAAATAAATATTTTTGGAAAAATCGGCTCGAAAAGTTGCGTGGAACACCCCCGGAGGACATTTGCTATTCGGACTCCCACTTTGGATAAGGGGTAACCCAATTACTAAGGGGCACCTCAGTTGGGCACCTGCTATTCACACCCAAGCTGTTGTTAAGGGGCAACCATCTTCTCCGTTTGAAATCTGCTATTGGCGGGAAAACTTAGTTTTCACCTGCAGATTTGTCGTTCGAGTTTTGATGGCTTTTTGGAGAGACTCAATGGCTCAGATTGTTGGGGGAGACTTTATTACAGATAACAGGCGTGGAATGGTTGTTGGAATTGATCGGAATTGGTTGAACATTAAGATTAGAGTAAACAGAGCAACACGGGTTGCGGTTATTCTTCCCGAGTCATTTGAGTATGTAACATAGGTTTGCGTATGCCTACGCGCGCGTGTAAACACTTCTTGGATGTTGACTGAGCATGTCCGGGAGTGTTTAAACACGAAAACAGCCTCGAAGATATATCAGGAAAAGAAAATATTCTTAGAATATTTTTCTTTATTGCCGAGTTATGAAAATTATTTGGAGTAATGGCGAGGATTTTCTTAGCCATGTTGAGTATAAATAGTCTCTGGGGGTTTCACTGAAGAGGGGAGAGAGTTCGGGGAGAGATTTGGAGCATTACAGAGGTCAGAAAATCGAGTTGCATCATCACCATCTCTGCTGCTGCTGAAGAACAAAAGACTACCAGAGGCAGTCTTAATTTCTGAAGAACATATGACACACAAGGAGCGGTCGTTTTTTCTACAATGACAACGACGGTCCATTCTTATCATACTCTGTAACAGTTTGGTTTGTAACAAATATAATTGTTACAAACCCGTTTTTTAATAGTTTTTCTCCATTTCATCATTTGTACACCTCTTTTGAGCAATAAAAATGGATTTTGAGCGTGTTTCCAACATGATGAGCTAGAACCCACCTCTGGGGCGAGGGAGGAAGCCATTCTTCCAAAAGTTATGTGGTAAAATTTATTTAAATTTATTTATGCAATTATTTTATGATTATTTGCACCGAATGAAAATTGAGTAAATGATTTTTATTAATTAGTTGTGTTTTCTCTTGATGAAGTATGCTTAGTTTAGGGCTTTTGATACTTCATGCTTGCGATTAACAATTGATGTTTTGAAAATCTAATTTAGGCAATGATTAGAATCACAATTTCTTTTTATTGGAGTTATATTGTCTAGAATTGCATGATAAACATTAACATTATATCACATGAATTTTGGTGAATGGTGAAATCCTGAACCCCGGTCTCTCCATAATTTTCACAAAACTTTATATTGAGTTTGTTATATTTTTGCTTTAAAAATTAAGTCTAAAAATCTGCTTTCACAAGTCTCAACGAACCTATTACTACAACATCATTGAAAAATATCATCAATTTTTGGCGCCGCCGACGCGGACTTGTCTTTAGGCTAGAGTTTTTAGATTTTCTTTTAGGTTTTTATTTATTTGTTCTTCTTTACGTTTTTGGGTTTTTGTCTTTTCCTTTCAGATTTTGGGATTTGGAGCAAAAGAAAAATTTGCCAAAGCTTTTGGTGGATATTTAAAGATTTGGAGTTAAAGACAAAGCGAAAGGAGCGAAAGAAGAAGATTTTTTTTATATATTTTTTTAAAAAAAAAAAATGAGAGAAAAAAAAAGAGAGAGGCATTTTAATTTTTTGTATATTTTTATTTTTTTGGACTTTCTTTTTCTTTTGCACTTTTACTCTTTGGACTTGGACACTTGGACATTCCTTATTTTTATTTTTTTAAACCCTACGGAAGGGTAGTATTAAATATAAACTGTGTGCAGAGAAGGACGACGATTACGATATCGTCTCGGCCCCTCGGGTTCGTACATGACATAGGAGTCGTGGCCCGAGTCGACTACAATGGTTCATCCCCTCCTGGGTGCGGGAGGTAAGTTTGTCGAAACACTCGCGAATCCCCTGTCAGCGAGTTACTATATTCCTTCGTTTGCATATATGTCGAGGACTTGAAAACGGCTGTTTTAATTTCCTAGTAAAGGGCAAGGACTTGCCATATAAGATAAGGGTTCGGATTTCATCACCGTTCTCTTCTTGCCCGCCATAGGAAAACGATACTTAACGCGAACCTAAGCTTTAAAATTTGGAATAGAACGAGACCGATAGGGTAACGAGCTTAGTAGGAAAGTCGCTCGAAAAATATTGGTTATTCTTTTAGCATACTTCGAAGTTCATGATGGTTTCTGTGAAGTTGAATGCGTGACTGCGCCGCCTTGCAATAGCGGTGAGGCCTTGGGTATCAAAGCTCCACCGAGCTTCCCTCGCCTTGATTCAACTTGCTTTAACTCGGATTGATCCAGAGGGTTTGCTCGCATTGTAACGAATTCCTTTCGAACGATTAGAAGCTGGTCTAGAAAACAATCTAAGTGGAGCCATCATGCTTTTTGTTTGCTAGATATCATTAGGTTTGCTGTGGTGGAGTCAGCCTTGTTTGTGTTTGCATAGAACTTCCCTTCCTTTTAGGATTTTCTTTTTCTTTTCTTTTGTTTTTCTAGTGTATGCCCGAGGTCATTAGAGAACGGGCTTGGAAAAGAGACAATCTAGGTCGATTGATTAGTGAAAAACCTAGTAATTCTTCTTGCGGAAGCGGGGAGCTCGAAGACTCTTCTTTTGAGAGCCCCGTTTTTGGAAACTTCAGTTTTGAGAATCTGTCTCTTGGTGAGGAAAGTACCCCTAGTACTTCAACCTCAAAAGGCCGATGGCCACTTTGAAGGATTACATGTTCCCAACTAGGACCAACCGAGCTTCGTGCATTAAATTGGCAGCCAATACGGCTAATTTCGAGATAAAACCTAGTCTTCTTCAGATGATCCATATATTCTTAGGAAAAGATGATGAGAACCCTTATTTTCATATTAGAGACTTTGAGGAAATTTATGGGACAGTTAGAATAAAAGACCTTATCGATGAAGTCTTGAAACTTAAGATGTTTCCCTTTTCCTTGAGAGATAAAGCCAAGACTGGCTGAACAACCTACCATCCGGATCCATTGAAACATGGCAGAAATGATTGCGGCTTTCTAATTGAAATTCTACCCTAAGCATAAAGCTAAGCTGTTAGGCGAGAAAATTAGTGCTAGTGTGCAACAAGAGGGAGAGTCTCTTTATAGGTTTTAGAGAGATTCAATGATCTCCTATCCCAGTGTCCTCACCATGGATTTGATAATATGAAACTTGTGGAGATTATTTATAATGGTTTAGACTATTCGACTAAATCCATGGTCGAGTCTATGTGTCTTGGGTGAATTCATAAATAAAACGCTGGTGATGCTTTTACCTTCTTAGGAACTATATTTGAAAAATCCCAACAGTGGGAGCCTTGTGTTGAACCCCCTAAAAGACTCTTGGTCAATAGAAGTAGCACCAATGTGGTAGATACAAGCTTCGAGTCAGATGCTAAGTTTGCTGCTATGTCTAGAAGGTTAGAAGCTTTGGAAATGGGCCAGTCTAAAAATAGGTCCCTTGATGAACCTAATAGAGCCTCTCAAGTCTCTAGTTGTTGAATATATCCCGATAACTCATTTTGGGAAGGTCATGTTAGTGAAGAACAAGCCCATGCTGTCTATAACAACGCTAGGTTTGAGAACCGTCAGAAGTTTGACCCCTACTTAGAGAACTACAACCCTGGTTGGAGAAACCATCCTAATTTTTCTTGGTCTAAGGGCCAGAATCAAGGACAGTCTAGTAATTCTCAGCCTCCCCCAGGTTTTGGTTATACTCAGAACCCTTTAGGTCAAACCCAGTTCCAGAACACTTCTGAGAAAAAGATCTCTACCTTAGAAGAAGCTCTTACTATGTTATCAGCCAACCACCTTAGCTTTCAATAAGAAACCAGGCAGAACCATAATGATAATTCCCAGACTCTTGCTAAATTAGAACTTCAAGTCGGCCAAATAGCTAAGTATTTAAGTGAGAGAGAAGAAGGTAAGTTTCCTAGTCAATCTCAACTCAATCCTAGGGGGGTCCATCAAATATATTTAGTTGGTGAGGAATCATCAAACCATGTGAACTCGATAAAAACCCTTAGGAGCGGTAAAACGGTAGACAACAAGGTAGCCATGCCTAGTGGACATACTGTAGTTACACCTTCTACGTCCCAAGAGGAACCTTTGTGTATAAGAAGGAAAGCTGAAACAATCCTCAAGAGCATCTCCACGAGAGGCGGAGGTTTTATTTTTCATGACACATAGGATTTTAGACCCTCATTTACATTAAATTCAGTCAGACCTCGGGGAAAATAGGAAGGGTGTTAAAATAAATATGTGTCTTGGAGAAGGTCTTATTTAGACCTTGGGAATGACCTCACATCATCATTTTAACTATATTTTAATTTTTAATTTTAAATAAATTGTTATGAACCAATAGGAAAGAGGGAATCAATTTTATCATTATCCAAAACAACAAATTTTAAAAATAAGACCCATACTATTGGAGATGGTTCATGAGCAAAGCATTATTATTTTTGCCACATACATATGACCCCCATAAATAAGGATCTAAATAAAAATTACACATAGGATTTTTAGCACCCATTTGAATCTCCATTAAGTGCTCTAAGAGTCCCAAGAAATTCGATAGGACTACCTTTGTGCCTAGAGCCCCATATCCGCAGTTGTTATCCCCAACAAAGAAGGAGTCGACATTCAACGAGATAATGGAAACATTTAAACAGGTGAACATTAACATTCCTTTGTTAGAAGCAATTAGGCATATGCCTGCTTATGCCAAGTTCCTTAAAGATCTTTGTACACGAAAGCGTAAGCTGAATGTCCAAAAGAAAGCCTTTTTAGCCGGGTCAAGTAAGTTTCATTCTTCTGAACCAAACACCCCCTAAGTATAAGGACCTGGATGCCCCACCATTTCTTGTGCGATTGGTAATCACATGGTCAATAAAGCTTTACTTGACTTAGGAGCTAGTGTTAACTTACTCCCGTATCATGTATACACCCAGCTGGGTCTTGGTAAGTTGAAACCGACTAAAATGACACTACAATTAGCTGATAGGTCTGTAAAAAGTCCCTCGTGGTGTCATAGAGGATGTTCGATTGAGGTTGATAAGTTTATTTATCCAGTGGATTTCGTTTTCTAGACACCCAACCCGTTCGGGACCCAAGTGCTCAAATCCGGTGATTCTAGGTCGCCCATTTTTAGCCACGACTAATTTGTCATCAAGCTGTAGGACTGGGCTTATGAACATATCCTTTGGTAATATGACCACTGAACTAAATGTATTTAATGTTACTAGACAACCTTAGAGAATGATGATTTAGAAGAAGTGAATATGATTAGCACTTTAGTTCGGGATTTAGTTCGGGATAATTGGCATGACACTTTCTTTGGGAGATTGTTTAGATGAATTTGAGGAAACCATTCTCTTAGACCAGGATATGTGATCAATCTTTAGAAGAATCCCTTGAGTATTTTAAAGACTCTACGGACCCAGAATTCCAGGGCAATAGTGTTAGGTCTTTCGAGAATAATGATGACCCTAAGTTTGGGGGTAGAGAACTAGAAGAATCTCTTGAGTATTTTAAGGACTCGAAGATCAGGAAATTCAAGCAATAGTTAGAGGTTTGTCGTGAGTAGTGAAAACCCTAAGTTTGGGGGTAGTGATGGTTCTTGTGATCGTCAAATATCCCTAATTAGAGTCCCTAACTTGGGACTAGAGCCATGTGCGTCTGAGATATTACTCGAGTCTATTCAGACTCAGCAACCCGATCCTCCTGATCCTGTCCAGGAGGTAAGCAGTATTAGAGACCCGTCTTTCGGATGAATCTATTTATCAAGATACACATATGAAGCTCAATTATGCTACCCGGATGAACCTAGTTGTCTTGTGAAACCTTAGACGAGGATGTGCTCCTTCTATTCATTTATCCGGACCAGTGCGATTTATGCGATATTGGTGTTAGCTCTATTTTGTCTTATGGACCCACAACTATTTCGGTTATTGGTGTATGACTTTGGAAAGTGAAGATCCTTTTTGAGGTATTTGATGTCTGGCTGAAGACTTTAAACTTAGCACTCCTTGGGAGGTATCCCTTTGTTGATGGGTGAAAACTACTCCTGCAGAATTTGGTAATTTGGGGTGTGGATGAGGAATGAATTTAAACCTACAACAAATGCACTGCGCGGTGAGTGCTTGTAGATTCGAGAGATCAATCTGTGCAAGTCCGGCCTAAACCAAGAAATGTCCGTTCCAGACTTGTTTCGGTCACAAAGTGAAGGAGATGGGGTTGATCTTAGGGAGGGAAGCGAAGAAGGTGTTGAGATTGTGAAGATGTTGGCTTGCTTATGACTTGTAACAGAAAGATGAGCAAGCTTACGGTTGATGCAAGCAGGCTCTGGGTGTTTGAATACGGTTTTTATTAACACTTGGTTTTTCTGTCTCGTCTGAACTTGTGTTGTTGTTTGAAATAGGGCGGAGAACCTATTTATACAAGTCATTGAGCCTCATTCACGTCTCTCGTGGGAAGTGGAGGAAGTGGAGTGATGGAGTAGTGGAGTTGTGCGTCGGTGCCCACGACCGGTCTTGCCCACTTCTCCTGTTCATCTCTAACCGTCCATGACTTCCCCGACACGTTCTTGTGATGGCGCGTTGCACGCCGCACGCTGTAAACCGCCGGACCAATACCCCGGTATGTATCCCCCAGTTTGTGACATGATTGATGTCCGGAATGTGTGGATCGTGGATCCACGAAAGATAGCATGTAATCTTGAATTGAATAAGCTGCGTTATTCGAAGAAAGTCGATACTTGTGAAGTATCGTGTGTATTTTATCGCAGTCGCATTACGGTGTGGTAAAGTGATGGGTAATGACTCCTCACCGACCAAATAACTCGACCAGGGTTGTATAACCAAGCTGGTGAAGTCGGACGGATGAGATGATGTTTGAGACACTCATCTGCGGCCGTTGATGAAATTAGGGTTTTTAAAGAGGTGCGCAAGCATCACTCTTGACTTAGTCGAAACCAAGCATGGGAAAGGTTTTGAAGAGGACCGACCTGGCATGTGTGTAGACAACATGCCGGGGTGCACGTCCATACTTCACTTTCCCAAGAAGGCGCGATCTAAGCCACTCAATTTGACCGGTAAAGTTGAGTGGTTGAGATCGATTTGCGATAGGAGTTTGATGCCGCAAGGAGTCGCGCACCATACCCTTTTCCAGCGTGTTTTCCAAGATGACCTGACTTGGTCGGTCTTGGCCGATTAGTTTGACGTGAAGATGGTAGGCTGGTGTTCACACCTATACCTGACTATCCCATGAAAACGTGATCTAAGCCGTTCAAATCATCCGGTGAAGTTGAGTGGTGAGATCGGTTTGCAATTTGGGAAGTGTAACCACGCATGTTTGAGCGGGCATTTTGGATTAGCTAGGGCATGATATGCCTTGGCCGATCACATGAGGAGGTAGATGGGCTCACGGTGGTCATCTTTGGTGTGACCAGGCCCTTGCTCAACCTAATCTGTGACCCTCCATTCGTGCCGGAGAAGATGGACGTGGCGTGATGACTTGAAACCCTAATTTTGGCTTTCAAAGCGCGCGCCATCCCTTGTTTGGGTGACGATTCTGCCACGGCCAAACAATGTTGGTCTTGACCGATTGGTCAAGTGTGTAGTCGGACCCACGGTGATCGTGTTGATATGCTCGAGCCTTTTGAGTCTACATCTACACCCTCCATCTATACCTGCGAAGATGGATGGTTGAGATTGTTTTGCGACACATGTAATATGCCGCAAACCCTTATTTAGGTTTTCCGTCCATAATGCTTGGTATGAACGTCTCTTGGCAAGCAAAGGCCAATGGCCGACCATGCGGGGTCGACCGTGGGTATTCCATACCGCTTGGGGGTGATGGAATTGATGCGGGGTCATCCAATCATGCTTGTGGAGTTGGATGACTCGATCGGATCATATCCGGACCGATATGGTCGGTGCCAGGATGCTCAATCGGGCTAGTATAACACACCGAGGGGCTCAATCGGGCTAGTATAACACACCGAGAGGGCTCGGGCTAGTATAACACACCGAGAATCGGCACATACGGGTATTTCGTACATGGTTTCATTATAATGCTTGGAGGTTCGTGTTACTCTGTAAGAGTAACACTCAGTCGTCATGCCACACTCGATAATGATTCATTATAGTGCTTGGAGGTTCGTGTTACTCTGTAAGAGTAACACTCGATCGTCATGCCACAATCGATAATGAGTACTTTGGAAATACAAGGTGATATGAAATTCACGGAAAGGATTGTTACTACATGCTCCAACCTGGAGGAATTTCATGTATTCACGAGAATGGGATTGTTGCTACATGCTCCATTCTTGGTGAATTAAGTGAGGAGTATCCGTCACTTATAAACGGCTTTATCTTTTACAAGATGTCGGCGCATGATTTTTCGGGTTTTTACAAATTTAACCTTAAACGAAAATCCACCATCAACATTAAGTCCCCTGCCCTAGCACATAATGGTTGGTGACATACATACGTGAGAAAGACAGGATAAAAGGAGTTTACCCGGAAGAGTGTTGGCCGACCGCTAGTTTTCCACGCCATCACGCTTGTATGGAATCCCTGGTGGGTTTCAGAGTGGTCTTCTGCAGACACAAAGTTGAATCAAGAGTTGGAAAATGAGCTCAGCGTGATTGCGTTCCTGTCTTTATGGCTATCCAGGGATATATTTGATGATGGTTCAGGGAAGAAGACCATAAGAGGTGAGCTTGTTAAGATTGTTATAAGGCTAGCGAAGGGTGAAGTTCTTCCTCGTGCATTGTTCCTTGGATCACTGTATTCTCATCTAGACGCTTTAGCAATGGATATGCATGTTTCTAACGGGTACAAGAAGGTGGAGTCGCACGTTCACTTCGCTTTTCTTCAGGCGCTCCTATGGGAACACTTCAGAAGTTATGCTCCTACTCCTGCACCTTCACTCGTTAACTTGTACGGTGGCTCGAGAATACTCCGATGGAATAAGAAGCGTCCTATAGCTGGTGCGAGACTTGTGGATGTATTTGACAACGTGTCTTCTGTAGATTTCCGTCCATGGGGGCCGGTTCATTCTTCCATCGTTCAGCCAAAGACCTTTGCTGACGATCCTGGCGTTGTGTTGCGTGTCGATGTCAAGACCATGAGATCTGGGAAAATTATTTACTGCGCAGCTGCATTTCAGGATATGTCCCGTCTCTATTTGACGGAGAATTTTCTGTGACTCCGTACAACATTGACAGGGCTGCTCGCCAAATGGGATTTGACCAGGGTGTCCCATTTATCCGTCCACCAGGGGCTCCGAAAGAATTCCTTCCACAAATTCTTAACGCCAATGTGTTCTTAGGACAGGGTGAGCCTTCCCTTCGGCCTATTGGGAGAAACCCGGTGGTAACCGATAAGTATAAGGAATTTTGGAGTAGACAACTGTCGGTTTTCGAGAAATTTTCGGAGAGCGTTTGTGATTCCGTAGCGAACCATCTTGACGCCTTGCGAAGCATTTCGGTTAAAGCTACTTCCACCAAACGGACCCGAGCCAAGAGTTGCAGTCCCAAGTGAGAGAGAGACTCAAGAGGCAAGCATGCGGTCCGGTAATCCTCAATTCCTCAAATATGCAGGTATTTAAATCTCTTCCGGCTCTTTTATTTCTCCAGTGTAAATTCTTCTAAAAATGATTCTTGCTTGAAATTAGGAATTTCGAAAAGAGAATGTCTTCACAAGGTTGGCGCGCATTCAAAATGAGAAGGCTGGTAATCTTTGGTCTTCATCTTTGAGAAGTCTGGCGGTACTGATCTCCATGCTGAGAAGTCTGGCGGTACTGATCTCCATGATGAGAAGTCTGGAGAAACCGCTCCTTCTTACGACCACGACAGAGATGATGCAAGCTCGGTTGAACAAGGCGCTTTCCTTAGTGATCTTGTCGACGGGGTCGTGATGAAAATCAGCACCCAGAGCGAAATAGATGCCGGAAGGAATGTAAGAGGCGTTACTGCTTTGTGGTTGAGACGACTCCCCTTGAAATCCATCACGAGCGGGTTCGGACAATATGGCTATTGTGGTGACTCCTTACGAAGGCCTCTTGCAGGCGACGAGGCTCCCGCGGTTGGTGAATTTCCGGTGATGCGGCCTGGGGCTTTGTTCGATCCTCCTTTTACTGTCCCTTATCCAGGCCATGTGTTGGTTGGAGGATTAATCTTAGGTTGAGTTCAAAGAGTTGTACACAGCAATATGGGAGAAGCACGGTCACATTGCTACCACCACGAAACTCAAAAGTCGCATTGCATTGGTCAACCGCGTCCAAGAAGCTTTATCTACTATCCAAGGGATGAGCGTCACGACTGGTCGAACAGTTTACGAGGAGATGGTCGAAGGCTGGAAGTGCCATCGAGGCGTGTTTTGCGCAATACGGTTTCAATGCTCCTTGGTTCTTGAAGGGTTCTCCAAGATTCAGGAGTTTGAAATTACAGGATGAAGTCCCCTCTGCGGACTGCGTTGCTCTTGGGGAAGAAGAAGTCAAAAAGCTGTATGAGGAGTTGAAGGCTGAAGCAGCCGTGCTCCAAAGGATGAAGGTAGCTCTCGCCCGAGGAAGGACGAGTTGTTCTTTGGAGGACTTTCCTTGATTTGCGCCATATACTTGTCTCTTCTTTTTTAGATATTTCTTCTTTTTGAGTGATAGTGAGGATTTTCTTTCGCAGTTTGGCTTTCGGTTTTGAATAGGTAATTGAATTGATTTATTTTGAGATAGTTTTGTGACTGAAAGAGGTTATTTTAAATGGAATTTGCATCTTGGTCATGAATGATTGCACATATATCGCATGAAATTACAAATGTTATGTAAAAGGGGGTTACGAATGGAAACAAACATGGCGTTTGATCACTGAGCCTCTTTCTCCACATGCGGGATGCTAAGTCCCCAGTGAATTCTAAACTATCTTTCTTGTAAAGTTGTTGAGTAGAACTTACTTGATTTCGAAGCCTCACTCGTATCGAACCAGAGTAGCCTTTCCAAGAAAATCCCCGCACCGATCTCTCAGAGTTATCGCCCTGGACCAAGCTTCTCCTGAACAATGCGCTTCAAAGCGTTGCATTCACTGGTGGGATGATGGAGGAACCGGTGGTAATGACAGTACCTTGGGTCCATTACTTCTTGATCAGTAGGCGGACGCCATACCGGGGGTAACTCCACCTCCCCATTTCGTATCCACGTCTCCAGTAGTTCCAGAATCTTCTTCATTGGGAAGGGGAAATGTAAGTACCTTGAGTCTAGCCTTTCCTGCGTTAGTGGATGTTGTGATGTCTCTCCGTGGCTTTGATGTGGAACAGGAGATGAATTTGGAAGATTTGCGAGTGCCATCATATCTGCGGATCGTTTGCCTTAGTAAATGGATGTGGAAAGTGTCGCAATGTCACTGCTGAGTGAACGGATTGAACGTTCCCATCCTCTGTACTCAGGTATCTTCTGATTGATTTCTCCTTCCTCAAGCATTTCTTCATCGGTTGGAAGGTCGACGCCAGATTGGACAGTCTTAGGGCTTGACAAGAGTTTTGAGATATAAATCCTCTAGTAGGGCTCCATAGGCTGCAGGCTCCTTTTCTTTATCTGGCAGACATTGTAGTACTCCGGACAAGTCTTTTCCTCTGTCTGGACCATGTTGTCCATCTTTCTTGATTCGTTTTTGACTGCGTGCTCTTTTTGCTTCTCCACTTGTAAAGGCGTGACTCCTGACTAAGGATTCGACGTTTCTTTCACGGTCTGAGTTGATGCCTAGCGATTCTCCTTGTAGTTGTGCTGCTATATCATTCAAAAGGCGAAATGTCTCGCTTTGCCTTCTGGTGATACCGGATTGATTTGTCAAGACATCCTCCAACATTCCAGCTATGTTTCCCATGATATCTGAACCACCTGCGGACTCCGGGTAAGGATACATCAAGAGACGAAAACCGAAAAATTGAGAATTCGATTTTTTGCAACCGAGAGATCAATCTCCCACTGTGGTCGCCAATTGTTGATGGGTGAAAACTACTCCTGCAGAATTTGGTAATTTGGGGTGTGGATGAGGAATGAATTTAAACCTACAACAAATGCATTTCTGCGGTGAGTGCTTGTAGATTCGAGAGATAAATCTGTGCAAGTCCGGCCTAAACCAAGAAATGGCCGTTCCAGGACTTGTTTCGGTCACAAAGTGAAGGAGATGGGGTTGATCTTAGGGAGGAAGCGAAGAAGGTGTTGAGATTATGAAGATGTTGGCTTGCTTATGACTTGTAACAGAAAGATGAGCAAGCTTACGGTTGATGCAAGGAGCTCTGGGTGTTTGAATACGGTTTTTATTAACACTTGGGTTTTTTTGTCTCGTCTCGAACTTGTGTTGTTGTTTGAAATAGGGCGGAGAACCTATTTATACAAGTCATTGAGCCTCATTCACGTCTCTCGTGGGAAGTGGAGGAAGTGGAGTGATGGAGTAGTGGAGTTGTGCGTCGGTGCCACACGACCAGTCTTGCCCACTTCTCCTGTTCATCTCTAACCGTCCATGACTTCCTGACACGTTCTTGTGATGGCGCGTTGCACGCTGCACGCTGCACGCTGTAAACCGCCAGACCAATACCCCAGTATGTATCCCCCCAGTTTGTGACATGATTGATGTATGGAATGTGTGGATCGTGGATCCACGAAAGATAGCATGTAATGCTGAATTGAATAACTGCGTTATTGAAAGTCGATACTTGTGAAGTATCGTGTGTATTTTATCAGTCTGCATTACGGTGTGGTAAAGTGATGGGTAATGACTCCTCACTGACCAAATAACTCTGACTAGGGTTGTATAACCAAGTCTGGTGAAGTCGGACGGATGAGATGATGTTTGAGACACTCATCTGCGGCCAGATTGATGAAATTAGGGTTTTTAAAGAGGTGCGCAAGCATCACTCTTGACTTAGTCGAAACCAAGCATGGGAAAGGTTTTGAAGAGGACCGACCAGGGCATGTGTGTAGACAACATGCCGGTGTGCACGTCCATACTTCACTTTCCCAAGAAGGCGCGATCTAAGCCACTCAATTTGACCGGTAAAGTTGAGTGGTTGAGATCGATTTGCGATAGGAGTTTGATGCCGCAAGGAGTCAGCACCATACCCTTTTCCGGCGTGTTTTCCAAGATGACCTGACTTGGTCGGTCTTGGCCAGTTAGTTGACGTGAAGATGGTAGGCTGGTGTTCACACCTATACGACTATCCCATGAAAACGTGATCTAAGCCGTTCAAATCATCCGGTGAATTTGAGCGGTCGAGATCGAGTTTGCAATTTGGGAAGTGTAACCACGCATGTTTGAGCGGGCGTTTTGGATTAGCCGGGCATGATATGCCTTGGCGATCACATGAGGAGGTAGATGGGCTCACGGTGGTCATCTTTGGTGTGACCGACCCTTGCTCAACCTAATCTGTGACCCTCCATTCGCGGAGGAGAAGATGGACGCGCGTGATGACTTGAAACCCTAATTTTGGCTTTCAAAGCCGCGCGCCATCCCTTGTTTGGGTGACGATTCTGCCACGGCCAAACAATGTTGGTCTTGACCGATTGGTCAAGTGTGTAGTCGGGCCCACGGTGATCGTGTTGATATGCTCTGAGCCTTTTGAGTCTACATCTACACCCTCCATCTATACCTGCGAAGATGGATGGTTGAGATTGTTTTGCGACACATGTAATATGCCGCAAACCCTTATTTAGGGTTTTCCGTCCATAATGCTTGGTATGAACGTCTCTTGGCAAGCAAAGGCCAATGGCCGACCATGCGGGGTCGACCGTGGGTATTCCATACCTGCTTGGGGGTGATGGAATTGATCTGGGGTCATCCAATCATGCTTGTGGAGTTGGATGACTGCGATCAGATCATATCCGGACTGATATGGTCGGTCTTAGGATGCTCAATCGGGCTAGTATAACACAACGAGAGGGCTCAATCGGGCTAGTATAACACACCGAGAGGGCTCGGGCCGAGAGTATAACACACCGAGAATCGGCTGTACGGGTATTTCGTACATGGTTTCATTATAATGCTTGGAGGTTCGTGTTACTCTCAGAAGAGTAACACTCGGTCGTCATGCCACATCGATAGTGATTCATTATAGTGCTTGGAGGTTCGTGTTACTCTGTAAGAGTAACACTCGATCGTCATGCCACACCGATAATGAGTATTGGAAATACAAGGTGATATGAAATTCACGGGGAAGGGATTGTTACTACATGCTCCAACCTGGAGGAATTTCATGTATTCACAGAATGGGATTGTTGCTACATGCTCCATTCTTGGTGAATTAAGTGAGGAGTATCCGTCACTTATAAACGGCTTTATCTTTTACAAGATGTCAGCGCATGATTTTTCAGGTTTTTTACAAATTTAACCTTAAACGAAAATCCACCATCAACACCCTTGCTCATGCAACACGGTAATATTTTTCCTCATTTCCCTCTAATGGTAACAGTTTCTCCTTGTTCATGCTTTTAATTTCATCTTTAGAACATTGAGGACAATGTTAGATTTAAGTTTGGGGGTATGGGAGAAACATTTTAGTTGCATTGTTAAACTCTAGAGCCTAGAAATTTATGCTTATTAAGGATGGCACTAACCAATCTAAGTGGATGGAAGCATTTTAGTTGTAAGAGTTGAGGAACCAATCTGATTATATGGAAACATCTAAAGAGTCTATTCATAAAAGCACAGAGCTCAGGTGTTAGAAATAACATGATAGTTTCACCATATCTCGTCGAGTCCTTTTCACTTCTGTTTTTATTTTGTTTTTAAAACTATGTTTCTCTAAGTGATTAGGTGGGGCCCACAAATCAAGTTGTTACCAATGCTAGAGTGAAATAGAGTGATTGAGATACCAAAAAAAAAAAAGTTGAAAAAGTTGAAAAAGTTTTAAAAAAATAAAAAAAATTGAGACCGGACCATCAGACCAACCGGAATAAATTCAATAAAGTCGACCACTTTGGAACCCTTGTATATGCCAGTTGTGTTGACCTAGAGTTAGGATTATCGACCACTTTGGTTCCCTTGTATATGCCGGTGTGTTGATATTAGTCGAACTAGTATCTCGGTCCATTAGGATATATAGGTTCATTTTGGTGGAGGCCTTGAAGAGATATGGGAAACACCGTTCACTTAGTAAACATCAAAACCATTTATGTTTTCTCTATATCCATCTTCTTGATCTATCCATGTGATTAGTTTTGACTCAGGATATTGATGTCCATAGTGCGACTATCCGAGTAGAGCTCTGTCACTTTATATGAATTTTAGTATGCTTGAGTGCAAACTCGGTACAACAATTGGAATTTCGCATCGTGGTACTTCCTCCTACAAGTCAATATTGTATGCCAACCAAGGAGATTCTTTAGTGCCTTCCAAGGTTAACGTAGATAGCTAGGGTGCAGAGTAAAGATTTTTGTGGGTACACCACTGTAAACCCTCCGGAGACAACACTCACTAGGGCCTCCTAGGGTTCAAATGATTTTTTTTTTTAGAATAAATTTGCTCGAGGACTAGCAAATAATAAGTTTGAGGGTATTTGATAGACACATTTTTTGTATCGAATTGTCCTCTGATGTTGGTATTGTTGGAACTCGATTTTTGTACTAATATTGTGTTTTTATGTATTTTTAGGTATTTTTGAAATAAATATTTTTGGAAAAATCGGCTCGAAAAGTTCGTGGAACACCCCCGGAGGACATTTGCTATTCGGACTCCCACTTTGGATAAGGGGTAACCCAATTACTAAAGGGGCACCTCAAGTTGGGCACCTGCTATTCACACCCAATTTTGTTGTTAAAGGGCAACCATCTTCTCCGTTTGAAATCTGCTATTGGCGGAAAACTTAGTTTTCACTGCAGATTTTGTCGTTCGAGTTTTGAAGGCTTTTGGAGAGACTCAATGGCTCAGATTGTTGGGGGAGACTTTATTACGGATAACAGGCGTGGAATGGTTGTTGGAATTGATCGGAATTGGTTGAACATTAAGATTAGAGTAAACAGAGCAACACGGGTTGTGGTTATTCTTCCCGAGTCATTTGAGTATGTAACATAGGTTTGCGTATGCCTACAGCGCGTGTAAACACTTCTTGGATGTCGACGAGCATGTCTGGGAGTGTTTAAACACGAGAAAACTGACATCAGAAGATATATCAGGAAAAGAAAATATTCTTAGAATATTTTTCTTTATTGCCGAGTTATGAAAATTATTTGGAGTAATGGCGAGGATTTTCTTAGCCATGTTGAGTATAAATAGTCTCTGGGGGTTTCACTGAAGAGGGGAGAGAGTTCGGGGAGAGATTTAGAGCATTACAGAGGTCAGAAAATCGAGTTACACCATCACCATCTCTGCTGCTGCTGAAGAACATATGACACACAAGGAGCGGTCGTTTTTTCTACAGTGACAACGACGGTCCATTCTTATCATACTCTGTAACAGTTCGGTTTGTAACAAATATAATTGTTACAAACCCGTTTTTAATAGTTTTTCTCCATTTCATCATTTGTACACCTCTTTTGAGCAATAAAAATGGATTTTGAGCGTGTTTCCAACATGATGAGCTAGAACCCACCTCTGGGGCGAGGGAGGAAGCCATTCTTCCAAAAGTTATGTGGTAAAATTTATTTAAATTTATTTATGCAATTATTTTATGATTATTTGCCGAATGAAAATTGAGTAAATGATTTTTATTAATTAGTTGTGTTTTCTCTTGATGAAGTATGCTTAGTTTAGGGCTTTTGATACTTCATGCTTGCGATTAACAATTGATGTTTTGAAAATCTAATTTAGGCAATGATTAGAATCACAATTTCTTTTTATTGGAGTTATATTGTCTAGAATTGAATGATAAACATTAACATTATATCACATGAATTTTGGTGAATGGTGAAATCCTGAACCCCGGTCTCTCCATAATTTTCACAAAACTTTATATTGAGTTTGTTATATTTTTGCTTTAAAAATTAAGTCTAAAAATCTGCTTTCACAAGTCTCAACGAACCTATTACTACAACATCATTGAAAAATATCATCACTATGTAAACACCTATATAAAGAGAAAGACATGAGAGAGAAAAGGGGGACACACTTTGTAGAGAGACACACATTTTTTTAAAGAGAGACTTTATTTTCTTTATCATCTTCTTCCCCAAAAACTAGATCGAGAGCTCTATCAAAAACCCATTAATGGAGATTCTAAATGTAATACTCATGTAATTCAAACAATCATAGCGAAGAACCATGGATGTAGATCATATTGATCGAAACATGTAAAAAATCCTTGTGTCCATCCAATTTTAGCACTTTTATCTTTATTTTCATATCAAATAAGTTTAGATCTAGAAATTATTATCATGGTATCATAAGGGGTGTGGTAGTAGAAATTCCTCTACTACATTTTTGGCGCTAGAAACAAGGACGATGATGACAAGAAGTTGAAAAAGTTTTTTTAACTTGTGTGAAGATTGTTATTGTGATTTTAAAAAGTTTGGAATAAGTAGTGAAGAGTTTGTGTAGTTTTTAACGGATTATTGAAGTCAAAAAGATGATGAAACAAGCCAGTAAACCGATTAAGGAAAAGATAATTAAATCCAGAAAAGACAGTAGGAGGTTGGGGTGTAGTTTAATAACAAAAACAATGATTAATGAATTTCACGAAAATATCAAAGGAAGAATACATAAACGAGATTTTGAAGGAAAGAAAATTATGACATTGGAAAAGGTATCACCATTGAAGGATTGGGAAAAGCGGAAAATTACATTCACAGCAACAGAGATACCAAAAGAAAATTTAAAGCATACAGCTTCACCTAGGGCAGTAACCGGAATCTACTTCTTCAAGAGGAAAGTTTGTATTATTTCACTTCGTGGAATATTTCTCTTAGCAGATGTTTTCTTCGTAAACATGTCATGGATATAGAATATCCTTAACTACAGATGAAAAATATAGTTATGCGAAGCTTACCAAACCAACACAAATAGTTGTTCGCACAGATGGATAGAGGCGAAGAGAAACATCTTGGCGACGCATATTCAAACTCTCTACACTCTTACTTTTTACATATTTTCTAAAGCTGCCTAGAGAGAAGATCAGAATAAGAGAACGACAGTATTTTCTACTTCGCAAACAGAAGCCAACGAAGTTGGTCAGAGGCGAAGAAAATGAACTTGAGGACGCAGGTTCAATTCCCACCTCCCGCGATTTTTTCGCACAGAGCAGGTCAAATTTTTCGCAATTGTTCGTCTAGTTCGCAATAAGGATGACACACAAATGGTGAAAGAAGGAAGAACTAAGCTATATGCCCAGAATTTTTTCTAAAAGAGACAAACTACATCTAGATAAAGAGAGCACTACAATAAAGACAAAGAAGTGCAGAGAAGAAAAGGACAACAAACACAAAGAAATGAGAAGAAGAAGAAATAATCAAAAGATACAAATAGAATAAAAAAAAAGTGAATATATTAATTTATAAGAATAAATAATATGAAGATTTGCCGAAAATAAGGCATCATATATTCGCGGAAAGAATGAATGAAAGAATGAATGAAAGAATGAATGAATGAATGGATGGATGGATGAATTAACAAAAAACGAAAGAGGCACCCAATTATGGCGTACACCTAGTTAGCGAAAAAATTTCGCAAGAGGAAAATGTAAGACCTAAAGTGCGTCATAGAAGGGGGGAACCTATTGCATGGCTCAGGGAAAGGCTATACCGCCACCGGAACCTGGGTCATGGACATTTAGGGTCAATAAAGCCCATCCAGGAGAGGCGCCTTGGATTTTCAGCCCGAGGTTATGAATTAGGTTGGACGACTAAGGTGAGAAGGTCTCTCTTAAGGAGTGCAGAACTCGATCAAGGCGCCGAGGTACACGGTTGAGTCAAGAGTGCCTGGGGCGTCTAGAGCGTACCTGGCCATTCTTGGCAAGTCTTGGCTATGATGCACTCGGTCCGAAGAAAACCCCACTTATGGTGCGGTCTCGTAACCATGATACATATAGGCGAAGGGACAAGAGGCCGCGAAAAAAAATGGTTGTTGTTAAGACCGGATGGGAGGATCCAACCTTGTATGGTAGAGGTACGCCTCCTTGAAGGGGCAACCAGGGGGATGATAAGAACGGCACCCTCCATTAGGGAGATGATAAGTGTCAAAGACGGCAATGTCATGGGGATTTACGTTCGCAAGAATATTTAGGCCTGTCATATTGTCGCATGAAAAATATCATGCAGAGGCAATAATACTAGAAAAAGATAAGACGAGATCAATGGGTCGGTGCACGAAAGTGTAAAGACGTCCTTCGATTTCGTCGCAAGACGGCTATGTCATGGGGCTTTACGTTCGCCAGAATATTTAGGCCTGTCATATTGTCGCATGAAAAATATCCTGCAGAGGCAATAATATTAGAAAAAGATAAGACAAGATCAATGGGTCATTACATGAAAGTGTAAAGACGGCCTGCGATTTTGTTGCAAAGACAAGGGGTGGCAAAATAAGACCTTTAACTAGGAAGCCAATATAAGACCACATAAGAAAGTAAGCAAATAAGCTTGCGAAAATGATTATATGATAAGCTTGCGAACAAGTAAGCAAATAAGCTTGCGAAAATGATTATATGACAAGATTGCGAACATGTAAGCAAATAAGCTTTCGAAAATGATTATATGATAGCAAATAAGCTTGCGAACATGTATATGGAAATGAGATTGAGGCAGTGAAAATGACGCACACTTGATATTATGAGCATATTATTATGCGATACTAATAGTGCAAGAATAAGGAAAGATGAAGCACAAGTAAGAACGTGGGAGGAACAATAAGTACGCATAGAGGAATGCATATACTAAATACAAAGCCAGAAAAATGAAGAATGGAAGCAATTTAAAGCTACATCAATTTTAGCGCGGAAAAATGATCTAAGTAACAAAAACATTAGCTATACATTGCAATAGATAAGCATTCTCATCATATAAGCATCACACTCGCATCATGAAAGCATCTCATAAGCATTTCATGACATAAACATCGCATACACATTTCATAACATAATCATCACATAAGCATTATATTTGCACAAGTATTTTACAAAACTTTATGGAATAATATCGCATGATAAAAGCTCAGACAGGATAAACAAGAGGACATCGCCAAAGAAGGATGTGATTATTTCGCTCAATTATTTCGCACAATTATAAGCAACTTGAAGAGATTATACTATCGCATGAGCACAAAACATGAGACAGAGGCAAGATAAGAATGAAGAAACAACTCGCTCATTCAACACTTTCTCAAGGATTCTAACCTTATAGATAAAGAACAGAGGCAACTATGGATTACCAAGAAAATATTTTACGTTCTTTATCTTTTTGGCCAGAATCATTTCCAAAGAAGACGCTCGATCGAAAATAACAAGAATCGTCACCAAAAATGGAGTAATAATTTCGCATGATTAGTTCGCAATACTTCTTATTCGCATTCAATGATGGATGCTTCTTATATTTTGAGGATTAGTACTTCTTACATTTCTTCTAGGATACTTCATACTTCACATACTTCAAGAAATGATACTTCATATATACTTCTCAAATCTTCGGAACTGCACAAAAGAATAGAGGCAAGTACGTACTTTTTAAGTCCAGTATTCTTTCGCTCGTTCCTACAACATCAAGTGGATTTTTCCTTGAAGATCACTCTTCAAGCAATATTCAAGGAAAAAGAGGCAAGATGTAGAGGCAGAATCTCGCAACAGCAATGTTCCAGCGAAGTTTTAATCAACAAGTGTATGCGAAGACCATCGCAGACTATTTGAAGAATGACGTAGCAGGTGACATCAGCCTAATCACGAGGAAAGTGTGAAGACCTTGCGAGATTGAAGAGCACGTGCGAAGAAAACCCTTGTAATCTTGCGAGAACGACGCAAGCCAGATCCAAAAATAAAGGTTGACTTAGCTGTCACCCACTATGTAAACACATATATAAAGAGAAAGGCATGAGATAGAAAAGGGGGACACACTTTGTAGAGTGACACACATTTTTGTAAAGAGAGACTTTATTTTCTTTATCATCTTCTTCCCCAAAAACTAGATCGATAGCTCTATCAAAAACCCATTAATGGAGATTCTAAATGTAATACTCATGTAATTCAAACAATCATAGTGAAGAACCATGGATGTAGATCATATTGATCGAACCATGTAAAAAATCCTTGTGTCCATCTTTACTATTTTAGCACTTTTATCTTTATTTTCATATCAAATAAGTTTAGATCTAGAAATTATTATCATGATATCATAAGGGGTGTGGTAGTAGAAATTCCGATACTACATTGCTAGTATTCCAAGACTTAAAAGTTGAATCACAGATTAAAACAAAAATTGATGAATAAAAGAAGTAATAAATATGATTGTAACTTTCACACTTCCAAGATATAAGAGGTAGATGGATGTTAAGATGATGGAGAAAACTAAAATTAGTAGATTAAATAGAAAGATGCATTGTCGTATGCCGTATAACCTCATCTCCAATTCTTTCACACATGAATTACAAGAATTATGCCAATTGTTTTCACAAACTTGTTCCTTGCAAGGTAGGAATAACAAGTGACTACTATGTGTCTTAAAATTTTAAAATAGCCCACCAATTATGTACAACTTATTCTATGAAATTGAGCTTAGGTGGTTTAGACGTTTAGTTAAAATTCCTAGAAAACGATTATATTATTATTTATTTTTTTTTTTATTTTTTTTGTAAGTTAAGTAATCATTCAAATGACTAACTTAGGGAGTTAGTAACCCTTACAAAAGGAAGAGTATAGAGCCACCAAATGCCAGAGGGGTAGGAACTTCCATGACATTCGATTTATCTACTTCTTAAGCATCTATAATACAAAACAACATAGGTTTTTGAGCTTTGGACGGACGAATAACATTTTGAGAGATAAACAAGTAATCCGACCATCTCAGTCTCATCTCAGCCAAAGACATCTAGCGGTTGTGGTGTTATTAACCTTCTTCCATTATGGAGATATTAATAACCCTCTTAATAAACTGAAAAAATAAATGCACCATCAAGAAAATTATTTTCAACTCTGGATCCAAACCAATAGATGCTCTCATAGTCTCATGATGTTCACTGTTTTTCCCCTTTATATTGACAAAGTGTTCACCCCTGGTGGACGGTGTACTGGGTAGAACCTGTATATTTTTGATTTTTCAATTAACTAGCAATAAATGTACTTCAAACGGTACATATGAGATATGAATGTGTTGTTCAGAATTGAGACCACTGACACATAGATTTTTTATCAATTTTGTAAAAAGTTACAAGAATATCATAAGATCATTACTAAGTACATAATTTTGATGGTGTTCAAAATCCCATCAGGTTAATGGTTTTCAAAATCAGTACTTGCTATAAAAGCTTTGTAACTAGATGAATGAAACCAAGCTTATTTGGCTGTATGAATGAATCATATGTATATATGAAATCGGTCGTTCTCCAGTAAAGACTTGGTATCAGGCCAAGCAATGTTAATAACTTTGATCAGTTATTCCATTCACCTATCATAATGTTGATGGTGGTTTTTAGCTTAGGGTTAAAATTGTAAAACCTTGCATCTGATGTGACGTCACTCTGCGAGGAAACGGAGCGGTGAGTGTTAACCTCTCCACTGGCATATTTATTGAGCCATTCAATATATTTACATGAAATTTATCCAGACTGGCGCATGTAGCAACCATCCCAGATGTTCTGCAAATTTCGGTGCCTTGCCCATATTCATTTAATATAAGTTTCCTTGAATACTTTCTATGCTATGTTCCCCGGCTGAACCGTTAAGGTTGGTATGGCATGACAATTTGTGTTCACTCGCAGCAGAGTAGCACGAATTTCCAAATATCAAGGATAAGGTCTTTGCATAAGGTATTCAATCGAGAGAAAGCTGCTCTCGGAAATAAACTTAAAAAGAATTAGTGTCAACACATATAATTCAATCGATTACCCTGGCTAACTTGCAAAAGTTAGGGTTTTGCGCCTTGCGCAGTATATCAGACCTTGCTTGTCGAAATTTAAGCCTATGCAAACTAGGTAATTAATCCGCCATGGATTAGTAGACGCAAAATCTTGCCCAGAATCAGATAACAGGGAGCCGCAGGATAGGAGCAGCAGAAAGGGAGGCGTGGCCATGCGTTAGGCCAGCCGTCGCCATTTGCCATTGGCCACGCCCCATCCTAAACCGGCCATATTTCCCTCGACCAATCAGGTAGCCTTAAAATCGCCACGCGTACATAAGTTGTAGATGAGCTCACACTTGTCGGCCCCTTTTTCCATCGACCAATCAGGTCGCTGTAAAACCACCACATTCACACCAGAATGTACCACGAATTCTGGTCACTTTAAATGTAGCCACGCCCATGCTTGGTCGGCCCCTCTCATTCCTACCGACCAATTAGGTCACTTTAAATGTACCACGAGCACTAGAGGTGCGGCCGCGCCTCATGTTTGGCCGGCCCCCTTTCTTGACCAATCAAGTCGCTCTAAACTCGCCACCATACATTAAAGGACAAACACACCCTGCCGCGCCACCATACTAACTGGCAAGCCAAACGCTCCCTGCTACAACAACATGCCAACATGCCACTCTGTCGCAGCCATGCCACACGCACTAATTAGGGTTTCAACATGCCAAACCCTAATTTGGGAAAAAAATGCTACACCAACCAAACCAAATAACGTTTCCCAGAGCGTTGGGATCGATGTGGCAATAGGGCCAATGTTTTCAGAGCCATATTCGGGTCTAACACCAATATGCCAAAACAGCTGCCACGGCTACGCCACTGGCATGCCGCTATGCCACGGCTACGCCACCAGCATGCCGCTATGCCACGACTACGCTAATGGCGCCACTTGCTACACAACAAAGATGTGGCCATAATCAACGGCTACCCTTCTTCATGAAATGCAATCTCAGCCATTCAAGTTCGCCACCAAACTGACGGACTTGTGGCAAGTTTTAGGAGGCCGGCCAAGGCAAGCCTAATATCATCACATGCTATTTTCCTATGGCAAGTCTCTTGACTTTGACTTGCCACACATAGAAACCTGCTACACGTTTTCCACGAAAACACTCGAGCCATCAAACATGTCACAAACTGAGGGATACTCATCAGGGTATTAGTCTGGTAGTTTACAGCGTGCGGCGTGCAATACACCCGTTATAATAAAGTGTCATGAAGTGGGATAATTAGTGGTGATGAAAGTAACGGTGTAAACTAATTCACTTCCTTCATCATGGAAACATAATGCCTGTCGGTTACATGTTACTCTATTCTTCCACCACTCAATCGTTTCCATTTCCTACGAGACCATGGTACGTTTCAATATGAATTGTATAAATAGGTTCCACCTATTTACCACAAAATAACAAGTTTTTGGTCGGCAACAACACAGTATCTAGAAATCACCTGGTAGCTTTCCATTATGCTAGTCAGTTCTACTTTCAGATGCAAGTCATAAACAATCACACCATCAGAATCAACGACTCTGGTCTCAACACCAAGGTTTTTAAATCGTAAATCGAAATGTGAATCATTTTTTCTTTTTCTAGAATCGAATCGTATGTTGAACCGTGAATCGTAGGTTCATAGTTCATTTTTGAAACGTATATTTACTTACAAGTAATATTCAATTATGGGAAACATTTATCAAAAGTCACAAGTAAGAGTTTACTTTCAATAATTGTTGCGTTACTAACTTATATATTTTATGTAATTTCAATATTAATCACAATATGAAGCTTGTTTTAATGGTTAGTGAATAGGTGAACGAACTTGGAGGTCTGAGGTTCCATCCCGAACAACTCCCTTCTACTTTAAGTTTTTTAATTTAGAAATTACGAGTGGAAATAAGAGGTTGACATGGTCAACGATTTAAGAAAAAAATTCAAAACAACCGAGTTAGTAGAGTTTCGATTATTCAAGGCATGCGATTCAACTCGAATTGCTTCAAAATGAAGAGAATCGTACGAGTCAACTCGTGACTCGTACGAGTTTAAAAACCATGCTCAATACTCTCTTCGCTTCCCTCCCTAAGACCAACCCTTATCCTTAACTTTGTGGCCGAAGCAAGCCTGGAACGGCCATTTCTTGGTTTAGGCCAAGATTGTACATATTGATCTCTCGAATCAAAAGTACTCCCGTTCAGTGCATTGTTTAGGGTTTAGATTCGTTTCTCATCCACACAAACCCGAAATTACCAAAATCAGCAGAAACGGTTTTCACCCATGAACACATAACCAAAATAATTTATATGTTAGAGGATACTGAAATAAAAGAGTTTTCAGTTAACTTGGACGTGTAATTGATCTCGAAAGGTGAAGATTTCGTGTAAAAGAATGCGTGCAATTTATTGGTAACTTAATCATGTTTTCCAGTGTGGATATGTAAGTGTTACCATGTTTACCGGTTTTAGATTTTAATAAATAAATTCAAATCTATTTAGTGTTATTGAACAAGTAAAACCATATATTTTTATACTCCCACTGTCCATAAAAACGGGTCTAGCTACTTGGAATTTGCACAATTCTTAAGAAAATAAGGAAAGGGAAAAACATCAAAGTGTATTTTTTTTAATATTATATCTTTATGAATAACAAAATAATAACATTTAAAATTGGTATTCCTCTACGCTATGAATATTATATTGCTGCAAAGCATCTCAAATCACCTATTGATTTGTTGTTCAAAAGAGGAGTAACCCTGTATGATTCCTGCATTTTATGTAGTGATGCTATGAAGATTGCAGATCATCTTTTACTTGACTGCAAAGTTGCTTATAGAGTTTGGTGAATTCTTACTCCCTTTGCATGGGCATGGTGCTTCCCTAAGGCTATTTATTATATAGCTAAGTGCTCGCACAAGTCTTACGAGAATTTAGAAGTCTAGAATTTAATCCCTTTAGCAGTCACTTGGGTTTCATGGTATGAAAGAAACTTACGCACCTTCAAGAAGAATTTCACTTACGAAGCAGATCCTAACCTGGGTGTTGAAGCTAAATCTCTAGTCTTAGTTTGGTCTGATGCTGCAGGTCATATGGTCCATATAACTTTTCTTATTGTGTTCTCAATTGGGACTCCTTTTTGCTTTAGTCTTCTTTTATTTTTACTACCTCTGGTAGTTTTGCTCTGTAAATCTTTGTACATCCTTTAAATCTCTAATAATATTTTCTCTGCGAATAAGAAAAAAGACGAAGATTTAAATAAAAATAATTTACCAAAAGGATAATTAAAAAAAAAAAAAAAGTAAACGTATTTATTGTTAATGAAATGACGAGGGTACCCAAGTACACAAAAATCTTTTAATATCAACCCGATAAGTCCATGATACCAAGTGTGATCGTCTATGGACAGAGTCGAGACAATACAACAATAAGGTATACACTTGATAATAGTTACGGTATGGATTACTATAGGATCACAATCAAGTGTCTTGGATTATCGTACTAGTGTATTTACTTTTAATTATATTAAAATAATTATAATTGCGGAAAGTAAAAGTAAATCACACAAAAATATATTTTGTTAACAAGGAAACCACAAATGTAAAAAAAAAAAAAAAAAACAGGACCTAGTCCTGTTTTGAATACTCTCAGAATTAAGCCGCTATATAAAGAACAAAGCCAACTTCGTATAGTTGAGACCAAGTAATCTACCCCTAGTTACTTAGTTCCCTCAATATCTTTGCTCCTAGAACCGTCTAGACAACGCACGTGAATCCCAAGATAGAAATCACTACCTTGAGTTACTTTACCAATGTAAAGTCTTAAGCACTTAACTCATTTTGATCATATTCCAAATAGTAAAGGAACAAAGCTGTTTGGTAAACTCTCTACCAATCTTTAAGAATAAAGATATGTTGATTTTTAACAAAGGCTCTCCAGTTTAAACAAAAACTCTTTTGTCGGGTAAGATCAATCAAGATCCGAGATAATCAGATTCAGATTCGCAACTATCAGATTCGGATACTGAAGAATAGCACTGCCAAATAAATCTCGAGATTAGCTGATAGTAACCTTGCCAATATAATTAATAATGCAATTTTTGATGAATGAATGATTAACTCTTTTGTTGTCACTATTCTAAGAAACATGCTTGGTAAACCAAAAGAATTTCACAAGGATGCTATCATTGTGTGGCGTATCTGGAAAGCTAGGTGTTGTCCAGGTTTTCGAACAGATTCGGCCAAATACATGGCATATTGCTTACAGAATATCTAAATACTTTGTGGATTGGGGAACTTCTTGTCATGGTCTCTATCAAAGAAATTATCTTAACCCCCAACAAGTTGGAGGTTAAGAGGGGGCAATGTTTGTAGCATGAGTAAAAATGCCACATAATGGGCCAAATTGCTACTTGAATCACCTTTTGGCCCTCATCCAAGCCTGCCATCTAGCAAACCGACGTAGCTACCAGCTAGTCCAAGAGTTTCGTAAAGCTAACGACCGGTCAGTGGAAAAAGTCAACATCCGGTCAATGGTAAAAGTCAACCTTAGGTCAACTATCGAAGCCAAATTGCCAGTCGCACTTCTAGTCAGTTTTCTTCCATATTGTCAGCGATGCTTCCAACCAGTTCCCGGCCATCTCCCCCGGGCATTCCCTCGGCCATGTTGCTCAGCCCTTTCCACAGGCGGAATCCTCCATCCATACTGTCAGCCCGTTATGCCTGTCAACCAGTCAAGCCAGTCTGCCAGCATGGGAAATTAATGCAGGGAGGCATGCAGGGAAGATTAATGCCGAGAGGCATGCATGGCAGATTAATGCCAGGAGGTATACATGGCAAGGAAGACGATTCATGCCTACCTCGAAATTATAGGAAGAGCCAAATTCGCAACTGTATAAATAAGGGGAATTATAACCCTGGTAGGGGAGGAAAAATGGAGGAGCAAACCCTAAAAGGGATCATAAATTATTATAACCCGTAAATCAATAAAATATCTCTCCATACGGGAATTCATCCGTGGATGTAGGCAAACCATGCCAAACCACGTTAAACCTGTGTCTATCATCTTTAAGCTTGTTTTGTGTATAACTCTATCTATGATCATCATCACCAAAATCATCGTGTTTAGTGCGTGGAAATATTTATGGGTACAAACAATTATATTATTATTATAACTGTTGAGGAAGTTTCTCAATCTTTTCATAAATGCAAATTATTATTATTATTATTATGTAGTAAAGGTTTTCGTTTTTCTAATGTTTTTTCCTCTTTCTCTCGTTTTTTCCTTATCGTTTAATCCAACAGTTTGATGATTCAATTGTACTTCTTCTTTGAAGATTTAATTAGGGTTTTTGAAGATTTAATTAGGGTTTTTGAAGAATCGAATTACTCAATTTGAAGAGAGTGAGCTAGTTGAATCAAGGAGTTGTATTGGTTAGGGTTTGTTTTGTTTGGAAGAGGTGTTTCTATGAAAGAGGATTTTCTTTGTTCTGATTGACAGTTGTGTGAATTTGATGTTGAATTAGTGTTGGGTATTGTGTTATGTTAACAAGGGATACGTTTAATAATCTTGTTCTCAACTCTCATTGTGTTCTATGATTGTTCGTTAGCATTTTCTTTACAACAATTCTTTTTTTGCAGCAATTTTGAAAGTTTTAATTTGTTCTTCTTCTTTGTAGATTCAATTTGGATTTTTGAAGAATCGATTTACTCAGTTTGTAGATAGTGAGATAGTTGAATCTTGGAGTTGTATTGGTTAGGGTTTATTTTGTTTGGAAGAGGTGTTTCTGTGAAAGAGGGGTTTCTTTGTTCGCATTGACAGTTGTGTGAAATTGAGTTTGAATTAGTGTTGGGTATTGTATTTTGATTGCAAGGGAGACGTTTAATCATTCTTAACTCTCACAATTCGATTTTGTTACAGGGGTTGTGTGTGGAGTCGCACCTCCAATTGTTTTTCAAACTTTGTGTGTTTGAATTTGAATTCAACGTTTTGATTGAAATGGAGACGTTTAATCATCTTGTTCTTAACTCTCACAATTCAATTTTACTACAGGGGTTCTGTGATTGTTTTGAAGTTCTGGGTTTTTCTTTTGTGTGAGATTAAAGAAGCAAATAAGTGGTGTAGGATTTTGTAAACCAGGTTTCTGAAGTGGGTTTTTTCTTTTGTATGTGATTGATAAAGCAAAATTGCATTTTGGACTTTGAAGTAGAGTTTCTGAGTGATTGAATATGAGTTGCTTTTGTTTTGTGGATGTTTACCATCTCCTGTGAAGGTTCAATTAGTGTTTTGTTGTAAGGTACTTTGAGTTTTCATTGGTATTGAAACCTTAAATTCCCATACACTAAACTCTAATTTTTATTCTTGAGGTTTGATTCCAACCTTTACTGGTTTCTCTTCATTACCTGGGATAGTTACGACATGCACACGGTCTAAATCTTCTTCTTTATCCACGCAGTCCAGAATATCACCATATGTTGTTTCATAATCTGATGATACCATGGTTCATAATGCAGACCTCCCTGTGAATTCTTCACAACAAACTGTGTGTGATGATAGCGATTAGGTGATGATACAGCCTTTCATTGTCCGTACAAACATTTTGTGGACTGCCAAGATGGTGTGAACGGTAGAGGATATGCGAAAAGCTCTATTTTCAAGCATATACAAGACATGCACTTGTCTATTATTAATGACACATCTATCTGCAAAGACAGAATTCGCAACGAACTTCCAGTTTACAAGGCATGGGAAAAACTATTGAAGCATGTACGAATGTGGTTATGCTTCCCTTGTCTGCAATGGTTCTCATGAAAAAGGCCATGTCGACACCATGAAGGTGGTACTTTACAAGGACCTTTCAATGGACGTGGTGCAGATTTTCAATAAAATTGAGAGGATTAGCTCTTCCTTCAGGAAAGAAAGAAAAGAAATGGATACAACAAAAAAAAAAAAAAACTAATAAAATCTAAATGTAGGTTTATTTTGGCTTCCAGGTGCCTAAGTTTTAGCAAAACAACATTTCAATCCAACCGTGATTTATGGCACCCACATTTCGTGCACCCAGTGCACCCAACATTAGGTGTCATCCACGTTTGCATCCAACTCATCACCCCTACCCTTACCCATTGTTTTTTTCTTATTACCAAAAACCTAAACGAAAATCAAATAAATTTTAGGAATCTTTTCATTATGACATGAAAACCAGATCATGAAAACATCAACATATGATCAGATTTGATTTTTAATAATAGATCCAACCCTTTAAAAGTTGTTACTTTCAAATGTAATGGAAATCTCCTTATTGATTTGGGTATTGTAAAGAAAATTGAATACAAGGTTTTCTTTCTTTCTTTTTTTTTTCTTTTTTTTTCCGGGCTCGGTCATACATAATCATGATGAAGGAATCAACACTTTGCAGTATGTTTTCGGATGTAAGAGATGGATTTATTTTAGGTTTCATATATTATTTTTTTGTCTTTGAGTTTAAATGGTTAAAAAGGAGAACCAAATTTAAGAAAAGGAATTACCGGTTTAAACATAATCATATATCAACATCCAAATACACTTTACAAGATGTGATTAAGTTTTTCTTGGTTAATAATTATTAGTTTACTTCATAGGATTGGATTAATCATTTTAAAGATGAACACGACGAGATAGATTCGTTGTTGATCTATATACCTATATGAAATCGATAATAATAAAACGGAAGAACAATAAACTAATAGGGGAGATTTAGTTAGTTTTCTATGGAATGAATATTTGGGTCTCTGTCAATTCCACCTAATGTTGGATGCATTGGGTGCACGATATCTGGGTGCCATATATCATTTTTGATTTTAATCCATCCATATTCTAGTTACTACTATTAACCAATAAATTCCTCATGTACTCAGTAACTTGGCTAAAAAAATGCTTCCAAAAAAAGAAAATGCTCCCAAAAAAGAAAATTGACTAAAAATATCAACTCTCCTGGACCGACAAGTCAAACGAGTGGAATCTGTGGACCGTAGCCATTTGGGCACATTACCCTAGTCCAAAAGATGAGATGAGATCCATTCGGAAGTAGAGGATCCTAAATTTATGGTAAAAAAATTCGCAGTCCAACTTGCAACGGCAAATCATCGTTTTTGGCATCTAAAAGTAATTGCTTATTACTTGGGCAGTCCAACTTGCTATTACCCATGCCGAAACCCTAATTTGTATCAAAGTTATTTGCCCTAAAAAATCACATGCTATAAAAGCAAACCCATCCTCAAGTTTCTTTTTCAGACAAACCCAAATCCTAGCAGCTCTTCTCCATAGCCGCCACTCTTTTCTAGCTTAAGTTTGGTCGTCAGGCCTCAAAGTAGTTTCTGGTTTTACATATTAAGAGATCTTCCGCCACCATATATAATTGGGATGCTATATATATTTCGGCATCTAATTGATTCGTTAGAGCAGCTTATAGTTTCATTCACGTAGACTTGTTGCTCTATCTAATCAACTTGCTAATGTTCAAAAATAATCTGTAGTTGACGAGTTATTTCAAATCGGATACATCTTTTCTTTTTCTTTTCTTTTAGCGCTGTTTTATTTCATTTTTCTGTCTTTGTTAAAGTTGGGTGGAGGCTATGCTATTTATTTTGTTTTTATTTTTTATTTTGACGTGCAAATGACTTCCATCCGCGTGCGACAAACACTTGATGGGCATAGCGGCCATAGTTTTGCACAAACTAATGCGTGAAAGTAGTATTTTACTTATTCAGCTGGTACTTAACTATATGGATCACGTGAGATTTACAGATCACATGATTCTTTGTTAAGATTTTACCTGCATACATTCAGGTATGTTGTAGTTTTTCTGGGTGATGACTAAATGGTCTGTTTGTTGATATACATCTTCTCCTCACGTTATTATTATGAAAAGTTCATATTTTCTTTGCTTTTGTTTAAGACTAGATTTTCGTTACTAGTCATGCATACTGAGTTCTTCTTTCATATTTTCTTTGTTTTTGTATATATGATTCAATTTTATTGCTCACATTTCTCATAGCTCAAGACCAATAAATTTCTTTGTCCTAGACTCCTAGGTTACTAAAATAACAATTTTTATACTTTGAAGATTAGGTTAATGTTTTAAAAAACGGGCCGGGCATCGACCCAGTAAAATGACTGGGTCAGGGTCTACTGGGTTAACCAGTGGTTTGACCAGTGGTTCATTGGGTCAACAATCTAAAGCTATTTAACTTGAAAAGTGGGAATAAGTACGCCGAACATATGTCTCGAGACTTGATCTCTTAAATCTGATGGCCCAGTTTTGTAACTTAGTTTAGTCCCCGTACTAACCCATGTTATGTCACCTATTTACCATTTCCACCATTCAAACCCTAGCTTTGCATAGACACGGACACGGGACACAGTTACGACACGACACGGTTACGGGGACACGTCAAATTTCAAAAATGTTGGTTACGGGACACGTTATATGTATTACACACATCATTAAAATGAGATTCTACAACAATCTACATGAGATAATAATTATTTTAATTTTTTTCAAAATACTTGATTAGTAACAAATAAAATTAACAATAATAACATTTTGATCAAGTTTTTCATAAATAATGTTTGGATTTGACTAAAAGACGACTAAATTAGCTTCGCATTTAATTTATTTTGATTTTCCATACCAAAATAAATCATTTATGGTGTGTCCGAAAGTGTCCAAATAGTGTCCGCAAAGTGTCAAATGTCGATTTTTACGCGACACGTGCTGTGGCATGTCTATGGTGTGTCGTGAAGTGTCGTAACCGTGTCGTGTCCGATCATGTGTCCGACACGGTTACGGCATCTTTCTAGGCGTGTCCGTGCAACATAGGTTTAAAGCTTTTCTCTTCCTCCGGTCCGATATGCTTTCGTTCGCCATACCAGAGCCTAGAGGTGTCAAACAGGCGGCCAGTCCAGCTCGTCCCGTCTGCTCGGCCAAGCCTGGCCAGGATAAGCTGCTTACTAAACCGGCCAGGACGGACCTGGCCTATTACGAACTCCACAATGCCTAGCCAGAGCCTGAGCTGGTCTGCTTTTATTTTGGCCAGGCCGGACCGGGCCCAGGCTAGCCTGGATTTTTAATAAAAGTTAAATGTAGAAGTATAGGTTTTGAAGGTGGGACCTTTAGCTCCCACCCTATGCTCGGAACCAAACCAATTAGGCAAAGTAGATTTTGTGAACAGTCAATGCAATCAAATATAGTTACATTTGTGCTCGAATTCATTTTAGGAAATTTGAGAAAGTTATATTTAAGGAAGGAAGATCATATATAGCAGGGACGGAGCTATGTAGATCTCAGGGGTGGCCCCCGCCTCCCCTGTTTTAGTTTAATTCCTTAGTGATCCTTTAAAAATTTTACTAATTAAAAGAGACATCTCCTAATAAGCCCCCCCTAAATAATGTATTTTTTTTATTAGCCTCCCCTGTATGAAATTTCGAGATCCGTCTATAGATTTATGAGATAATCACCACCTTAATTGAAATATTTGGTATATATAGTAATTTGTAATTCCTTAGTTTAAGGAGTATTTGTTAACGTTTCTATCTTTTATTAAGAGAAAATAACGGAATTTTTTGTAATAATGAATATATAATTGGAAAATTTGACAAATTATGGACCAAAAATGTTTCACCAATTTAATAGTGGTTTTATACTTAACTGCCTTAAATATATAAGGTTGACCAAAATAATTAGGAATCATTATCTAAGTATTAATTATCAGAGCACAAATATATATTAATGTGGTCCGTAAACATTCCAACTAGCTTGCAGTAGATCAGTGGTAAATTAATCGGTGGTGGAAGAGAAACGTTTAGGGTTCGACCGACTCGACACTATTTCTTTTTTATAACTACAGTACTATGTATCACCGGGGCCGACATGGTACACACGTTAATATTTTGGCAACCGTCCAGAAAACCCTCGAGTATATTTGTGTAATATTTATGTATTATTGTGAATGTTTCTTTTTCACCTTAGCAATCAAGATTTGTCGCAGGAAGTACGAACCTTATAGCTTGATTTTAATCATCGAAACTTAACTTTTTTCGCATAGTCAAACGGTAAATGATTTTCTCGATAAATTCCTAAAACAGTTATTTATCAAATCCCAAACATTGTGTTCGTCTCGGGATAAAATAATCTATAGATTTATCTATTTGTGTTGGCTGTGAATAAGCTCCTTACCTTTAGTTTGTATAATATTCTTGTCCCCTGAAATTGCCGCAATTAAAAAAAAAGTATTATGGATATGTGATAGGTATTGGTACTACGCAAACATCTATTCTCTTTCCCATTGTTAATTCCCACGTATTCACGCTTGAATTTACATTGCTAAATATCTCAGCATCTTGAGAAAACTGTACGTTGTTATCGTGAACATTACTTTTTTCCACCTTAGTAAGTACGATTTGATGTTGGAAGTACTGTCCATGTAGAAAAAACTGAACCTGTAACTTGATCTTGCTCATAGAAATTGAACAAATTTCACAAACCATAAGATAAACTGTTACTCAGAGATGAATACCTTGCTACATCTAAAATATGGAGATATCAACTAGACGACCCTACCTTATATTAATTAAATATTATATAATATGGAGTATCCAAAAAAACTGTTGGTTGTAATGAGCAATTCGAGCTCGACTGAACTGCGACTGGTGGTCGAAGATGCTAGGATCACACCTGAACCTAAGTACATAGTTATTAAGTAAAATAATATACTATAGTGTGGTCTAAGCTTTCATCGAGCCTAGGACACTATGGTAAATGAGAATATTGTCATAAGTTAAATTGTCAAGGAACTGATTTTCCATAAGCATCATTATTATAAATACTCTAATTCAAGTTTCCATGGAAGAACATTGGATAAACATGGATTTATAATCCATTGAGTATACCAAAGAAATGCATAAAACAATAACCCAAAACTATCTGACTTACAGAAAGTCTAAAACCATGTAACTGGACCATAATGTAGAAGCTAGCACTGAGTAGGAAAATCAAATCTTCTAAGAATCCTATTTTTAAAAGAAATAGATAATCTTAACCAATCCAGTATTTCTCTAGATTAGTTTATCAAATGATTATTGGTTGCTTACTCTTCATCATAGGAGTCTACTTTCTTTTTGAGTCCGCATAGAATCTTTTTGCATTTGGTGTTCTTATGCCTTTGTTTCCTTGTCATTACTCAATGCATGTTTTCTAACCTCTTAGATGTATCCTTATCCTTATATCTTTGATAGTATGTGTAACATTATTTTCTCGACTTGTACATACCCTATAGACAAAAAGAAGATCTTTATATGTAAACAATGATTCATATTTAATAAAAAAAAGGTGCTTTAGTAGCAATCGCTTTCAAAGATACCTACCTAGTATTATGTATTAGCATCCGAATCTTGTCATTCGCCTATCGGGTTTAAATACTTTTTGGACCGTAAAAATTGTTAGATTGGTTGTTTATATTGTACTCTGGTTTACCAATTTGAATAAAAAAGGTGTGGCACTTGATTCAGTTGAACAACCCGTGTTCCTTTTCTCCCTTGTTAATCTACATTTGGAAATAAATAATATGGTGAACATGAGTTCACAGTACACGTATCTACAATCAAGATAACTGTTGATGTTTTAGTAATCAACATGTTCTTTCACGGTGCATTTCATCAACTTTTTTGTTGTCTTTCCCATTACTATGAACATCTCAATATCTTTGTCATCTTGTAGTTCCCTGGGTATTATAAGGCGTTAGTAATTTGTACATATGTGTATTATAAGGCGTTAGTAATTGTCGATGTATTGTCCATCCAATTATTAAAAAAACGTCGTTTATCCTTATCATGTTGTATCTTCTTAAATTTTGTTTTTTTTTTCACTTGCTACATCAAGGTTTTCGTCTCCGTCGTACTCAACCTTTTTACTACATCTGTTGCATGCCATGTAGTACCACTTTTTTTTCTCAACCAAGCTGAGTACTATCCTAGTAGGTTAATGTTTTATCCTTCCATTTATTTGAAGAGGCATACATTTAAACATGTTTAATTATAGCATCTAATCAAAAGCGACCAAATACTCGCTTACCTTATTCTCACTGTATTGCATCATGTCAGTTGCTTCTTGTGTAGTATTTTTATTTTCGTTGGGGTCATCAGGTTGTGGCGAGCCAATCATTGTGATTCCATTGTCTCCTGATTTAATCTTGCATAAATTAATTTTGCAGTTTTAGTACGTAATAAAATTTGGCTCTCGGCATATTTGAAATCTTCAAGAGACTTGTTAGATTCATTTAGTTGTTCTTCCAAAAGGTAAATCCAAAATCAAACACCTGATCATATGTTGGCTTCTAGATATTATACTTTATGTGAAGTTTAAAGTGTAGATCATCACATATGTTTAATCAAAATTTGACCATAAAACATCTAGATGAATCAGATTATATTCAAAAGGAATAATCTTGAAATTTTCTTAGTTGAACTCGGGTTTTCTTTCTTGACTCTTGTAACCACTTAGACTATTCTTTGTCATCTCTGAAATTCCAAGTGCAATGCACACTCCCTTTTAAATATCGATGAAGTTTCCTAGCATCACCATCCCGACTGTTTTCAAGTTGTTAATTGAATTTGCACCGGCTACAACCACTTGTAATAAATGCAAATAACTATTTACCAGTATTAGGACTGAAAAAATACATCCCGGAAATTACAAAACCCTGCTTCCTTACTTTCCATTCATTATTTTCTTTCAAAAAATGTTGCAGAAACTCTTGATAAGTATATTCTTTGGCAGCGAGATTTTTGGATAATATTCGAAAAATACTATCTATGTTGACTTACAGTTTTCTACAACAGTATTAACTTTATACAATGATTTAATTGCATCATATTCAATTATTAGTTGGCCTGGAATATGAAAAGCTAATCGAACCACATTAGGTTGTTCATGGGGTATTTAATGACTGTATAAACGCCATGCAGCCTCAGCTGGCCCAATCTATGTACCTTGCATCGACGTACTGTTGCACCTCATCGTATTCACAGACTATTAGTGTTGTATGATCGTGACCTTTATAGATATATTTATGTATCTATTTAACATCCCTTAAACCCACTCAACATTAATGTGGCATTTGAACATCCTAGATAAATATGGGTTATACGAAATAAAATTTGTGTTGTTCGCTTTGCGTCCCCTTTGGACAATCACCTCCTTCTCATTGTCGCGATATATTGGATATCCACCCTCATCCATTGTTGTACTCTCGGTATGTTTCTTCGGATATCCTCTGTTGTATTTTCCATTCTTCATACACATGGAGTTCACACCACATGGACCATGTACCATCCATTTCCTAACAGTCTCAAAAATAAAACTGGATCAGTTTTCTCCCGAAAATCTAGCACACACAAATTTATTAACTAGTTCAATTATCTTAATTTTTTTTCAAAGGTCATCTAAGAATATAAGAGCATGTATATGAGGTAAACCACGTTTCTGAAATTGAATCGTGAACACATGAGAAACTATATTTCCAAACACATTTCCCTTCTTTATTTCTCGCGTCAACAACTCTCTTCAACTCAAGACACATGCTATGGAATCAGGACGATTGAAGCATATTGATGATCTAGAAGCTCATCTTGAATTTCTGGCCAACACGGATTAGAAGTATTGTTAAGAAGATATATATCCTAAGTCTCAATCAACTCCCAATCTCCCAGAGAGTTCTGGAAAATTCTAGTAAATGTTAAAAACACCATCCTAAGTCTCCCATTTTTAGTCAATTTTAAATGAAGATTTGATCATTTAAAACGCCTTGGTAGAGTACCACCTAAATATGAAGAAGAGATACTACAAAGTTACAAAGCATAAGTGAAACTAATATAAGAGAAGAAAAAAAGGCAATTATACAGTCTGAGAAGAAGTCACTATATTAGATAAATTTCATAGGAACAACTAATTTCAGCGATAAAAGGAAGGTCTTCATAAAAAACATAAACCTCGAAGGAAAAAAAAGCACACAATGATGAATTTATTTCTGAGTGATCATACAAGTTGCTAATTATCTTCTCTATCATAATAGAGGATTTATTTTACTCTCCGAAATCCATAGTTGTCATGAACAGTGAACAAGTTGGATACGGTGAGTTTAATAAAATAAAAGATGCTAAAGCATATATTAGAACTTCTTCAACCTAGTAAATAATCGACACTGAATGAACATTCCTCAAACTTAAATACCATAACAGGAATCTGAAATCTGAAAACTTGGAAACTGCAAAATCCTTCGTCTTAGAACATGTATTAAAAATGGTGAAGCTTGTAAGTATAATATTTAATCAATTTTACATTTGTCTTAAGCAGAGATTAAAGAAGCCAAAGCATAGGCTATATTTTTCTTCAGCAGAGATCAAAGAAGGCAAAGTACAGGAAGGTTAAAGCTGTGTGGGAAACAAATGGGAACCTTTTAGACAATGTGAAACGTGTTAGCTCCAAAATTTATAATAGGAAAAAGTGAAATTAACTTTGCAAAGTTAAAGCAGAGATGCACACCGAAAAGGAAAAGAAGGTGAAACATATCGGAAACTTAACATTCGGGAATAATCATATATTGATTAGATAGAATGTTGTTCGATTCATCTCTCAACTCTCCAATGAACATCTACTTGCTCTTTAAGTCTTCGGTCATGTATAGCTACTTTCCTATAAAATGCATAGTAATAAAATCATAAAACGAAGTTCCTTATTACTTGGTTTGGCTTATGAATTGGAGTTTGGGATCACTTTATTGTAATTTTTATCAATAAAATCATAAAAGCATACAACGAGATACTTTATTTCTCATCTTCTAAATGCTTTACGTTATTCATAAAAACATACACCTTGAGTAACTGAGGAGTGCCAATAAAGCTTATTAGGTGTTTAGCGAGACATAGTTGAACCTTTTAAGAATGGTTAAAATATTGAGCAGGAAATGTAGGATTAATATCCAAGTATATCAGGTCAAAAGAAAAAATAACTTAAAAGGAAAAAGGCCACCATGAAAAAAGGCTCAATCTACTTTAAGAGGAACATGATGGTTTTCCGATCCATGTGCCAATAACCTCTGATGTCGGAAGTATGGATCTTGCAATGACCCGCTTTTCTTCCGTTAACGACATAATTAATGAGATAAATTATAAGAAAGAACTATGACATGCCTAAGAATTCTTATTATTCTTGTCAACCTAGAGACACTTAAACTCTTTCTGCACATACTCAATTTTGTAGGTGAAATGATTTGAAGCACGATTTTATAATATAGCAGAACAATAAGAAACTAAATAGTCTCAAAATTACACAATGAAGAGGTCATAAATCCAACAGAAGGAAGTATATGAATACCTGGAATATATTCCACCGTCCCTGGTAACTATCTTTCATTTGATGATTTTTTTTATACACACTAACCCAATCCACAAAAGCATCCTCACAATTTTCCCGTTATTACCCAAGAAAATCGATACCTTCTCTGAAACACCCTTGGTCAACATATCTGAAATCACCTTCCGTATTCATGATTTCCACTCACTTATATGAAACAAAATAATTTGAAAATGGCCAGCGCAAAAAAAGGTAATTCTATGAACGGGTACTAAAGTCTAAGAATTCTAAACACATTAGATAAATGGGGGATAGTTGTCATTGATCTTTGTTTCATAAAATGAACCAACTCTTGTTCAAAGTCGAAAAACCAAATTTGTTACGATTTGGTTAATCACAATGCGGGTTATGGACTTATGAGTGAGAGGAAACCCGGTAAGCCGATACATATATGAAATATTAAGCGCAATGAAAACACCACCTATAACCAACTCCGAATCTGAATTACGAAAAGGACATTGTTTAGTTGCAACTATAAGAGTCTCACTTTCACCTCTAAATGTAGTTTACTTTTCAAAACAAAAATTCTTGTTACTGAAGATGCATAAAATAAAACATTTATTTCTTCAAGGCATAAATAATGTATCATCCCACTTCGTAGGAGATTACTAAAAGCGCCAGTAGCATAGAAAAATAAAAAATCAGCAAGGAAATAAATAGCACACCAACCTGTCATCCTTATAGATTAGCCATTAATATTTTTAATAAAGTACTCACAACACAACAAACGCTTTTGTTTTCACAATAAATTCAAATGTTCTAGGCGTCTATCTGAGTAACTTGAACACGGAATAATTAGGTCAATGAAAGAATAATATTAACAGATGAGAGTTATTTCATAAAATTTATTCCCATTCCAAAGGTCTTGAGCAAATAGTAATTTCATTAATGACCCTATTTATCACCCAATTTATATTTTCATAAACAAACTTGGCAAATTAAGCAACAAAAACAGAATCGTCATTTCCTTGTATATAAATTTGTATTTTCAAAAACAAACTCGGCAAATTAATCTACAAAAACAGAATCGTCATTTCCTTGTATATCTTGAAAAATTAGCATTAACATGTGGTAGGCCTCGAAAGTGTATGTAAATTTGACCTACGTGTAATACCGCAAGTGCACGGCGTCATCGGAGACGCGGCAGAGTACGGGTCGATCCACAAGGACTTGTGGTGCTGCGATATTGATCTAAGGTTGCTCTACTGAGTTTCAAGTGGTAACAAGTGACAACGAGATAGTATCTGAGATATTTTTGTGCCTATTCGGCTGATTTTTAGTGAAGTGAGCCTAAACTAAGGTAAGCGATGACAAAAGGGTGCTTGGGTCTTCATTCCACCACTTGGTTCCTAGTATGTGTTTAACTAGATTGAGTTTTCTTGTTCCTATGGTAGACAAGTGAGGTGTGTCAATTCCATCACCTAGCTAAGGAGTTTCACCTTGATCCTTCAATATCAGTGAAGTTACTAACCGGAGCAGCTGGCTGTCTAATTAAGCACAACTTGATCAAGGGAATTAGTATTAGGGCCTAGAGGGTTGAGCTGCATCATCATCATCACGGGGTATTCTAACTGCATGTATCCATGGCATTGGCATACACTGTGAGAGCAATGTGTTGGATGCTAAGATTGAAGTTATCTTTAAATTTAAACACTCAAGACATCTCAAACTGAGTTGAATTCATACATGGAATTAGGGTTTCATGAAACCCTAGCAAACTAAATTAAAACTGAAAAATAACAGAAATTAAATCTAAATGACTGCACTGGCTAATCCAGGCGTGCCTTCTACATCACAATTCAGTTCTATTTATACATGCAACAGACTCAACAACCAAACCCTAATTCACAAAATCGAAAATAAATCAAAAATAAATCAAACCTACTCTAACCCATACTCTCTGATTCGGTTGTTGGCTCTACTCCTGCTTCTCGACTCCATTAATCGATAGCTTACACGAACCTAACCCTAGTTTCATTTATCTCTTTCATAGCCTCTAGAGTTGTTGAGAGAGGCTAGGAAAGGGATAACTAAAACTAGAGGTGACGAAGATGGAGCGAGTTTGTTGTGATGGCTTGTCAGGGTAAGGTGAGGTGGTGTTGTCTCTGGTGGTGGTATGGGTGAAGAAGGAGGTGGCGGAGCAGAGGTCTGCTCTGATGGAGACGGGAGAGAAGAGAAGAAAGATAAAATGAAGTTGGGATTAGGGTTTGTCGATGGGGGTATAGGGTGTAGGGAGATTTCGTTGTTGAGCAGGTACAGCGGGAGTTGATGAGACTGGCCTAGCGAGCGTAGGATGCATAGGAGTGCGGTACGAACGGCTCGGGGAGGTGAGCGGTTTTGGCTTGATCTAGTGTTGCACGGGAGCAGCGATCTTCGATGCACGTGGAAGCCCAGCCGTTGGATGAGGAGAAAGAAATCTCAACGTCTCGGAAGAGACGGGCTCGAATCCGGGTCGTGGGTAGCTTTAGCCCATGTCTTCCTTGTTGGGTTGCAACCCAGATTCACGCGCGGGCTTTGGCTATCTGCTCCATAGATGCTTGACTCAATTCTTCGCTCTTTTGGCTCCTCGATTCTCAAGCTTTATTTATTACCTAAAAACACAAAATTAATTAATACAAATATTTATTCTTGAAAACAGAGAAAACACGAATACTGGGATAATATCGATTTCTAAGCGCAAAAGATGAGTAAAATGCCAATAAAAAGGTGTATAAATATGCACTATTTGGCACTCATCAAATACCCCCAAACACTGAATTTTACTTGTCCTCAAGTGAAACAGAGAAAATAAGAAATCCTAACTATACCCCATCGCAGGTCTCTCGAATGCATTTAGCGTATGCACTAAGCCTTTAAACCCCTAGGTGTCCCTAGTGGACGAGTTGTAGTCTCGTGAGGGTTTACAGAGAGGTGTACCACAAAACCTTCTCCAACTTCGAGTGTAAAAGAGTCTCAAGCCTCCAAGAAGCTATGAGGACATAGAGTTTACGCATGCTAGTAACGAAGTTAGAACTATCGAAGAACGCATTCTCATCCTTAAGTCTTTGAGCGAGAAGTAACCATACCATATGAAAGAATTCGGATTCGATTGTGATCATAAGTCTCAACTTCGCCTCACCATTAGGGTTTTATGATAATTGCACTCAAAAAGATTGCTTTTTAGTCTCTCATGTGTGCAGGTAGGAATAAAGAGAGAAATCCTGCACACGTTGTAGGTAAGAAGGATAACCTTCCGAAATAAAATCGAAGACTCCACGAAGTGTGGACAAAAGAATCTTTTTCGATGATCTCTAAGAAAGGAAATCAACCATTAGCAAGGGGTGGGAGTACTCACTCACTTCTCACCCGATCGGCAATTAATATCACTCTCTCATAAGAACCATGGAAACGTCTTCAATCTTCGGTCTTCGGTCTTCACTTGTTGATGACGAACTTCTAAACTTCACAAAACTTGACAATTTTTTAACTTTTCTACTCAAATTCCTTGTTGTTTGGTTTTTACGTTTTGAATTCTTCTTCACCATGGTGGTAGCAAAAATAAACTACAATATTTTTTTTTGGATTTTTGATTCTTTTTTTTTTTTTTTTTTTTACAATAAGTGAAAATAAAAATACAAATAATGAACAACTAACTCCATGGACAAAGGACTTTATCACTCAATTTTTCCTTAACTTGTATTGTCTTGATTTTATAAATTTTATTAATTCTCATCCTATTTTCTTTTCTTTGTTGCACATAAACCTTGGACTATATCAATTTTTCTTTCAATATTCTCGATTCCGCTCCAGTTCTTGACGATGATGTGTTTCTATGGGTCTTGCTGATTGAGAGAGAGAATGATGCTAACTACAAATCGATATTTAGAAGGAGTTTTCATCTTTAGACGTCACCCTCATGATTGACAAAAACTAGCACTCAAGAGATCAAAAGTAGTCTTGAAAATGGTGCGAAGTTGGGTATCTCACCATTCCTACCGGAATTTACGTACGGTGACACACACTCTGACTTTTCTAGAAAGTTGCAAAAAATTGAAGGTTGGTGCCTCACTTGATGTAAAATGGGTAGTCTCCACTATGGGTGATCACAATTCTACTACAGGAATATCTAAATGACACCTAAGTAAGCCTCAGGTATGGTTAAATCCAACTTTAAAAGCTCTAATCAACTAAGAAACCCGATTGTGTTCTCCGGTACTTCCAATTTCTGTTATTTCGGTCAGATTCTCTATGTAAACATAGCTAGAAGCATGCTAGTGACTCTAAAATCTCTAAAAGTTGGAGGTTTTTACAAAAAGAGTTTTGAATAATTTTTTTTTTTTTTTTTTTTTTTTTTTTTGAAAATAAAAGATTAAAAAGACTAAAAACTCTATATGCAAAAATATGCAAATGCACCCCCAAACCTAAATCAAACATTGTCCTCAATGTGTCTACAGATAGAAAACATTTAAACAGTCACATACCAAGAGAACTATGCTGATAAGAAAAAAGGGAAGAGATTCTGGGATGTCGGCGGGGAGCAAGGTTGAGCTTCGTTAGTCAAGGCTAGAATCCAACATTCTCAGTGGTGATCATATCGGATTAGCATAATATATGCGCAAGAAGACTCAACCGATTCAAGAAAAGAAAAAATTTAACAAGTCCTACTGAATTATATACAAAAATTTACTAACAATCTAAAGAGTTGAGGGTCAACTCAAAAGATAATGTAAAGAAACATCAACATGAAAATGGGCTTTGGTTTATGTGGGAATTTGGTTTGTTTGGGATTTGGTTTGTGAGGGAATTTGGTTTTGTTGGGAGCTTTGGTTTATGTGGGAATTTGGTTTGTTGCAAAGTGTGTAGCCCAGAAATGGATGTGGGCTCAGTGTGTGCACAAAGCCCAGGTAGGATTCAATTAACCCAGCAGTGTGGGCTGAAAGTTTTGGTATGTAAAGCCCAGGTTCTGTGAGTGATGTTTGTGCATAGCCCAACAGTGTGTACAGCCCAACAGATGTGGGCTTAGTTTAGTTTAAGCCCAGCAGCAGAGTGCAAAGCCCAGGTTGTGTTAGCCCAGGTGATGTTTAGACAGCCCAGCTTGGGTTCAGTGAGCCCAACTGGTGTGGTCAGTCAGCCCAGCAATTGATTGTGGGCTCCGGTTATGTGTAGAGCTCAGCTGCTCAGTTTAGTTGTGAACAGCCCAGGTGATCAGGTGTTTGTGCAGGGAACAAGTTGTACAGCCCAGATTGATTGGGTGTGATGCTTGTGCAGAGCCCAAGTTTGGGTTCGATTAGCCTTGAATGGCAACTAAGTTTAATGAAGGCTTGCCTGAGACCCTAGGTTTAAGCTCAGGGTAATTCACACCACACACAATGACACAGCTCAGGTTAAGTTATGCACAATTTATGTAGGTCACAGCACTAAGTTGGTGCACAGGTATCTTGCAGATGCAAAAGTGGACCAAGCACAGCTCAGCAGAAACACACAGGTTTGCAGTGGATACTCACAGCTTGTGCAGGTTGTGTGCAGCTAAAAGATAGATAGTAAATGCATAAACCCAAGGAGAATAACCACAGATGCACAAATGTAAGCACACAATCGCACAAGGCGAAGGAGAGCACGACAAGTTTTAACAAATTTGCAGTTTTTGCACAATATATAGCCACACAAGTCTGAGTGCAGTGCAGCTTATGCACAGGACAGTTTAGGCACAGATGAATCACAGCACAGGTAAAGCAGCAATAGAGTTGCACAGCACAGGTAGGGTCAACTGGGTTGGCAAAGCTTCACAGATGGCAGCCCAATTTGTAGCTTCAGGGGCTGGCAGGGGAGCATGTGGCTCTCAAGGTTGCAGCTCTAATGGCTCATGCTCAGGGTATGTGCAGGGTATGCTCAAGTGATGGCAGGTTAAACATGCAAAGGGCTGTCACAGTTTAGAAATACAGCTACGGGGGTGATAAAGAGTTATGCTCAACTAATGGCAGCCTCACAAGGTTTCCCACAAAGGCACAGTCGAGAGCTCAGGGTATGCCAAATGGGTTAAAAAGTAACTCAGGGCTGATGGCACTAAGGTTTGCAACCTCTAGCTCACTCAAGGTCTCAGGGTTACACACAACACAAGTCAACAGAGTCTCAACAAGGTTCTGCAATGAGGCTCAGCGGCTCGAGGCTGGGCTCGGGGCGCGTATATCATGCTGTCATTCATCCAATCATACATGCTTTCATTCATTCAATCATTCAAGGCTGAGCATGCTTATCAATCAATAAGTAGAAATGTGTTTATCGAGAGAAGGAATGCTAGCGCACGAGCAACTTAGCTTAACAATTGCTCGTCCTTGCCTCGGCTTTCCCGACATTTGCGTGTACCGACTCCTATAAGTTGCGGGGGTTGCTCAGTTGCAACACAAGCATAGCAGCACAACAGCAAGCTCAACAGCTCAGCAAACACAGCAACACAGCGAGCACGGCAAGCTCAGGCACCTGCTGGCTCAAAATGAGAGTTTAGTTTTCTATAATGCACACCAAGACACAAAAAGATGCACAAATGCACAACAGACCGAGTTTGGAAGTGCAATGTATATGAAAGATGGCAAGGGAAACAGAAATTATGTTTGCTAAGATGCAATACAATGCGGGGTGTAAAATGAATATGTAACACAAGTATACTAAGCTACACATTAATATGCTAATATGCTAAAACAATAAAGATGCAACAAAAGAGAGAACAACTATATTACACTAAGTTTAAACAGGAAAAGGAAAATTACAGATGGAATACTACACTAACAGATGGAGTACTACAATGCAATACTAAGTTACTCTACAACACGTAAAAAAACTAAGTTACACCGCAAAACTAAGATAAGCTAATAAGAACTACGATGCAAAAACTACAATGCAATGACAAGTTCTGAGATGCAAGTTATAAAATTTAGACTAAGTTATACTAAAACAAGACGAAAAGCAAAGAATGTAAGTGAATATATATACAGAGATGGAATGAACTCAGTTAAGTCTAGCCGAAAATCACAGGGCACACACCAAGTCCCCGGCAACGGCGCCAAAAACTTGGTAGGCCTCGAAAGTGTATGTAAATTTGACCTACGTGTAATACCGCAAGTGCACGGCGTCTATCGGAGACGCGGCAAGTACGGGTCGATCCCACAAGGACTTGTGGTGCTCTGATATTGATCTAAGGTTGCTCTACTGAGTTTCAAGTGGTAACAAGTGACAACTGTAGGATCATAATATCGCAACGTACAAGACTCGCGGGATTAATAAACGACCCTGTCGCGAGGCAGTCGCAGATAGCTAAAATAAACGACGCGATGAATAACGACGAGCAAAACAATTGAAAGACATGTAATCTGGCGAAGGCTAAGAAGTGTCGCGAGAATGAATATTTCTGCATTTGCGACACTAGCGAGACATTCTCGAAAATAAAGGGTAGTTTAGTTGTCATCCACTATGTATTACCCTATATAAAGGGTCAAATGAGTCTGTTGATAGGAGGGATCTCTTTGGAATGGTGAAGTAAGTCAATAAGAGAGAGAAAGTTTAAGAGTGTTTTAATTTCTAAGTGTAATTCTATTTTCCTATGTAAACATTTCATGGACTCAATCAATAAATATTCTTGATCTTACATCTTTCAATGGATTAATTAAGCGAAATCGAGTAAGGGGTGTAGTGTGGGAAATCCTGCTACTACATATGCGCTAGAAACATGGACTGAGCAGAGGTTGACGTAAAATTGGAAAGAATTTGGATTAACAGAGAAAAGATTTGGAGAAGATACTCAAGAATTCATTGAAAAAGAAAAATGGCTAGAAGAAGAAATGTACAAGGGCAACCAACGATTGTAAGAAGAAGTGGGAGACTTCTTGGAGAAAGGAGGAATGAAACGGGAGAATCGTCAAGGATGAATATGAGAAATGATGGAGAAGATCAAAATCACCACCGATCTCCCCGGTAGCAAACGCGTTTGTGGATTATGATAGAGTAAGTGTACATACTTGGAGGTCCGATTACGAAGACGAAAGGGAAGAGGAGCGAATTTGGTGAACAATGGACAAGGAGGAGAGAGCAAGGAATGAATGGAGAAATGAATCCGTGTAACGAAGAAATCGCGACATTAGAAAGATTGAGACAAACAATACACGAAGAGAGACGGTTAGAGGCAGAGGAACGAGCAAACTTGACAAGACAGAATCATGAATTAAGGATGGAAAATATAAGATTGCAAAATAGGAGATCAAGAAGTAGCGTGAGATCAAGTTCAAGATCGAATAGGGAAGAAAGAAGGAGAGTTTTACCAACGAAAGTACCGAGGAAGAAACCAACGAGAAACACAAAATCCAAGCACAGAGCATGGCGAGAGAAGAGGGGAAATGGAAGATCGTTATATTCCTCGGCCTAGAAAATCTTCAAAATGAGCGGAATAGGGAAAATCAAGGAAACATGCAACTCCAAGGGCCGAATGACCCATTGCTGAAGGAGAATAATCTTGCATGGGAGAGAAGAATTAAGAAGAAACCGAGAGATTGAGGATGACATTGAGAGGCATTACATTGAACAAGCACGGCTAGCTCGCGAGAGAGAAAGGATAAGAGCGAGAAATGGAAAATCAAGAGATGGAAGAGGCAATCCGTGAGAATAACCATGACAACCGAGAAAGAAGGAGGGAACAAAATCGTACCAATAGAAATATTAATGAAGAATATGAGAGGGTGCAGATGAGAGCTGAGAGACAGCCAAGAAGAGAGAACAACCGATATAATGGTGTGCGAATTGAAGAAAGAAACGAAGGAGAACGTCGCAGGGAAAGGAGAGAAGAAAATAATGAGCAAGAAGGTCAAAACAGGCACGAGCGAAGAAGAGAGAGCGAGCTAAAAAGACCGGTAGAATCAAATTCGAGGCAAATGAACAAATCTTAAGAGAATGGCTGAAATGAGAGGATTCTTGAACAATCGAAGGGAAGGAGGAAGGAAACAGGTTAGGACGAAGCCATCGCAGGTGAACAAGAATCCCTTCACGCTAGAAGTACGAGATGGGAGGAATACCTCCTAAGTGCAATCTACCTGCATTAACCAACATCTTTGATGTGTAGTAGCGAGGTTTTCCCACACTACACCCCTCACTATATTTTGGTTAATTAGTCCATTGAAAGTTGTATAATTGAGAATGTTTATTGATTAATTTCATGAGTTGTCTACACGGGGAAAAGTAGAATTACACTTAGCAAGTAAAACACTCTTAAACTTTCTCTCTCCTAATGACTTGCCCAACAATTCCAAAAAGATCTCTCTCTACAACGAGACTCACTTAGCCCTTTATATAGGGTAATACACGGTGGATGATGACTAATCTATCCTTTTATTTCGGAAATGTTCATGAAGTGTCATGAGATGTACAAACATTTATTCTCGCGACACTTCTTAACCCTCGCCTGGTTCCATGTCTTTCTTTGTTTTGTGTGTCGTTATTCATCGCGTCGTTTATTTTAGCTCCATCTGCGACTCCTCGCGACATCGTTGTTTATTAAACCCAGCGAGCCACATGCGTTGCGATATTATGATCCTACATCTTGCCTCTTTTTCCTTGAATATTGCTTGAAGAGCGATTTTTAAGGAAAAATCTGTTGTTGTAATAATCTTTGGTCTTTGTTGATGAAGGAACGAGCGGAAGAATCTTTTGTACTTGAAAATACGTACTTGCCTCTATTCTTTTGCGATGTTCGAAGTTTTGCGTCTCTGTCTCTCCTCATACTTTTCTTGCGAAGGGAAGAATATCATGAGAGCGATGCTTTTTATTTGCTGCGACTTGCTTATCTTTATCTGTTTGACTCATACACGAGTTTTTAACCATTAAAGCCGTTTTTCGACACGTCTCTTCCAACCGTTTATTCTTGACCGTTCATGTCTCTTCTCGCATTAAATGACCTCGTTTTTCTCGAGGATCTTTTTTTTCTATATATAGTTTTCTTTTCCCCTCCTTTTCATTCTTTAGTTTCTCTCTGCAACTTCTTTGATTTTCTCCTTCCGCAATTTGCGCTCTGCTACTTGCAAATCTTCTCTTCGTCTTTTCTAGCATCGATCTTAATCTTTAACCTCCCATCCATTCCCATACGATAATGGCTGCCATTAGTCGTGCATACAAAGTTTCTTTTGATGAAGTTCAACGAAGTTGCTCGAGAAAGGGTTTCACTCTATCGACCATTCTGATCAAGAACCTTCATCTATTCTTTCTGCAAAGCTTTTCTCTGATCATCAATGTGATGATCAAAAGATTATAGTCTCGCTCGGTCAGCTTCTCGCGGGACTTCCTATTCCCTTATACAATCCAGAGTTGCCTCTATTTTATGAAATCTTGGCCCATGAAAAATTCTCTCGGGCTATTTATCAATTAAGTGGCGATTGTATTCGCTTTGATGCTTGAGTTCGCGAACCGCAGTGCAGAGCAAAGGATCTTTATACTCTAACTCTGTCGAGAAATCCCAAATTCGCAGACTTGGAAATATTTGTTGAGAAATATCTTTGTGGAAAACTTTTTGAAAATTACTCGGTGATAACTATGGTGAATACGAAATCTCATTTGGGGCGTTCGCTTGAAGAAAAAGGATAATGTCTACGAGGATAAATTGCTCATGCGGGATATTGATTGGCACCGGGTAATAATACTACTCCTCGCCACTCCAAAGATGAGAAATGGTGGGTTGTACCCTTGATTTTAAATGGTCCTTATATCGCGGGCCCGCACGTTCTTCTGCGAATCTCGCGAGGTATCATCCTTGGGAATTCAAATGGCACGAGAAGAAGAAAGAGGTATGTTTCCGACTTCAAATTTGGCTTTCGTAACTTTCTTTCTATAATTCTTTGAGTTTGTGAAATCTCTCGGATAGCCGAGGTTGAGAAGAAGCTACAAAAGGATCAGTCGGAGGATACTCGACAATGCTCCGATCGCTTACGAGTGAAGTAAGAATCACTTCCTTTCTTCTTATTTAAAACAATATTGTTGCCTCTGTTTCTTATCTTTATGCGTATGCGAAGGTTGGAGTTGAAGAAACTATTCTTTGCGAAGATTAAAAGTAAGGGTAAAGCGTCGCTCGCTCGGGGTAAATCCTCTGCCCCCTTAACTAAGAAGCGAAAGGTCCAATCCTCTTCTCGCCTTAGCTCAAGCTCTGAATCTTGACGAGGATAACCATGAATCAAATTCTCTCTCGCCAAGAAGATTCCATTGACCAGTTCTTCCATGGATCGGTTATCCAACATCTTCTCGGGCTTGTTTCCAAGGAATGGGAGATGCTCCCCTAGCTTCTCTTTGCGGGGCTCTCGCAAACGTGTGTAATCTTTTTGCTTTCTTGGAAGGCAATAATTCATTCAATGGAGTCTCTAGAGTTGTGTCTCTGACCTTTTGAATGCACTTGGGTCTCGGTATGTGTACAGTCATACTTCCCTGCTAACTTTAAATTGTTTAAGTATATATATATGTTTTAATGATTTTTCTATCTTCTTTTATAGGTTGGAAGAACTTCCTTTGTAGTTGCCTCAGACCTTGAGAGAAGACGCAACAATCTTGAGAAGAAGAATTCGCAATTGAGCAAGAAGATTCGAGAATTGGAGGCGGAAGGCTGCGTTATCTCGCGATAAAGACAGAGACGATTCAAAAGTTAAATACCGAACTTGACTCCCAAAGGGATAAGGTGTCCACTCTTCAAAACGCTAATCGGCAACTTTATGGTATAAAATTTTACCTCCTTTTACTATTTTTTATTTAATCGGTCGCCTATTGCTACCTAACTTATTACTTTCGCGAGATGTATATAATCTCTCCGATGAGGCTATTCTTCTCCATACATTTCTGATCCTATGGATAATAACCTTCTTCTCGCTCACCTCAACAACTCTTTAAGTAGTTCATCAAACAAAATTAACTCCCTTTCATTAAATGAACTTCGGACCAAATATCGTCTTTTAGAAATTGAACATAGATCTGGTTTAAGTCTTTGCCAACCAATTTAAACGAATGTTTCTCGAGTCCAATAAAGAAATCAAAATTTTGAGGAAGAAAATTAGTGACCTTATAGATGATAAAGATCGCATTGCTAACAATGGTGCACGAGGCATTAGCAACATTTCAAAAATCTCTCCTTGAACTACAAATTGAGCGGGATGAATTGCTTCGCGAGGAATTCCTTGCTTAGTGAGCGAGAAAATCAAATTCGTTCCCTCCTTGTTATAAATAGTGACGATGAATTAGCTGGGCTGCGAAAGTTTTAGATAATGCCGGGAATAACCTAGGTGTTGATGTTAGTCTTCTGTAGAGCATACTTCCTTGATTAAAGATATGATATCGATAGAGAAGGTTATTTATTACACCTTACTACTTCTTACTTACGTAGTATTGCTTGTAAATTATTAACTTGTTGTTACTTATTTGCGAGAATGCGAGAAGAGGCTTCGGGTTAGAATTAGAGAGCTTGAATCGAGAAAGAACAACTCGCGGGAATTTTCGGCGAGAATTGAAGAACTTGAATCTGAAAAACAACAGCTCGCGAAGAGTCTCTCCCTCAGTAATAACAAGTATTCCAAGTTGAAGGAACAATTTGAAACGACAGTGAAAAACTTTAATAATGATGCCGTTCGTTTTCGCAATGGAGCCATGGAGTATGTTTGTAAACACCAGAACATCCCTCTGCATACATATCCCTGGCTTCTTGAAAAGGTTCCTGAGAATCTACATGTCTCTGATGTTTCTGATAGTGAAGCTGGCGAAGAAGAAAATTCTGGCGATGAGAATAATAAAATTGGAAAATCAGATGAAGGAGAAAAATCACCCAAGAGATAACTCTTTTTGTTTCTTTCGCTGCCTGTAATATCTGTATATTTCTGTATCTTTATTGTAGTGTGCTTCTTGGATTTTTCCCCCCTGAATTCAACCTTCACTCCCCTTTTTGGCAATTCTTCCTTGTAATATAATTGGCTATCTTTATTGATGTATAACTCTTTCATCGGAAGATGAATAACAATATTCCATCTTTTCCATTCCCATACTTGCCTCTGGTATTTATCTTCTGATGGAAGAAGTTAGTTATCCTCATGTATTTTGTTGGATAATAATTTTAGTGTTATTGAAATGTATAGCGCGACGAGGTCGTGAGATATCTTTATGAATTGAGAATTCTATCTCTTTTTGCTGCGACAAGGTCGCGAGCCGCCTCTACACTTTCATGCAAAGGCCCATTGACCTTGCCTTATCATTTTGTGTGGTCTTCCAAGTCAGACCTCCTAATTAGAGGTCCTCCCCTGCCACCGTTCATTGCGACAAAATCGCGGGACGTCTTTACACTTGTATGTAAAGACCCATTGATCTTGCCTTATCATTTTTCAAGTATTTTTGCCTCTGAGGATGTTTTGGTTGCAACAATATGACAGGCCTAGATATCCTTGCGAATATAAAGTCCTATGACATTGCCGTCTTGCGACGAAATCGCGGGACGTCCGTACACTTTCGTGCAAAGACCCATTGATCTCGCCTTACCCTCGCGTTAGTATTATTGCCTCTGCAGGATCATTGCACAAATATGACAAGCCTAAGTCTCCTTGCGAAAACAAAGCCTCATGACATTTGCGTCTGTTTTGGCACTCCCCTAATGGAGAGCACCGCCCTTATCATCTCCCGGTTGCCCCTTCAAGGAGGCGAAACATCGGCCATACAAGACTAGCTCCTCCCATCAGGTCTTAACAACAACCGGTTGTTTTTCGTGATCTCTTATCCCTTATACCTATAGGGTTTATGGTTACGAGGCTGCACCCTAAGTGGAGTTTTCTTCGGGCGAGTGCAACGCATGCCAAGACTTGCCAAGAATGGCCAGGGTAGGTTCATCCATCCCGGGCACTCGGCTCAGCCGTGTACCTCGGCGCCTTGAGCATACTGGCGACTCTAGGAAGAGACCCTCGGTCGCCCAACCGGTATAACCTACATATATAGTTGGGAATCCAAGGTACCTCTTAGGATAGGCTTTCATGGGCCCCAAATTTTCATGGTTCGAGGCTTCGGGAGCGGTGTAACCTTCCCCCTGAACCACGGCGAGAGATACCCCCTTATATGACGCACTTTAGGTCTTACATTTGCCTCTTACGAAATGTTATTCGCGAACTAGGGTGTACGCCATAAAGGTTCGTCCCATTCATTTGCGCATTTATATTTGTTAAATCATTCAATCATTCATGTTTCATTATTTTCTGATACTTTTTTGCGAAGTATTCGCAAAGTTCATTTCACTTGTTGTATTTCACTTTTCTTTCTTAGTCGTATTCTCATTTTACTCTTGGCTGCGAGATTCTCGTACATCATTACTTCAATTTGTTACTTTGCATCCTGCTTTTATTGATTATTCACTTCTTATGCCTTTTGTTCCTCATATCTTTTGCTTCTTCATTGTTATAATATTTAGTCTTGTCTCCAAGCATTCACCTCGCGGGGTATGTTCAGCCCTCACTTCTATAGCATCTACCATCAGTTTTTCCTTTCTCTGTTCATTTCTCACATGTTGCTTCCAACCTTTTCTTTTGGCATTTCTTTCTTGTGACTTTCTATATCGACCTCATGGCACATTGCGACTCCTTCCAATCTCCCTGTATGATACCAATGCCACTTGGGTGTGGAAATTTTATGCATTGATGGTATGTTGAGGCGATCCCCAAGATTTCATGAAGCCATGGCCTCCCAATTAGTGCATTATACGGGATTCCACATCAACCACACGAGAATAAACATTAGTTGATAATCCTTGTAGAGGTATTCTCATGTGAACTTCTCCCTTTGGTTTGTTTGCGGTGCCATTAAAGCCATATATCTTGTATGTCGAGGGAATCAAATCCTCATCTTTTCCGCCCATCGTCTTGTAAGTATGGTAGAAGAGAATATTCATAGAACTTAGGTGTCGATTAGAATTCGGTTGATCGCCCAACAAACACGCCTCATCATCTTCTCCATCGATTTGGTTTCGGGTTAATCTCTAGTTTCACAACCAACGGGCTATCGTGTGTTTCTCTTCCTTTTGGTACTTCATCTGCGAGAGAAAGAAATAGTCTTCAGCTGCCACTTTTCTAAGCTGCGTCGTTCTCTTGAGACTCATTATTTCTTTATCATTAGCATCTCTCGCAAAGACTCTACCGAGTACGTTGTCATGGAAATCTTCGATGGTGCGATAGGAGTGGACAATAGAGTTGCGGTTCAAATTCTTGGCTTTTGTTCCTACTTCTATCACAAATGTTTCCTTTCCTTTCGCCCGACCTTTGTTCTGTGCATCTCTGGTGGTGGTGGTAATGTCGACTGTTTCTTCTCCCTTTAGAAAGTGATTGACTTCCCACGATCAATCATCCTGAGAATAATTCTCTTTATGTTTCTACAATCGTTTGTTTGATGCCCATGGAAGCGATGGTAAGAACAAAACTCATGACTTCTATCGCTTTGGCGGTGGTTCCATTCCAACATTCCAAGGTCTTTGGTACATTTTCCATCACAAGTATAGCTTCCCGAGATCTTTTCAACGCTAGCATTCGGTGGAGGCATCTTAATCTGTTCCCATCTTGTTCTATGACTTCTCTGCCCTCCACGGTTATTTTGCCTTCGTCCACCATAAGTTTCTTGCACATGATCTAGCCTCGAATCTTATTATTGCCGTTACGGTTGTAGTAGTTCCTTTCACGTTCAAACTCTTCTTGATCGTGGCTTCCCATGGCTACTATCTTCTGCTTTGTCCCTCATCGGCTCTCCTTGCTGCTTGTCCTTGCGACGTGCTCGCCTTTGTATTTATGAATTGAGGTAACAAGCTTGCGTTCGCGGCGTTCGAGTTTGTGTTCGCGACCGGATAAGAATTCATTTCATTTTGTCTTTCTTCTAAGGCGATATATTCTTCCTGTAACTCTCGCAGTTCCGCCATCGTGATTGTATTTTTGACTCTAAAAATTTGAATGTATAACAAGTTAGTCGCGAAGAGAGCATTCACAAATGAGAGGATGAGATATCTTTCCTCAACTCGTCCTGCCATCTCGCTACACATGGTTCTCCACCTTATTGTCCAACTGCCTTAAGCTCTCGCCAACCCTTTGTTTCAACCCAAATACATCTTCAATACACAGTCGCGAAGTGTTATTACTTATGTATGCTCCCGGGAATGTGGCTTGTAAATGGTTAAATGATGTGATTGTGTTCCTTGGCAAACCTTCAAACCACTTTAGTGCTTCTCCTATTAAGCTTGCCGCGAAATATTTGCATAATATGGCATCATGATTCTCCCATTGTAACATACATCTCATATAAGCCTTAATATGTTGTATCGCACGGGTTGTTCCATCAAAGATGTTGGTTAATGCGGGTAGATTGCACTTAGGAGGTATTCCTCCCATCTGTACTTCTAGCGTGAAGGGATTCTTCGCGGCCTGCGATGGCTTCGTCCGGTTGTCTCCTTCCTCCTTCCCTTCTATTGTTCGGTAATCCTCTCATTTGACTAGTTCTCTTAAGATTTGTTCATTTGCCTCGAATTTGTTTCTCTTTGGTCTTTTTAGCTCTGCTTCTCTCCTTCTTCGCTCGTGCCTATTTTGACCTTCTGCTCATTATTTTCTTCTCTTCTTTCCTCGCGATGCTCTTCTTCGTCTCTTTCGTTAATTCGCACGCCATTATATCGGTTGTTCTCTCTTCTTGGTTGCTTCTCCGCTCTCATCATCTGCACCCTCTCATATTCTTCGTTGATATTTCTATTGTTACGATTTTGTTCCCTCCTTCTTTCGCGGTTGTCATGATTATTCTGTAGGATTGCTTCTTCCATCTCTTGATTTTCTATTTCCGCTCTTATTCTTTCTCTCTCTCGCGAGCTTGTCGCGCTTGTTCTATGTAGTGTCTCTCAATGTCATCCTCGATCTCTCGGTTTCTTCTCAATTCTTCTCTCCCGTGTAGAATTATTCTTCCTTGACCAGATGGATCATTCGGCCCTTGGAGTTGCATGTTTTCTTGATTTTCCCTATTTCGCTCATTTTGAAGATTTTGGGTGAGGAATATAACGATCTTCTATTTCCCCTCTTCTCTCGCCATGCTCTGCGTTTGGATTTTGTGTTTCTTCCTCGGTATTTTTCGTTGGTAACACTCTCCTTCTTTCTTCTCTGTTCGATCTAGAACTTGATCTCATGCTACTTCTAGATCTCCTACTTTGCAATCTCATATTTTCCATCCTCAATTCATGATTTTGTCTTGTCAAGTTTGCTCGCTCCTCTGCTTCTAATCGTCTCTCTTCGTGTATTGTTTGTCTCAATCTTTCTACGCTGCCATTTCTTCGTTTCTGGATTCATTTCTCCATTCATCCCTTGCTCTCCTTGTCCATTGTTCACCATTCTTTGCTCCTCTTCTCTCTCGTCTTGAGAATCGGACCTCCAAGTATGTACACTCACTCTATCATAATCCACAGCCGCGTTTGCTCTTGGGGAGATTGGTGGCTGGTTTTGACCTTCTCCATCATTTCTCATATTCATCCTTGATGATTCTCATTTCATTCCTCCTTTCTCCAGCAAGTCTCCCACTTCTTCTTACAATCGTTGGTTGCCCTTGTACATTTCTTCTTCTAGCCATCTTTCTTTTTCAATGAATTCTTGAGTATCTTTTCCAAATCTCTTCTCTGTTAATCCAAATTCTTTCCAATTTCTTCGTCAATCACTTTGCTCGTCCTGTTTCTAGCGCATATGTAGTAGCGAGGTTTTCCCACACTACACACCCCTCACTATATTTTGGTTAATTAGTCCATTGAAAGTTGTATAATTGAGAATGTTTATTGATTAATTTCATGAGTTGTCTACACGGGAAAAGTAGAATTACACTTAGCAAGTAAAACACTCTTAAACTTTCTCTCTCTAATGACTTGCCCAACAATTCCAAAAGATCTCTCTCTACAACGAGACTCATAGCCCTTTATATAGGGTAATACACGGTGGATGATGACTAATCTATCCTTTTATTTCGGAAATGTTCCGCGAAGTGTCATGAGATGTACAAACATTTATTCTCGCGACACTTCTTAACCCTCGCCCAGTTCCATGTCTTTCTCTTGTTTTGTGTGTCGTTATTCATCGCGTCGTTTATTTTAGCTCCCATCTGCGACTACCTCGCGACATCGTTGTTTATTAACCCCGCGAGCCCTATGCGTTGCGATATTATGATCCTACTCTCATTTGTGAATGCTCTCTTCGCGACTAACTTGTTATACATTCAAATTTTAGAATCAAAAATACAATCACGATGGCGTGAATCTGCCGAGAGTTACGGGGAAGAATATATTGCCCTAGAAGAGAGAGAATGAAATGAATTCTTATCCGATCGCGAACACAAGCTCGAATGCTGCGAACGCAAGCTTGTTGCCTCAATTCATAAATACGGTGGCGAGCACTTCGAGGACGGCAAGCAAGGAAAGGCGATGAGGACAAGGGAAGATAGTAGCCATGGGAAGCCACGATCAAGAAGAGTTTGAACGAGAAAGGAACTACTACAACCGTAACAACAATAATAAGATTCAGAGGCTAGATCATGAGCAAGAAACTTACGGTGGACGAAGGCAAAATAACCGTGGAGGGCGGAGAAGTCGCGAGAATAGTATGGGAAGAGATTAAGATGCCTCCTTTGAATGCTAGTGTGGAAAAAATCGGGAAGCTATACTTGTGATGGAAAATGTACGGCACCTTGGAACGTGGGAATGGAACCACCACCGAGCGATAGAAGTCATGAGTTTTGTTCTTACCATCGTTTCCATGGGCATCAAACAAATGATTGTAGAAACATAAAGAGAATCATTCTCGGGATGATTGATCGGGAAGCTGAATCACTTTCTAAAGGGGAAAAGCAGAGCCAGACATTACCACCACCACCGGAGATGCACGAACGGTGTCGGCGAAAGGAAAGGAAACATTTGTGATAGAAGTCGGGACAAAAGCTAAAAATTTGAATTGCAACTCTATTGTCCACTCCTATCGCACAATCGAAGATTTTCATGACAACGTGCTCGAGTAGAGTCTTTGCGAGAGATGTTAATGATAAAGAAATAATGAGTCCAGCGAGGACGACGCAGATTAGAAAAGTGGCGGTGAAGACTATTTCTTTCTCTGCAGATGAAGTGCCAAAAGGAAGAGAAACACATGATAGCCGTTGGTTGTGAAACTAGAGATTAACCCGAAACCAGTTGATGGAGAAGATGATGAGCGAAGCTTCTGGGCGATCAACCGAATCTAATCGACACCGGAAGTTCGGTGAATATTCTCTTTTACCATACTTACAAGACGATGGGAGGAAAAGACGAGGAATTGATCCCTCGACATACAAGATATATGGCTTTAATGGCACTTTGCAAACAAACCAAAGGGAGAGGTTCACATGAGAATACCTCTACAAGGACTATCAAGCGATATTTTATTACGTGTGGTTGACGTAGAATCTCCATATAATGCGCTGATTGGGAGGCCATGGCTTCATGAAATCTTGGGAGTCGCATCCACATATCATCAATGTATAAAATTTCCACATCCAAATGGCATTGGAATTATACAGGGAGATTGGAAGGAATCGCAACAATGTCATGAGGTCGATGTAGAAAGCTGTGAAGAAAGAAATGCCAAAAGAAAAGGTTGGAAGCAACATGTGAGAGATGAGCGGAGAGAAAGGGAAAATTGATGGTGGATGCCATAGAAGTAAGGACTGAACATACCTCGCGAGGTGAATGCCTAGAGCAGGCGAATATTATGGTAATAAAGAAGCAAAGGATATGAGGAACAAAAGGCATAAGAAGTGAATAATCAAAAAACGGAGAAAAAGTAGCAATTGAAGTAATGATGTGCGAGAATCTCGCAGCCAAGAGTATATGGGAATTCGAGTTAAGAAAGAAAAATGAAAATACAACAAATGAAAACAGAATTGTGCGAATACTTAGTAAACAAATATCGACAAATAATGAAACATGAATGATTGAATGATTTAACAAATATGAATGAGTAAAGAATGGGACGAACCTTTATGGCGTACACCTAGTTCGCGAATAACATTTCGTAAGAGGCAAATGTAAGACCTAAAGTGCGTCATATAAGGGGGTATCTCTCAACATGGCTCGGGGGAAGGTTACCGCTCCCGGCCTCGAGTCATGAAAATTTGGGGCCCATGAAAGCCTATCGGGAGAGGTACCTTGGATTCCCAACTATATAAGGTTATACCCTGGTTGGGCGGCAGGGTCTCTTCCAAGGAGTCGGGTGTATGCTCAAGGCGCCGAGGTACACGGTTGAGCCGAGTGCCGGGATGGATGAACCTACCTGGCCATTCTTGGCAAGTCTTGTCATATGTTGCACTCGCTTCAAGAAAACTCCACTTAGGGTGCAGTCTTGTAACCATAAACCATATAGGTATAAGGGATAAGAGGCTGCGAAAACAAGCTGGTTGTTGTTAAGACCGGATGGGAGGAGCTAGTCTTGTATGGCGATTTTTCGCCTCCTTGAAGGGGCAACAGGGGAGATGATAAGGGCGACGCTCTCCAATAGGGGAGTGTCAAAGCAGACGCAAATGTCATAAGGCTATGTTTTCGCAAGAAAATTTAGACTCGTCATATTTGTGCAATGATCTAGAGGCAATAATACTAACGTGAGGGTAAGGCGAGATCAATGGGTCTTTACACGAAAGTGTACGGACGTCTGCGATTTCGTCGCACGACGACAATGTCATGGGGCTTTATGTTCGCAAGGATATCTAGGCCTGTCATATTGTCGTAACTAAAACATCTGCAGAGGCAAAAATACTTGGAAAATGATAAGGCAAAATCAATGGGTCTTTACATGCAAGTGTAAAGACGTCCCGCGATTTTGTCGCAATGAAAGGTGGCGAGGAAGACCTCTAATTGGGAGGTCTAACTCGGAAGACCACACAAAAATGATAAGCAGGGTCAATGGGCCTTGCTTGAAAATGTAAAGGCGGCTTGCGACCTTGTCGCAATGAGAAGAGATAAAATACATTTATGAAGATAAGGCAAGGCAAGTAGAACTCTTGATCTATGAAGATACTGCGACCTCTCGCAACAATACATTTCAATAACAATAAAATTATTATCCAACCAAATACATGATGACAATTAAAATCTTCCATCTGAAGATAAATAACGAGAGGCAAGTATGGGAATGGAAAAGATGGAATATTGTTATTCATCTTGATGAAAGAGTTATACATCAATAATGTTAGCCAATTATATTACAAGGAAGAACTACCAAAAAGGGGAGTGAAGATTGAATTCGTGGGGAAACATACAAGAAGTACACTATAATAAAGATACGAAATGTACGAGATATTACGAGCTGAAAGAAAAAAAAAGAGTTATCTCTTTGGTGATTCTTCTCCTTCATCCGATTCTTGATCTTATTATTCTCATCGAGAATTTTCTTCTTCGCTAGCCTCACTATCGAAACGTCCGAGACAGTGATTCTCGGGAACCTTTTCAGAAGCCGGGGATATGAATGCAGAGGGATATTGTGGTCCTTACAAACATACTCCATGGCTCCATTGCGAAAAAGAACAACATCATTATTAAAGTTCTCCACTTTGTCGTTAGAAATTGTTTCTTCAACTTGGAATATTTATTCTCGCGAAGGAGAGGCTCTTTGAGTTGTTGTTCTTTTCGGTTTGAGTTCTTCAATTCTCATTGGAAAATTCACAGCGAGTTGTTCTTTTTCAGATTCAAGCTCTCTAATTCTAACACGAAGCCTCTTCAGATTCTGCAAATAAGTAACAACAAGTTAATAATTTACAAAGCATCTACAGTAAGAAGCGAGTAAAGGTATAATGAGTAACCTTCTCTATCGGATATCATATCTTTAATCAAGGAAGTATGCTCGGCATGAAGACTAACATCAACACCTAGGTTATTCTGGCATTATCTAAAACTTCGCAGCCCAGGTGAATTCATCATCACTATTAATAACAAGAAGAGAACGAACTTGCTCTTACCATTTGCTTAAGTATGGTATTCGATGAAGGAGTTCATCTCGTTCAACTTGCACACCAAGAAGAGATTTGTGGAATTCGCTAACTTTTTGTGCACCTCTGTTAGTAATGCGATCATTCTCATCTATGAGATCACTAATTTTCTTCCTCAAAGTTTTGACTTTCTCCTCGGAATCAAGGTACATTCGTTTTAAAGCGATTAGTTAGATTTAAACTAGATCTATGTTCGATCTCTAAGAGGTGATATTTGGATTGAAGATCCTTTAATGAAAGGAGATTAGTTTTATTAGAGGAGCTACTTAGAGATTGATTGAGGTAAAGTAAGGAGGACATCATCATTCATAGGCTCTGGAAATGAATGAAGAAGAATGGATTCCTCGGAGAGATTATACACGTCTGCCGAGAATAATAGTCAGACAAAGAAAAGTAAAAGATAACATGAAAAGATTTGAGAATTGAAAATTACTATACCATAAAGTTCTTGATTTGAGTTCTGAAGAGTAGATACTCTCTCCTTTTGGGAGACTAGGTCGGCTTCCTAATTTTTGAATCTTATCGCGATATGACGCGCTTTACCTTCCGGACTCTTGGGTCTTCTTGTTCAATTGTAAATTTCTCTTTTCAAGATTGTTGCGTCTTCTCTCAAGATCCGAGGCAACTACAAAAGAAGTTTTCCAACCTATGAAAGAAAACAGAAAAATCATTAATACATATATATTTAAAAATTTAAAATTAACAGGAAATGTGATTGCATGCATACCAAAGACCCAAGTGCGTTCAAGAAGTCGGGAGACACGATTCTAGAGGCTCCATTGAAAGAATCATTGCCTTCTAGTAAAGCTAAAGCATTGCATACATTTGCGAGAGTCATTTGAAAGGAAGCTGGGGAGCATCTCCCATTCCTTGGAAAGAGTCCGAGAAGATGCTAGATAACCGATCCATAGGAGAGAAGGCCAATGGAACCTCTTTAGTGAGAGAGATTCGAATCATGGTTATCCTCATCAGAAGATTCGGAGCTTGAGTTAAGGCGAGAAGAAGATTGAATCTTTCGCTTCTTAGTTAATGGGCGAGAAGATTTATTTTTGCGAACGACGTTTTGCCCTTACTTTTAATCTTTGACTACTGGCTTCTTGACTCAACCTTCGCATACGGTTAAAGATAAGAAACAGAGGCAACAATATTGTTTCAAATGACAAAGGAAATGTTTCTTACTTCACCCGTAGCGATCGAAGTATCGTCAGTACTCTCCAACGGATTATCCTTGTAGCTTCTTCTCAATTTGGCAATGAAAAATTTCACAAACTCGGCCAAATATAAAAGAAAGTTGCAAAGGCAAGATTTGAAGTGGGAAACATACCTCTTTTGCCTTATCAGGCCATTTGAATTCCCAAGGATGATATCCTGCGAGACTCAAGGGGAAGAATATGCGAGCCCGCGATATAAGGGCCATTTAAAATTAAGGGTACAACCCACCACTTCTCATCTTTGGAGTGGCGAGGAGTAGTATTATTGCCGGGTGCCGGTCAATATCTTGCATGAGCAATTTATCCTCGGGGACATTATCCTTCTTTTTCAGCGAATGCCCCGGCGAGATTTCGCATTCCTCATCTTTATCCTTTGAATAATTTTCAAAAAAGTTCTCTACGGTGTACTTCTCGGTGACTATTTCCAAGTCTGCGAAGTCAAAGTGTCTAACGGTAGTAGGGTATAAAGATCCTTTGCAAAGCACCACGATTCGCGAACTCAAGCATTAGGCGAATGCAATCGCCACTTAATTGATAAACGACTTGAGAGAATTTTTCATGGGCCAAGATTTCATAAAATAAAGGCATCTCGGGATTGTATAAGGGAATGGGAAGTCCCGAGAAGAAGCTGACCTAGCGAGACTATAATCTTTTGATCATCACATTGATGATCGGAAAATAACTGCGAAAGAATAGATGAAGATTCTTGATCGGGAATGGTTGATAGAGTGAAACCCTTCTCGAGCAATTTCATTTGAACTTCATCAAAAGAAGATTTGTATGCCCACGACTAATGGAAGCCATTATCGGTATGGGAATGGATGGGAGTTTGGAGATTAGGATCAGCGTTAGAAAGGATGAAGAAAAGAGTTCTGATAGCGAGGAGCGCAAATTGCGGAAGGAGAGAGTCAAGAAAAGTTGGAGAGAGAAGTTAAAGGAAGAAAAGAGGAAGAAAAGAAAGCTATATATAGAGAAATCAAAAAAGATTCTTGAGAAAAACGAGGGCATTTAATGCGAGAAGAGACACGAATGGTCGAGAATAAACGGTTGGAAGAGACGTGTCGAAAAAAGACTTTAATGATCAAAATCTGTGTATGGAGCTGAAACAGATAAAGATAAGTAGTTGCGGCAAATCAAAATATTGATTCTCATGACACTCTCTCCCTCGTAGAGGAGATGTAAGGAGAGACAGGAGACGGAACTTCATATATATACTACAAGGAAACTTCGGAACTTCGCAAAAGAATAGAGGCAAGTACGTACTTTTCAAGTCCAAGTATTCTTCCGCTCGTTCCTTCATCAACAAAGATCAAAGAGTACTACCCTAACAGATTTTTCCTTAAAGATCGCTCTTCAAGCAATATTCAAGGAAAAAGAGGCAAGATGTAGGATCATAATATCGCAACGTACAAGACTCGCGGGATTAATAACGACGGCTGTCGTGAGGCGTCGCGAGATAGCTAAAATAAACGCGCGATGAATAACGACGAGCAAAACAATTGAAAGACATGTAATGCGCGAAGGCTAGAAGTGTCGCGAGAATGAATATTCCTGCATTTGCGACACTTCGCGAGACATTCCCGAAAATAAAGGGTAGTTTATTTGTCATCCACTATGTATTACCCTATATAAAGGGTCAAATGAGTACATTGATAGGAGGGATCTCTTTGGAATGGTGAAGCAAGTCAATAAGAGAGAGAAAGTTTAAGAGTGTTTTAATTTCTAAGTGTAATTCTATTTTCCTATGTAAACATTTCATGGACTCAATCAATAAATATTCTTGATCTTACATCTTTCAATGGATTAATTAAGCGAAATCGAGTAAGGGGTGTAGTGTGGGAAATCCCAACTACTACAACAACAGATAGTATCTGAGATATTTTTGTGCCTATTCGGCTGATTTTTAGTGAAGTGAGCCTAAACTAAGGTAGCGGTGACAAAAAGGGTGCTTGGGTCTTCATTCCACCACTTGGTTCCTAGTATGTGTTCAACTAGATTGAGTTTTCTTGTTCCTATGGTAGACAAGTGAGGTGTGTCAATTCCATCACCTAGCTAAGGAGTTTCACCTTGTGATCCTTCAATATCTTGAAGTTACTAACCGGAGCACTGGTTGTCTAATTAAGCACAACCAGTCAAGGGAATTAGTATTAGGGCCTAAGGGTTGAGCTGCAGCATCATCATCACAGGGGTATTCTAACTACAGTGTATCCATGGCATTGGCATACACTGTGAGAGCAATGTGTTGGATGCTAAGATTGAAGTTATCTTTAAATTTAAACACTCAAGACATCTTAAACTGAGTTGAATTCATATATGGAATTAGGGTTTCATGAAACCCTAGCAAACTAAATTAAAACTGAAAAATAACGAGAAATTAAATCTAAATGATCTAGGCCTTTGGCTAATCCGGGCGTACCTTCTACATCACAATTCGATTCTATTTATACATGCAACGGACTCAACAACCAAACCCTAATTCAAAAAATCGAAAATAAATCAAAAATAAATCAAACCTACTCTAACCCATACTCTCGATTCGGTTGTTGGCTCTACTCCTGCTTCTCTGACTCCATTAATCGATAGCTTACACAGAACCCTAACCCTAGTTTCATTTATCTCGTTCATAGCCTCTAGAGTTGTTGAGAGAGGCTAGGAAAGGGGATAACTAAAACTAGAGGTGACGAAAGATGGAGCGGGCTGTTGTGATGGCTTGTCGGGGTAAGGTGAGGTGGTGTTGTCTCTGGTGGTGGTATGGGTGAAGAAGGAGGTGGCGGGCTTGAGCTCTGCTTCGATGGAGACGGGAGAGAAGAGAAGAAAAGAGAAAATGAAGTTGGGATTAGGGTTTGTCGATGGGGGTATAGGGTGTAGGGAGATTTCGTTGTTGAGCAGGTACATCGGGAGTTGATGAGACTGGCCTAGCGAGCGTAGGATGCATAGGAGTGCGATCTGAACGGCTCAGGGAGGTGAGCGGTTTTGGCTTGATCTAGTGTTGCACGGGAGCAGCGATCTTCGATGCACGTGGAAGCAGCGACCGTTGGATGAGGGAGAAAGAAATCTCAACGTCTCGAAGAGACGGGCTCGGATACGGGTCGTGGGTAGCTTTAGCCCATGTCTTCCTTGTTGGGTTGCAACCGATTCGCGCGGGCTTTGGCTATCTGCTCCATAGATGCTTGACTCCAATTCTTCGCTCTTTTGGCTCCTCGATTCTCCAAGCTTTATTTATTACCTAAAAACACAAAATTAATTAATACAAATATTTATTCTTGAAAACGAGAGAAAACACGAGAATGCACGGGATAATATCTGATTTCTAAGCGCAAAAGATGAGTAAAATGCCAATAAAAAGGTGTATAAATATGCACTATTTGGCACTCATCAACATGTAGTCATGTACCATCAAACTGATACTCGCCTTTGTGTACATTGAAATCCAAATGGTTTTACATTCCATGATTTCCGTCGTATAATTGAAAACCAACAAAATATACTAATTAGAATGAAATACACAGATCCGTAACATCACTTGAATAATATTGTAACTTAGAGTGGCCTCTAGAGAATCAAATCAAACAAAATAATTAATAAGAAAGCGAGATAATATCAGATAAAGCAACAAACTAAAAGAAGTTTCTTTCTCAGCAACTAAGATACACACCTCCTAGTGGTGAATATAATGGAAGATTTCAGCAGACTAAGAAAAGAAAATGTGCATCTACAACTTTGAATAATTCTGCTAGAAGGCTTTAGAAACTGCTCTTCTTGAAATACTTTTTTTGTCCTTGTTGGTCAAATTGTATAGTCTCCACTCATTCAGATTTGTTCATCACTTATATTTGCTTCACCTCATACCGAGTCACCATTGTGAAGATGTACTATCGCCAAAGAATTACTGTGCGTTGCTGCGAGATTAAATCACGAATCTTTCGACAACGAATACTGTCTACCCTGAAGTTTTACTGCAGAGCTGTTGAAACCGTTTTGTCTGCAAAGAAAAGAAGTGCATGGTGTGATTTGATCACTCCATTATTGTTTGGAGCTTGTAATCTTCTCTTATTGGATTTTTTCTTATTAAATGTTTTTTTCTTATTGTATTTATGATATTTATGCCAGAGATGACCGAAACATTAGAGCCTGGAATCAATGTTGTTAAGATTCTACAAAATAATTCACTAAGCTAAATATCAACATTTGTACCTTCATAAGGTCTCAGAGACTTGAACAAAGGATTTCACTTTCTAAATACAGCTCTACCCCATCACTCAGTTCTGCGCAGGTAATGGATACTAAGTTGTCTTTCCCTGGATAATTCTGCTAACCCAGGTAACCAAAAAGTTCGAGAGAACATGGTTAGCAGTAGTATCCAAGATAAGGCAACTCAGCTGAATATATACACCAAGATCGACCTGATTGAATCTCGAACACTACAAACAATACGAAATAAAATGTCATCAGTTCATACCCGTACACAAATTTATTTATATCAAAAACTCAAGATGCGATATTGAATTTCTATCTAGAAGAGGCTACTTAGATAAGCTATATGTATTAGCGAAACCATGTAACGAATCAACCACATAAGATGTATAATTTAACAAAAAGACAAATATCGGTTAGTATTTTGGCCCACCATTCTTACACCTAGTGTCCAAGAACATACATCAAGACATAAGCGATCGGCGAGTGTTTCAACAAATGCAATAAAAATCCAGTCTCGGCACCATCAGAACTAGTTTTCATAATAATCATTTACTAATGTAGCGAACCACACGACACAGGGTTTAGGTGGTATACACTTGTTTCATAGTGATTTGATACAATTGAGCTAACTGTAATGAAGATTAAATAAAACTGTCTAAAGTGTAGCCGCATATAGTTCAATGGGTCTACACTGTTAGTTATTGGTGGCCCCTGAAGGGTTCATGGTCTTAACATTAAGAGAAAACAAATCAAACTCCACCCTTCCTCCTAGGTCCTAATGTGCATAACAAAAGACAAATCAAAACTGCAAGTATGCTAGAAGAGTCTAAAAAGCAGGATAGAAACAGAAAAGAAGGAAATCAGAAGGTCATATAGGTTAATATTTTACAGAGACGGTCCATACGGATCAATTTGACCCCTTCCCTCCATTCCAATATCAAATGGACAGTAGTGGGTTCATAAAGAAGGCCATTAACAGTAACTATTAAGTTAACACGAAACTATAAATGTGATCAATTACAACTACAAAAATCCAGTGGCAATCGTTCTGTATCAAGTCCATTCAAAAAGTTGAAATGAATAAGATGAGTATCACAGTCTTGGAACAAACTATCCAAGGAATTTAAAGTACCTCATCAAGAAGTTCTGCCGGTCTATAACCTGCCTCAACCGTAGCCAACGTTTCCACTTGATTCCAGTGTTGAAGAAGCCAAGGTAATACGATCTTCCGCATCCCTACGAATAATAAGAAGCGCCAAATAATTGAAATGAAGTACTTCAACAAAAATGACCATAAAATGGATAATCTTATGCCATCCAAACAATAATATCCATCATTGTCCTTAGCAGATTAGAAAATCCTTTTTATTGAACACCAACGTTTCACATTGGTACCTTCGACTCACCTAGGCTTTGCAATGATGACATCCTCTGGAGACACAACAGAGTACATTGGTGCATCCCCAACAGCCCACTAACCATCTACATAGCTGTTAACTGCATTTCCATGCGACCGTTACAACTGCTAGCGTAAGGACCATATACCCATTTAGACAATGATAACTCAAAATATTTTTAATATGGAAAGCTTAATACCTAGGAAATAAGCATGACCAGGAGCATAGTCCTTTGGTAATGCTCAAAACCATGAACTAAGAGGATCAGTTGAAAGATCATCATCTGTAGATGTGGCCATACGTACTTCTTGTCTCTGTACCCCTAATAAGCATGTGAAGAACAGCATATCAATGTTGGTATATTGCTTGTGCTTCAGTATTTATCTCTGTTAGGCGTTAGCACATGAATGTGGTAAGGAATTACCTGGCAAGATAGAGTGGTGCTACTAAATTCCTTTTCCCCATCATTTTAAATATAAGCAAGGACAACCGTAATATCACTGGTGCAATTCCTGAAATGGAATGAATGGTTTTTAAAGACGCCACAATATCAACCTGCTTCGTACTGGAAAAGACCACATGCCTATTATACAGCCATTGTCTCGTGGAACCTAGGCACGTTAGATCTTCCTTCTGCACTGAGCAGTAGCTCTTAAACATTCAAAGAACTTCATAATCAAGACCTGTCTAAACTCCCAAGCTAATCTAAATAAACCATGCATAAATTCTTTGAAAGTCTAACCTGATCCCAACTGCCATATAAAAAAATAAGAAAAAACCCAAATGAGTGAACCAATTCAGAATATATCTTTTCCGTTCCAGTGGTAAGGCTAGTGTGTGAGAACTGAGAAATGGAAATGTTAAAGTATTATTAGTATAACATTAATCTTACTGAACGTGATAAAAATGTTCAAATAAAGACATGCCTCTGAGTACTCACGATTCTACGGTTTCAGGAAGCTCAACAGTATTTTGGCATGAGAATATTTTTGGAAACCTAGGAACCGGAAATCGAGGTTGAGTGCTCAGGCAATGTAGAAGCTTAATCGTCATCCAAAGGTTAGCTTTGGACAAAGATTACACCACGAATCTATATTAATATCTAGAACAAATACAATAATTAAGCAGATCATGGTGCAATACTGCAATTGAAACAGAGAGAAGGAGAATATGAGAGAAAAAAGGGAAGCTTGTTATCTTTCAATGACCTAATGATGACTAAAATTGGATACCTCAATTGATCATTGATACAATCGAAATGGATACCATTGTTTATGATAATGTCTCCCCTTATCTTACTCAGTAGGTTTAACTTGAACACCCTCATCAAAATAGGGAACATACCTCTAATCAAAAGCAATTTACAGAGAAAAGATAAATTGAAATATTACCTCTAATCAGAGGTTTTGAAAAATTACCTCATAGCAGAAAAAACTTCCTCCAACACCCTATTTACACCATCACAACCCTCTTTCAGTGGAGATACATGAATGCTTGTAGCAACAAGTTTTTGTTGGTTTAAAAATGTATATTTCTTCCTTAAACATTTCTAGAACAACATTGAGACTGAGCTAAGAAATAACAATTGCCTCAGATACGTTTTGTAATGCTTCGGTTGCATATAAAGGCCTGGAAAAAATAAGTGACATGTTAGTTCTGACTTGGCCCAATCGTCTCATATCAAGTGAACTACCGGAGTAAAATAAGTAACTTGTAGGGTGAATTCAAAGAATTTGAAGTGATCAAAGAGATAAAACAATAATTCTAGAGTGCTTGAATCACAACAATTTGTGGGACTCTTATCCATTGGTAGTTCCAGTTGATAATCAGCAAACATGCAATCTCTCTAGCTAATCTTCAATTTTCCCTTGTAGAAGTTGTTTCTGAATGAAACTGGTGGTAAGATAAATAACGTTCACAGGGATGTCAAGTTACGAAGAAACCTAAACAAATACAAACTTAGGTGGATCAAAACCTGGCATGGTCTCAAAAAGTGAGAATTAAGCTACAAAAATTCCAATGATCAAAAAGATAAAAAAGCTTAATCCATTAGCCTGCCAGTGATGACCCAGTGTAATTCTTGTAGTGTACGTTGGGGTATAGTTGAGTAATTCGGTTGTTGATGGTGGTTTTTAGACAAAGGGTAAAATCGTAAAACCCCGAATAACCAAATGTCACCAGTGACACATTTATTAGAACATTCAATGCATGTAGTCAGTAATTAATATAGGGTATTTTTTCAAATTAGGGTTACAACGAACAAAACCCTAATTCCCCTCCGTGCCAATGGCAAATCATGCCAGCCACACCTAGCCCAAGCTAGCCGCGCCATTCCAAACGCACTCTGCCTTGGCCCTAGCTATGCTAGTCACACAAAGCGCGCCAAAGCATGCCAACCATGCTAGCCGCACCTCCGTGCCAATGGCAAATCATGCCAGCCACACCTAGCCCAAGCTAGCCGCGCCATGCCAAACGCACTCTGCCTTGGACCTAGCTATGCTAGTCACACCAAACGCGCCAAAGCATGCCAACCATGCTAGCCACACCTCCGTGCCAATGGAAAATCATGCCAGCCACACCTAGCCCAAGCTAGCCGCGCCATGCCAAACGCACTCTGCCTTGGCCCTAGCTAAGCTAGTCATACCAAACGCGCCAAAGCATGCCAACCATGCTAGCCGCACCTCCGTGCCAATGGAAAATCATGCCGCCACACCTAACCCAAGCTAGCAGCCGTGCCAAACACACTCGCCATGGCCCTAGCTATGCTAGTCACACCAAATGCGCCAAAGCATGCCAACCATGCTAGCCACACCTCCGTGCCAATGGCAAATCATGCCAGCCACACCTAGCCCAAGCTAGTCGCGCCATGCCAAACGTACTCTGCCTTGGCCCAAGCTATGCTAGTCACACCAAGCGCGCCAAAGCATGCCAACCATGCTAGCCGCACCTCCGTGCCAATGGAAAATCATGCCAGCCACACCTAGCCCAAGCTAGCCGCGCCATGCCAAACGCACTCTGCCTTGGCCCTAGCTATGCTAGTCACACCAAACGCGCCAAAGCATGCCAACCATGCTATCCGAAACTCTGGGCCAATGACAAATCATGCCAGCCACACCTAGCCCAAGCTAGCCGTGCCATGCCAAATGCACTCTGCCTTGGCCCTAGCTACGCTGGTCACACCACGCCAAGCTAAACACCCTTACCTTGGCCCTAGCCGCGCCATACCAAAAAGCGCCGCGCCTAGGCTTGCAAACCGTGCAACCTAGGCCAAATTGGCCACGCATGCCATTAGCACATGCCAACACGCATCGCTGGTAGCTTTCTTACCAGGCCGTGGCCCTAATGGCCGAGCGTGCCATTGGCACATGCCAACACGCCGCCGGTAGCTTTTCTTACCAAGCCGTGGCCCTAATGGCCGAGCATGCCATTGGCACATGCCAACACGCATCGCTGGTAGCTTTTCTTACTGTGCCGTTTCCCTAATGGCCGAGCATGCCATTGGCACATGCTAACACGCTCGCTGGTAGCTTTCATTACCTAGTTGTGGCCCTAATGGCCGAGCATGCCATTGGCACATGCAAACACGCATCGCTGGTAGCTTTTCTTACCAGGCCGTGGCCCTAATGGACGAGCATGCCATTGGCACATGCCAAAACCCACGCTGGTAGCCTAACTTGCAAACCGTGCAACCTACCACCAAGGCATTCCGCACATGCCACACACGCCACTAGCATCTCTAGCATTGCCACTTACACTCAACGTGAAACCCACCACCAAGGCATTCCGCACATGCCATTGGCACATGCCACACACGCCACTAGCAGCTCTGGCATTGCCACTTGCACTCAAGGTGCAACCCGCAACAAAGGCATTCCGCACATGCCATTGGCACATGCCACACGCGCCACTAGCAGCGCCACTTGCACTCAAGGTGCAACCAACACTCGAGACATCAACACAAACTGGGGGATGCTTTCCATGGTATTGGTTTGGTGGTCACAACATGCAACGTACACTACGCTCACATTAAGAAAGCATGAATAGGAATAAAGCGGTCAAATAAATGAGGAAATAATGGTGAAAACGTTTTCACCCATAAACACCATGCGGTTACCACCTCCTCCCATTATTTCACCCTTTACTCTCTTCCTTCATGAGGCTAGGGTACGTTCAATCTCGACTTGTATAAATAGGTCTTACCTATTTCCACCGACAACAAGTCTCGGTCAGAGAAAAACACAACACTCTCGTAAAAGGCAACTTTGCAAGCTCTCCGAAAAATCTTTCATCTCTTGCAAGCTTAGAAGATTTCACTTTCTCGATACAAGTCGAGACACTACTCTCCCGCACTATTATTTGGTCTCAACACCTTTCTTCGCTTCCCTCCCCAAATCAACCCTTCTCCTCCACTTTGTGACCGAAGCAAGTCTGGAACGGCCATTTCTTGGTTTAGGATGGACTTGCTAACGTGAAGCACATTTGTTTATGGTTTAAAACAGTTTCTCACTCACCTACAGAATTTACCAAAATCGGCGGAAACGATTTTTACCCATAAACAATTGGCGACCACAACGGGAGGATTGATCTATTGGCTACAATGTCAGACTGTCGATCTCGTTCTTCGACCCAGATTTCAAGATGGTAGGGGAAGGCGACTCAATCCGACTCAACTACCAGACAACCCTAAGTTACAATCGTAAAGACTACATAAGAAAACGGGGACTCGGCAAGATGCTACGACGATTGGGGACTTGCTGGCGATGCTACCAGCAAAGCCGCCTTTTATATGGAGAGGGGCGTGCTCGCAAAAAAAAAAAAAAAAAAAAAAAAAAAAAAAAAAAACTATGAAGTGAGTAAATTTAGACTGGGAAAGATATACGATCTGTTTTTAGGTTCTTAGTAAAACCTTCATACTATTGCGTCTTGTACCGATTGCTAGCACACACTTTCATAAAAGCAATATTCCTTTCACAAAACATAATCAAAGTTATATTATCAAAACCATTCATCCCAGAAATAATCTAATATCCTCAAAAGCTACCAGCTGTCTATCAAAACCGGTCGAACTTTGAACCAGACATCCAGTATGTTTTTCAAAAAAAAAAAAAAAAAAAGAAGAACCTAAATGAAAGTTTAACAGAGAAATATTCAAGGAAAATCATCCAACATAGGTCTGCTCTTCTTGGAGAAAGTCAACTTTGCATCTTCAAGAGCCGCTCTCTTCATAGTCAACATCTTGGAAAGCTTTTCGAGTTCTACCTCTTGTCGTGCAATCTCCTCTGCAGAAAGGCTTTCGACTGCTGCATCTTTCGACTTCTGGATCTCAGCAAGGCCTTCGACAAACAACGAAGCGTTGAACTTCTTTTCTACACATACGTCGCGATGGTGCTCCCAGTCGGCAATAATGTCTTCAGAAACGGTGTGTCCAGTCACCTCACGCATGTCCTCGATGGAAGATAAAGCCTCTTCCACACGCTTAACCAGCGCAAATCGACTAGTGATCTTCTTGGTTGTGGCCATATGTCCACACTTCTCCAGATTCTCGGTGTACAACGCCTCATACTTTGCCGGCCAGCACGTTGAAACCGCCAACCAAAGACATGACACGGATAAGGAACCAAGTACGGGGGATCGAAAATGGCGCCCGCAACCTGGGCCTCACGACTCGCAAAGGGTCTTTTCCATGTCTACGGCAGCAACCATCGGGGGAATCATCCACCGTTTGAACCACATCTGTGCCCAGCGATTGGCTAACTCCCATCTCCAAGTCACCGGCGGTGGTCACCAAAGGCAAGTTTTCGTGTGGCTCCGCCCCAGAATCGACTTCCGAACCGGATTCCTCCTGCGAACTTGATTTAGACATTTAAAAAAAAAAAAAAAACGGAAGAAGAAAGAAAAGAAGCTCGAAACTCACCGAACCACTTCCCAAAAAAGAACCAGTGCTGTCAGAAGAATCACTCTCACTTGTCGAACTTTCTTCTTTCTCTGTCTCATCACCATTATGAGAAGGCTCAGTGCCTCCGGAATTCTTCGAAGAAATTGTCGTCTCCTGGCAACGTGCAAGGGCAGCGAAAGTATTAACACTACTGAAGCCCTGGAAGAAACAAGACACATGTCTTCAGCAAAAATTCACGTGTTTTGAGACAAACCAACAAGGAGGCGACACATACCCGGTTATTGGAAGAAGCGAAAGACACGAGAGCTGCGGATGGATCTTTTGAAACCGCCGGAACTCGCCGGCCACGATTCTTCGTTCACTTGTTCCTTTGCTTGGGGACTTTCCGAGTTTCTGTGCAACTTTCGCTGAGATCTCTCAACATTGGATACTTCTTCAAAACTGCTGGGGAAGGTTTACAACGAACATTGTCCACCATGTTATTTACAAAATCTTGGATCATAATGAACTCATCGTACCAGAACTCATTATAGCCAAAAGTCGTCGAAGTTACTCTTCCCGTTTGAAAGAAGGGAAGGCGGATACCCGGCTCAAGGCACCGGCATTGAGGGCGGCACGCAATGAATCCTTAGGAACCACCATTGGTAAGCAAGAAGCACCCTTGATCGAAACCCATGTGACGAGCAACACGGTCAATATTGTAAGCGACTATTCGGAAAGACCCCATGAAGAAAGACGGCATATAACCGGACAATGAACTTTGAATAAACATGTTTTCACCAACACTCAAGCTTCCGTCAGAAGACAAAGACATGATCGGAGCAGAAGCAAAGGTGTCAATTTGAGTCACCGACCTATGGACCGGCTCCCATGGGCGAAAATTGATTTCATGCGACTTATCGAGAAGACTAACCAAGATCATGCCAACTCTTGGACACCTGTTCACCCATCGAAGAATTCGGGAGCCGCCCCAACTCGCGGGAATCGAAGGCAACGGTTTCTGAGCGTACTTCTCAAAGTGCTCCCATAACCTGACTTGCAGATAAGCAACGTGCACATATGAATCCACTTTCATGAAACCATTCGAAACTAGCATGTTCGCAACTAGGTGATCCAGATGCACATACAAGGAACCAAGGAATAGCTTGCCAATGGGAAGAACTTCACCTTTTGCCAACTTCACAAAAATCACTAGCAACTTTGGTCTTATTTCCTTCTTGCCAGAACCGTCATCAAAAAAATGTCTCTAGACAACCAGAGAGCCAAAAATGCTGCAACGTGAAGATCACTGCTTTTCTGTTTAGGTTCCAGCTCGTCCGAAAACCATTGAGATATCCACCAGCTGTAAAAGCACCTTTCATCCTCTTTCCGGACAGAATCCTTCGACTTCATAGTGGAGTCTTTTCGAGCGAAATCTCCCAACTTAGCGGCAAGGTCATCCCGCATCTTCTCCTCACCTTCAGACAATTGGATGTTAAGATTCCCGATTCTGGGAAGATTCAGCAAGAGAGCCACACTCTCCAAGGAGAAAGTTATTTCACCCCATTTACATATGATCGTATGGGTGTCCGAACACCATCCGGAGATGAAAGCAACCAATCCGGGATATCCTTCCTAATGGAGACTTACCGAAGCTCGACAAGATCAATAACTGCGCTCGAGTCAAGTTGGTATTTATGTGCTCCTTACTCACCATGAACTCAACCCATCTATCAAAAGAACGCAATGTGCTTTGACACATCCTGAAATCAATGTTGGAAAAAGAATATACCCCTTTATGAAAACAGAACCGTATGGTGTTCTATGGGCGAACGAACGTGTTTTCTTTTCATCTTCACCACCGGTTAACAAAATTGGCACGAAACCTGGGTGATTCTTCCGAGCAGGGGCGAGGGTTTTGGCAAATAATTCATCATCCGTGTTTGGTTTGGAGTTATGAACATCCTTCGATGAAGCGAAATTTTGTTCGTGTAACATCTTGTCGGAATTCTTCATAACAATTTGGTAACAAGATATCTGCACAAAACAAACGAAGAAAGACGAAATTATCTCCTTGACACATAACCGCACCCAAAAAAAAAAAAAAAAAGAAAAAAGAAAAGGGGGTATTCTCTATGGGATCAAAACTGCACGCGCAGTATTTTCTTCAGGTCCGAAATTCATATATGCAATATTTCCTATGGGTTCGAAGTCATATGAAGCACATATACAATATTCTTCTTCGGGATTCATATACAATATTCTCTACTGGTTCAAAACTGCACACGCAAGTATTTTTTCCGTGGTTCAAAATTATATATACGTATTTTATACGGGCTCAAGTGCATCTGCAGAGTATCGTTCTCGGGTTCAAAACTATATACGTAGTATTTTCTACGGGCTCGAATGCGTCTATGGTATCCTTCTTCGGGTTCAAAATTATATATGGAGCATTTTTCTACGGGTTTGAATCATATATGCAGTATTTCCCTTGGGTGCATATATACAATATTTTCTACAAGAAGCACGCCAAGAAATCATATGTGCAATATCATTGCAAGGATTATAAAACAAAAACGCCTACTCTTAGGGTTTGCACCTACATGAAAAGGGAAACAAGAGAAGTACTGGAAGACATACCTGGAAGCCGGTTTTTCTTTGTGACTCTGCCGCTAGTATGAAAAGATAAAAGCACAAAGTGCAAGATGAGAGAAAGGGATTTTATATATATGGGCGTGAAGATTCTGAAATAGGGAAGGATTTCCCTTTACCAAAAATTGTGCGTATAAGGAACGGGCCCACAAGGGCGCCCAACTTCCCAATGTCGCCCAAGTTGCACCGGTCCCACCAGTTGCACCAACTCCCCAGTACCGCCCAAGCCATACCGGTCCCACCAATTGCGCCCAACTTCCCAATGTCGCCCAAGTTGCACCGGTCCCACCAATTGCGCCAACTTCCCAATGACCGCCAAGTCGCGCCGGCCTAGCACGCTCGCCTTCCCCACCTTGCGCCGGTCCCGCCATTGCCTAGCATGCTCGGTTTCCCAACTCGCGTCAACTTTTCAATGCCGCCTAGCTTCCCGTCTCTCAATGATGCCGACTTCCCAATTGTGCCCCTCCCGATTTGTGCAAAATCGCGGAGGCAAGGATTCCAAATCCTATCTATAAAAAGGTCGGACAAGCCTCCTATATTCTCTTTACGATTTACCGATGATAGTCCGTCACCATCTTATGCTTACCTCGCAACAAAGCCCCCTGTTCCGAGATAAGCGGTGGGACTTAATGTTGATGGTGGTTTTTAGACAAAGGGTAAAATCGTAAAACCCCGAATAACCTAATGTCACCGGTGACACATTTATTAGAACATTCAATGCATGTAGTCAGTAATTAATAGGGGGTATTTTTTCAAATTAGGGTTACAACGAACAAAACCCTAATTCCCCTCCGTGCCAATGGCAAATCATGCCAGCCACACCTAGCCCAAGCTAGCCACGCCATACCAAACGCACTCTGCCTTGGCCCTAGCTATGCTAGTCACACCAAGCGCGCCAAAGCATGCCAACCATGCTAGCCGCACCTCCGTGCCAATGGCAAATCATACCAGCCACACCTAGTCCAAGCTAGCCGCGCCTTGCCAAACGCACTCTGCCTTGGCCCTAGCTATGTTAGTCACACCAAACACGTCAAAGCATGCCAACCATGCTAGCCGCACCTCCGTGCCAATGGAAAATCATGCCAGCCACACCTAGCCCAAGCTAGCCGCGCCATGCCAAATGCACTCTGCCTTGGCCCTAGCTATGCTAGTCACACCAAACGCGCCAAAGCATGCCAACCATGCTAGACGCACCTCCGTTCCAATGGAAAATCATGCCGCCCACACCTAGCCCAAGCTAGCAGCATGCCAAACGCACTCGCCTTGGCCCTAGCTATGTTAGTCACACCAAACACGTCAAAGCATGCCAACCATGCTAGCCGCACCTCCGTGCCAATGCCAAATCATGCCAGCCACACCTAGCCCAAGCTATCCGCGCCATGCCAAACACACTCTTCCTTGGCCCTAGCTATGCTAGTCACACCAAGCGCGCCAAAGCATGCCAACCATGCTAGCCGCACCTCCGTGCCAATGGAAAATCATGCCAGCCACACCTAGCCCAAGCTAGCCGCGCCATGCCAAATGCACTCTGCCTTGGCCCTAGCTATGCTAGTCACACCAAACGCGCCAAAGCATGCCATTTATGCTAGCCGCACCTCTGCGCCAATGGAAAATCATGCCAGTCACACCTAGCCCAAGCTAGCCGCGCCATGCCAAACACACTCTGCCTTGGCCCTAGCTACGCTGGTCACACCACGCCAAGCCAAACACCCTTACCTTGGCCCTAGTCGCGCCATGCCAAAGTAGCGCCCGCGCCTAAGCTTGCAAAACGTGAAACCTAGGCCAAATTGGCCATGCATGCCATTGGCACATGCCAACACGCATCTAATGAGTGCCAAATATTGCATATTTATACACCTTTTTATTGGCACTTTACTCATCTTTTGTGCTCATAAATCGGATATTATCCCCATTCTCGTATTTTCTTTGTTTTCAAGAATAAATATTTGTATTAATTAATTTTGTGTTTTTAGGTAATAAATAAAGCTCTGAGAAATTGAGGAGCCCAAAGAGCGAAGAATTGGAGTCGAGCATCTATGGAGCGTAAAGCCAAAGCCCGCGCGCGCAACCGCTTGCAACCCAACAAGTAGCAACTCATCTACAAGACATGGGCTTGAGCAAGACCCGACCCGCGACCCGATCCGAGCCCGTACACTCCAAGCCGTTGAGATCTCATCTTGCCGCATCCTACGCCGCCGCCTCCTACGCATCGACCCTTGATGTCTCCGCTCCACACCGGATCACTCCGAGTCTCCCCGAGTGCGTTCGGGATATCACTCCCTAGATCCTACACTCGCCGCAGCCTTCCTCATCGTCCATCGATGTGCCTCGCTTCACATCGAAACACCCTACACCTATACCACTCGAGCTAATCCTCATTTCTCCCTCACCTTTCTCTTTCTTCTCCCACGATCTCTCAGAGAAAACCCCTACCCAACCATACCTCCACCTCCTTCTTCCCACGCCCATCACAGAGCCATCACCACCTCCATCATCACTTTGCCTGACAGCAACATCATCAGCATTTCACCTCCTCCATACCCTAATTCACACTTTCTCATCCTTTAGCTTCTCTTACCCTAGAAGCTAGGGTTGAGGCAGTTGGGATTAGGGTTTCATCCAACAACTCCCCTGCATGATCGATGGAGAGATCAGAGACGCAACAAGGAGAGAAGTAGCAGGTTTGGGTCATCAATTAGTTGTTATTTGAGTAATTGTAAGAGTATATATTGAAGTTGGGAGGGATGAGAGAGGTAGTCAGTTTTTAGTCAATTTTAGGGTTCATGTTTAGTTTGCAATTTTAATTAAATCTGTTTTTATGTTCATCATGTTCTAAACAATTTTGCTAGGATTAAAAATGAAACCCTAACTTTGTGTCTGTGGTTCAACTTGAATTGAAATGTTTTGTATGCTTTAAACTTACAAGAGAAGGTCAATTTTAAACACCTCAATACCTTCTGCTCTCACAATGGATGCCTTGTATCCATTGTAGTTAGGCTAACAGTGTATTGAGAGTGTTTCAGCTCATATTTTAATTGTTATTGCTATTTCTTAGATTAGTTGTGCTTAACTAGACATCTAATGCTCTGAGTAGTATTCTTAGCTGATAATTGAGGTTTCATTGGGTGAAACTCCTTAGATAGGTGATAATTATGACACTTTATCCTTTGTCATCACAGGAACAAAACTTTCTACTTAGTTGAATCCCATAACATGAAATAGGGTGGATTTGATAATCCTAGTGCTTTAAAGCTTACCACTTTCAGTTTATCTTGAGTTCACTGTCACAATCTCCAACTCAGTCGTAATGACTATAAACTAAAGCCTTTGTATCTCTGTCACTTACCCCTGAAAACACTTGAGAAAGCCTTAGAATAACATAGCACACCCTAGTTCTCTGTGGAAAGACCTGTGCTTGCCACTGCCTCCAAAGGCACTATGCACTTGCAGATTAAGACATAGGAAATACACTTTAAAGTTCCTATCAAGTTTTTGGCGCCGCTGCCGGGGAACTTGTAGTGTCCGTTTAATCTTTGTTGCTTTACTTCACCGATTTCATTTATCTCTCGTACATTTGTGTTAAAACCTCCCTTGTTACCATCTCGTTGTTAGCATAACTTGGTGTAATCATCTCATTTGCATTTTTTGCATCACCATCAGCCCCTGTGAATAGTTTGTGCACTTTGTAGCTTAGCATCTTCATAAATCTTGCATCCTGTTCATCTCAGTGCACCTTATTTCACTTCTTGTGTGCTGTTTTTATTATTATCCTGTGGCTAATTTTCAACTCAGGCATAGCTCTGAGCTCTGCCATAGCTTTCTTGCTGCTCGTTGCTTTGACCGTGTCATTTCGTGAACTAAGTTTAAACTCTTGAGTAACGGTGTCTTTGTCTTCTTTGTGCTTGTGGTGATGCTAAGCAAGCCAAGGAAGAGAAGAAAAGAACAGACCACGGTGGAGTTGCCTAAACCCAGTATTGCACTGGTGGTATTGTTCTCTAAACCCATTTCTGCCCTGTGTTGTATGCATGAGCTATTGCTAGACTTTGAACCCTGTGAGCCATCAGCCCTTGCAAGCCCCTGTAGCTGCAAGCTGTAAGCCACCACTTGGATAGCCTAGTTGGTTGAAACCTTACTTGAGACACTGTGTTAGTTCTCATCTGCCAAGATTGTTATCAACCCCGAGTGACTCGCAACCCATCGACCTAGCCAAATCGTGCATGAGCTGTAATTCCTTGCTAGCCCCTTGACTTTGTCAACCATTAGCCAATACCTGTGCATCTGAGCATTTGTAAGCCTGTATTCTGTGGTGCACAAAACCCCTGAGTTCAGAGTTTGACATCAACTCAGACTTTTGGTATCTGAGTGAGTTGATGCCACAAACTCAAGCGAGCGGTTTGAAATCAACTCGACTTGGAAAAATCTGTCAACCTTGGGCTAATTTCTGTCAACCCTACCAAGTTTTGCATGTTTGTGTATGGTCTCTGAGACTTGCTGCCTTGCTGAGCATGTTATGAGCAGCCAACTATATTCATTTGCTGCTGATTTTTGTGCATGCCCTGAATTTGTGTGTGACCTATGGTGTTTGAATGATCTGTTAAGTAGCAGGATTTGTGATTAGTTAGATTGTTTTTCAAATACACAAACCGTGCACATGCTTCACCATTTGAGTGAGCACATCCATCAAACCTGTGCACCATACACGTTTTAAACTTTTTTTGTTCTCCCGCCACTCGAGATGTGCATCGGCTTTCTCTTGTGGCTTGCAATTTGTGTGAGAGTCTTGTGACTAGAGCTGCACATTACCTGCCCTGCTGCCTAGGCTGTGCTGCCAATCTGTCCTGTGCTGTCTCATAAGGTGCTTATGTTAATCTCTGCATAGGCTGCTCTGTTGAAGAACTGTTTTTCCTGTGCTGAGTTTAAACTGTTTTGCACACACTCTTTGCCTGGCCAGTGCTGTGCATCTGCAACAACTAGCCTGAGCACTTGTGTGAACTGCCAACCTAGGCCGAGCCGAGTTGCAAAACTCGTTATTCGTGCACATAACTTGCCCCGTAACCGACCACTTAGACCGGGCGGCAAGAACCGGTTCACTAAGTCTCACCTAATCTGGGCTCTGCTTCTACAACAATTTCAGCCCACATAACTTGATCTTCACTGCTGGGCTGCACCCTTTCACTGGGCTGTGTACATGTCAACCAACATGGGCTCTATACACAGCTAAAGCCCACATACCCAAACTAAACCAAACTGAACCCAATTCATCTGGGCTGATAACCACCCAATCAGCTGGGCCTCACAACATCAAAAAGCCATCTTTTGGGCTTGAGTCTTGTATTAGTGGGTCATTTTTGAGTTTTTGCTTTTCTGTGTTGAAATTGATTGTATGTTAACATGCTAGATGCTCTAGCTAGGCTATGATTGTGTCTTTTAGAGACCAAACAAATCGACTAGTTAGAATCCGCCCGGACGAAATCGTAAGCATACCCAGTTCTTCAACCGAAAACCCAAGCCCAGACCTATCTGAAACAGAAACCATGGGTGATGAACCAAACCAACCCCGTAGTCTCAAGGACTACATGTACCCAACTAGGGCAAGCCATCCCTCTTGCATCATTCTCGCGGTGATGCTTGTCGGTTTGAACCGAAAGCAAGCACCATTCATATGCTACCCGTGTTTAGAGGGGTCAATGTCGAGAACCCCTATCATCACGTGAGAGACTTTGAGGATATTTGTGGGACTCTGCGTTTTAACCAAATGCCAGAGGAGTCCCTCAAATTGAGATTGTTTCCTTTTTCTCTGAAAGACAAAGCCAAGTCTTGGCTTCATGCCCTACAACCACAGTCCATTAGAATTAGGGATGACCTCACAAAGAGTTTTTCAAAAAGTTTTTCCCAAACCATAAGACGGCGACAATTCGCCAAAGTCTAAACGGTTTTGTGCAATTAGAAGACGAAACTCTAGCAAAATACTTGGAGAGATTCAATGAATTATTACTCCAATGTCCCCACCATGGTTTTGAAAAATGGAGACTCGTCCAAATCTTGTATGAGGGTCTAGATGTTAGAACCTGTACCACGATCGAGTCAATGTGCAATGGTGCATTTATTGACAAGAGTGTCGATGACGCTTGGACTTTCTTAATCGAAGTCGCCGAGAAGACTCAACAGTGGGAGTCCATCCGTGAACCGAGAAGGACTACCCCGCACAAAATGTTCATAGAATCGAGTCCGACTTTGAGGGAAATGCAAAAATGGCATCTTTGGCCCGGAGAATAGAAGTGCTTGAGTTGGAAAAGAATGTAAAATCTAATGCCCCTACTCTCCGTGACCAAATTGATATGGCCACTTGTGCCGCATGCCATAGTTCGGCCACCTAGTGGACAGTTGTCCGCATTTACATGCATTTCAAGAGTCCAAGTCCGAGCAAGCCAATGCATTATACCGGAGACAAGAGAACAACCCTTATTCTCAAACCTACAACCCAGGGTGGAGGAATCACCCTAACTTCTCATGGTCCAAGGGACCTGTACAAGTGGGACCAACACATAACAACCAAGGATACTCATATCCTAGAAACCCCCAAGTACAACCACACCCTCAGTACCCTGTAGAGAAAAAGACTAGATTGGAAGATTGTGTCGTTCTGTTGACCCAAGGTCTTTCAAAACTTGAGAAAACTACCGACCAACGTCTCACAAACCTAGATCTTAAGATAGGGCAAATCTGTGATGCATTGAATGAGAGAGAGAAAGGCAAGTTTCCTAGTCAACCCCTACAAAATCCAAAGAATGTGTTTCAAGCAGGCTCCTCTACCTGCAATGAAACTTCGCATAGTCAATCGAATGCTGTCACCACTCTCCGTAGTGGTAGAATTGTTGAGAACCATGTAGGTGTACCACCATCAAGCGAGTCTACATCAGACTCACCAGTACACACAACACCACAGAAAACATCTACCGTAGAGAAAGAATCTGAGCTTATTGATAAAACCAAGAGTCCTATAGATGTTCCTGTGCCAAGTCATGTACCTGTTGCTCCATTTCCACAACGGTTGGTGCAACAGAAGGGGGGTACCCAATACAACGAGATGTTGGAATTATTCAAAAGAGTTAACATAAACATTCCATTTCTCGAAGCAATTAGGCAAATACCTGCCTATGATAAGTTTTTGAAGGACCTTTGCACACAAAAGCGAAAGCTTCATGTGCATAAGCGTGCCTTCCTCACTGAGCAAGTGAGCTCCATAATCCAAAACAAAACCCCACCTAAGTTCAAAGACCCACGTAGCCCGACTATCTCTTGTACTATAGGTGAGCATACAATCAGAAAAGCTTTATTGGACTTAGGAGCTAGTGTGAATCTACTGCCATATTCTGTGTATGTGCAGTTAGGTCTTGGGGAATTGCAACCCACCCCCGTCACGCTACAATTAGCGGACGGATCCGTGAAAGTCCCTCGGGGAATCGTTGAAGATGTGCTAATCAAGGTTGATAAATTTTATTTCCCGTGGACTTCATTGTGTTAGATACACAACCTCGTGCATAATCCCGAAAATCATATTCCCGTTATCTTAGGACGTCCCTTCTTGGCAACGTCAAACGCTATCATAAATTGTCGTAGCGGGATATTGAATTTGTCTTTTGGCAACATGACTGTAGAATGAATGTCTTTCGTGTGAACCAACAACCCATAGAGTGTGATGATGATGAATTGCACGAGGTTAACATGATTGAGAGTCTGATTCAAGACTCATTGCCCGACATTTTGTCAGTGGACCCTGTGCAAGCATGTTTAGATAACTTTGACTTAGATCTCTTTGAGTTTGAGTACATTGGTGAAGTCCACTCTTTGCTAGAGTCTGTGCCACCCATGGATATTGCTAAATGGCAGAATGCAGTGGAACCCCTTCCACTCTCTGATACCACATCTTCCCCACCTCTTGACACACCACCTAAGCTTGATTTGAAACCATTACCTGATACCTTGAAGTATGCATTCTTAGGTCCTTCTGAGACTTTACCTGTGATTATTGCATCATGTTTAGACACGGAACAGGAAAGTCAAGTGTTAGAAGTACTTAAAGAGCATAAAGGAGCCTTAGGTTGGACCATCTCCGATCTTAAGGGTATAAGTCCCACAATTTGCATGCATCACATAAACCTTGAGGAAAACACTAAACCATCTAGGGAAATGCAAAGGAGACTTAACCCCAACATGAGAGATGTTGTCAAGGGTGAGATCTTGAAACTGCTTGATGCGGGTATCATTTACCCCGTCCCTGATAGCCAGTGGGTCAGTCCCATTCAGGTAGTACCCAAGAAGTCTGGCATTACTGTAGTTCAAAATGAGATGAATGAACTTGTCCCCACCCGTGTGACCACAGGGTGGCGAGTTTGTATTGATTATAGGAAATCAACACGAGTAACCAAGAAAGACCATTTTCCCCTTCCCTTCATTGACCAAATCCGGAAAGGTTAGCAAAACATAGTCACTATTGCTTCTTAGATGGCTATTCTGGCTACAACCAAATTCACATAGCACCCGAAGACCAACAAAAGACCACGTTTACATGTCCTTATGGAACATTTGCTTATCGTCGTATGCCTTTTGGGCTGTGCAATGCACCCGCTACTTTTCAACGTTGCATGATGAGCATATTTTCCGACATGGTAGATAAGTTTCTTGAGATTTTTATGGATGATTTTTCGATGTTTGGTTCTTCTTTTGATGAGTGTTTGCATCACCTCACATGTGTGCTGATTAGGTGTAAGGAAAAGAGTTTGGTCTTGAATTGGGAAAAATGTCATTTCATGGTTAACTCAGGCATTGTTCTAGGGCATATTATCTCGGAAAAAAGGCATAGAAGTAGACAAAGCCAAGGTAGATCTCATCCAACACTTGCCTCAACCTCGTTCGTGAGGGACATCGATCATTTCTAGTCCATGCGGGTTTTTACCGCCGATTCATCAAAGACTTTAGTAAAATTTCACGACCTTTGTGCAATCTTCTTGCAAAAGATGTTGCATTTGTCTTTGATGATGCTTGTAAGGAAGCATGGGAGCAATCGAAGGCTCTCCTTACATCGCCCCTATAGTCGACCCACGATTGGTCATTACCATTTGAGATTATGTGTGATGCGTCTGACTATGTTGTAGGAGCTATTTTGGGCCAACGAGTAGACAAACTCCCTTATGTGATCTACTATGCTAGTAAAACACTTAACGATGCTCAATTGAATTATTCCACTACCGAGAAGGAGTTGCTAGTCTGTTGTGTTTGCATTAGACAAGTTTAGATCTTATTTGATAGGGTCTAAGGTCATCATTTATTCTCGATCATGCCGCATTGAGATATCTTTTGTCTAAGAAAGATGCTAAGGCTCGTCTAATTCGATGGATACTCTTGCTACAAGAGTTTAACCTCGAAATTCGAGATAAGAAAGGGTCAGAGAATGTTGTTGCCGATCACTTGTCTAGGTTGAATGTTGAATCTGGTGATGAGTCTGTGTTAATTAGGGAATCATTCCCTGATGAGCAATTGATGCTTGTGTCTGAGATGCCTTGGTTTGTCGATATTGTGAACTACCTTGCTACGGTGTATAATGCCCTTGCATTGGTCTAAACAAGACCGTGCTAAGTTCTTGGCTGAAGTTAAACATTTCCTTTGGGATGACCCATATTTGTTTAAGTACGCCAAGACCAAATCATTAGGAGATGTGTCCCCATTTCGAACAAAGGGACGTCATCTCTTTTGTCATGACCATGCATGTGGAGGCCACTTTAGTGCCAAGAAAATCGGCCGCAAAGATCTTGCAAAGCGGTTTCTATTGGCCAACACTTGTTTAAGGATTGCCATGCATTCAGTGTTGCTTGTGACCGATGCCGTAAACTAGGAAGTATATCTAGGAGAAACATGATGCCCTTACAACCCATATTGATTGTTGAAGCTGTTTGATGTTTGGGGCATTGATTTCATGGGTCCATTTCCGAACTCGAAGGTAAGTTATACATTCTTGTGGCTGTTGATTATGTCTCCAAGTGTGGTAGAGGCCATTGCAACCAAAACCAACGACCATAAAGTTGTTCTTTCTTTTCTTAAGGAGAACATTTTTCCCGTTTTGGAACCCGAGAGAGATAATCGGTGATGGAGGTAGTCATTTTCGCAATAGACCCTTTGAATCACTAGTGCGCAAGTATGGAATCACTCACAAGGTCGCAACACCTTACCATCCTCAAACCAAGTGGCCAAGTGGAAGTTTCTAATAGGGAAATTAAGCATATCCTTGAGAAGACCGTCAATCCTTCTAGGAAAGATTGGTCTTTGCGCTTAAACGATGCGTTGTGGGCCTATAGAACTGCATACAAGACTCCCATTGGGATGTCTCCTTACAGACTTGTGTACGGAAAAGCATGTCATCTACCTGTTGAGTTAGAACACCGTGCATATTGGGTGTGAAGAAGTTGAACTTTGATCTTGATAAGGTTGGAACCCGTAGAAAACTTCAACTCAATGAGTTAGAAGAATTGAGAAACGATGCATATGATAGTGCCAAAACGTACAAACATAGGATGAAAGTGTTTCACGACAAGCGCATTCTCGCGCAAGTCTTTCACCAAGGACAGAAAGTTTTATTGTACAACACTAGATTGCATTTGTTTCCGTGAAAGCTACGTTCTCGATGGTCGGGACCATACGTGGTACGCACCGTCTTTCCCCATGGAGTCGTAGAAGTTGAAAACCCAAAGCAAACAAGAACATTTTCAAAGTCAATGGTAAGAGATTGAAACCATTTCGGAGCATCTTCCACCGAGAAGTTGAGACCGTTGACTTGGAAGACCCCATCTATGTGGTGACCTAGTTCACTTTTGTACATACTTATGGACTAAAAATCCATCATCTTTCCATTTTCTTTTTCTTTTTGCATAATTTTGATGTGTGCTAACCAACCTTTTTGTCTTGCGCTCGTGATTGTTTGCTTTCAAAGCATTCATCTTTCTATGGTTTAGCAACACCCTTTTACATCCGGTAATCTCTTCCCTTTTCTTTATTTAACATAGTTCTCTCGGTATGTGACTTTTTAAATTCTTATTATCTGTTGACACATTGAGGACAATGTTTGATCTAGGTTTGGGGGTGTGATTTGCATTTAGAGTTTTTAGTCTTTTTGTTTTACTTCTATTATCAAAAAAAAAAAAAAAAAAAAAAATCGGAAAAACTCAAAAATTTGCATAAAAACCTCCAACTTTAGAGATTTTAGAGTCACTAGCATGCTTTTAGCTATGTTTACATAGAGAGTCGACCGAAATAACAAGAACTTGGAATCTTGGAGAACGCAATCGGGTTCCTTAGTTGATTAGAGCGTTAAAGTCGGATTTAACCATACCGGAGGGCGAATTAGGTGTCTTTGTTTAGATATTCGGTAGTAGAATTGTGATCAACCATAGTGGAGACTACCCATTTTACATCAAGCGAGGTACCGACCTTCACTCTTTGTGACTTTCTAGAAAAGCTTTTAGAGTGTGTGTCACCGTACGTCAATTCCGGGTAGGAATGGTGAGCTACCCAACTTCGCACCACTTTCAAGACTACTTTTGTTCTCTTGAGTGCTAATTCCGTCAATCATGAGGGTGACGTCTAAAGATGAAAACTCCTTCTAAATATCGATTTGCGGTTAGCATCTCTCTCTCTCAATCGCAGATCCATAGAAACACATCATCATCGCAAAGCGGAGCAACATCGAATATTTGAAGAAAAGTTGATATAGTCCAAGGTTATGTGCAAAAAAGAAAAGAAAAAGAAGATGAGAATTAATGAAATTTGTGAAATCAAGACAGTACAAGTTATGGAAATTGTGTGATATAGTCCTTCATCCATGGAGTTAGTAGTTTTATTGTTTTTATTTTCAATTAATGTATATAGTGATGTCCAAAAAAAAAAAAAAATATATATATATATATATATATATATATATATAAAATATTGTAGTTTATTTTCTTAGTTTTGATACCACCATGGTAAAGAAGAAAATTCCAAGTAACAAGGAAATTGAGTAGAAAAGTTAAAAATTGTCAACTTTTTTTTTTTTTTTTTGAAGTTTAGAAGTTCGTCATCAACAATTGAAGACCGAAGACCGAAGAGTGAAGACGTTTCTATGGTTCCTATGAGAGAATGATGTTAATTGCCGATCGGGTGAGAAGGTAAGTGAGTACTCCCACCTCTTGCTAATGGTTGATTTCCTTTCTTAGAGATCATCAGAAAAAGATTCTTTTTGTCCACACTTTTGTGGAGTCTCCAGATTTTATTTGGAAGGTTATCCTTCTTACCTACAACGTGTGCGTGATTTCTCTCTTTATTCCTTCCTGCACACATGAGAGACTAAAAAGCGATCTTTTTGAGTGCAATTATCATAAAACCCTAATGGTGAGGCGGAAGTCGAGGCTTATGATCACAATCGAATCCGAATTCTTTCATATGGTATGGTTACTTCTCGCTCGGCACTTAAGGATGAGAATGCGTTCTTTGGTAGTTCTAACTTCATGTTACTAGTATGCAGAAACTCTATGTCCTCATAGCTCCTTGGATGCTTGGGACTCTTTTACACTGTGAAGTTGGAGAAGGTTTTGTGGGTACACCTCTGGTAAACCCTCACGAGACTACAACTCGTCCACTAGGGACACCTAGGGGTTTAAAGGCTTAGTGCATACGCTAAATGCATTCGAGAGACCTACGACGGTGGTATAGTTAGGATTTCTTAATTTGTTTCACTTGAGGACAAGTAAAATTCAGGTTTGGGGTATTTGATGAGTGCCAAATATTGCATATTTATACACCTTTTATTGGCACTTTACTCATCTTTTGTGCTCATAAATCGATATTATCCCGCATTCTCGTATTTTCTTTGTTTTCAAGAATAAATATTTGTATTAATTAATTTTGTGTTTTTAGGTAATAAATAAAGCTCGGAGAAATTGAGGAGCCCAAAGAGCGAAGAATTGGAGTCGAGCATCTATGGAGCAGAAAGCCAAAGCTCGCGCGCGCAATCGCTTGCAACCCAACAAGTAGCAACTCATCTACAAGACATGGGCTTGAGCTAGACCCGACCCGCGACCCGGATCCGAGCCCGTACACTCCAAGCCGTTGAGATCTCATCTTGCTTTGCATCCTACGCTCGCCGCCTCCTACGCATCGACCCTTGATGTCTCCGCTCCACACCGAGATCACTCCGAGTCTCCCCGAGCCGTTCGGATATCACTCCCTAGATCCTACACTCGCTGCAGCCTTCCTCATCGTCCATCGCTGCGCCGCTTCACATCGAAACACCCTACACCTATACCACTCGAGCTAATCCTCATTTCTCCCTCACCTTTCTCTTTCTTCTCCCACGATCTCTCAGAGAAAACCCCTACCCAACCATACCTCCACCTCCTTCTTCCCACGCCCATCACGAGCCATCACCACCTCTATCATCACTTTGCCTCGACACAACATCATCGCACCACCTCCTCCATACCCTAATTCACACTTTCTCATCCTTTAGCTTCTCTTACCCTAGAAGCTAGGGTTGAGGCAGTTGGATTAGGGTTTCATCCAACAACTCCCCTGCATGATCAATGGAGAGATCAGAGACGCAACAAGGAGAGAATTAGCAGGTTTGGGTCATCAATTAGTTGTAATTTGAGTAATTGTAAGAGTATATATTGAAGTTGGGAGGGATGAGAGAGGTAGTCGGTTTTTAGTCAATTTTAGGGTTCATGTTTAGTTTGCAATTTTAATTAAATCTGTTTTTTATGTTCATCATGTTCTAAACAATTTTGCTAGGATTAAAAATGAAACCCTAACTCGTGTCTCGTGGTTCAACTTGAATTGAAATGTTTTGTATGCTTTAAACTTACAAGAGAAGCTCAATTTTAAACACCTCAATACCACTGCTCTCTCACAATGGATGCCTTGTATCCATTGTAGTTAGGCTAACATGTGTATTGAGAGTGTTTGACTCATATTTTAATTGTTATTGCTATTTCTTAGATTAGTTGTGCTTAACTAGACATCTAATGCTCGAGTAGTATTCTTAGCTGATAATTGAGGTTTCATTGGGTGAAACTCCTTAGATAGGTGATAATTATGACACTTTATCCTTGTCTGTCACAGGAACAAAACTTTCTACTTAGTTGAATCCCATAACATGAAATAGGGTGGATTTGATAATCCTAGTGCTTTAAACCTTACCACTTTTAGTTTATCTTGAGTTCACTGTCACAATCTCCAACTCAGTCGTAAAGACTATAAACTAAAGCCTTTGTATCTCTGTCACTTACCCCTGAAAACACTTGAGAAAGCCTTAGAATAACATAGCACACCCTAGTTCTCTGTGGAAAGACCTGTGCTTGCCACTGCCTCCAAAGGCACTGTGCACTTGCAGATTAAGACATATGAAATACACTTTAAAGTTCCTATCAGCATCGCTGGTAGCTTTCTTACCAGGCCGTGGCCCTAATGGCCGAGCGTGCCATTGGCACATGCCAACACACTCGCTGGTAGCTTTTATTACCAAGCCGTGGCCTTAATGGCCGAGCATGCCATTGGCACATGCCAACACGCATCGCTGGTAGATTTTTTTACCAGGTCGTGGCCCTAATTGCCGAGCATGCCATTGGCACATGCCAACACGCTCGCTGGTAGCTTTCATTACCTAGCCGTGGCCCTAATGGCCGAGCGTGCCATTGGCGCATGCCAACACGCTCGCTGGTAGCTTTTCTTACCAAGCCGTGGCCCTAATGGCCGAGCATGCCATTGGCACATGCCATCACGCATCGCTGGTAGCTTTTCTTACCAGGCCGTGGCCATAATGGCCGAGCATGCCATTGGCACATACCAACACGCTCGCTGGTAGCTTTCATTACCTAGTCGTGGCCCTAATGGCCATGCATGCCATTGACACATGCCAAACACGCACGCTGGTAGCCTAACTTGCAAGCCGTGCAACCTAGGCCGACTTGGCCGTACGTGCCATTAGCACATGCCAAAACCCACGCTGGTAGCCTAACTTGCAAACCGTGCAACCTACCACCAAGGCATTCCGCACATTCCATTGGCACATGCCACACACGCCACTAGCAGCTCTGGCATTTCCACTTACACTCAATGTGCAACCTACCACCAAGGCATTCCGCACATGCCACACACGCTACTAGCAGCTCTGGCATTGCCACTTGCACTCAAGGTGCAACCCGCAACAAAGGCATTCCACACATGCCACACGCACCACTAGCACCTCCACTTGCACTCAAGGTGCAACCAACACTCGAGACATCAACACAAACTGGGGGATGCTTTCCAGGGTCTTGGTTTAGCGGTCACAACATGCAGCGTACACTACGCTCACATTAAGAAAGTGTGAATAGGAATAAAGCGGTCAAATAAATGAGGAAATAATGGTGAAAACGTTTTCAACCATAAACACCATGCGGTTACCACCTCCTCCCATTATTTTACCCTTTACTTTCTTCCTTCATGAGGCCAGGGTACGTTTCAATCTCGACTTGTATAAATAGGTCTTACCTATTTCCACCATACAACAAGTCTCGGTCAGGAGAAAAACACAACACTCTCAGAAAAGGCAACTTTGCAAGCTCTCCAAAAAAGCTTTCATCTCTTTCAAGCTTCCGAAGCTTTCACTTTCGGATACAAGTCGAGACACTACTCTCCCAGAATTATTCTGGTATCAACACCTTTCTTTGCTTCCCTCCCCAAATCAACCCTTCTCCTCCACTTTGTGACCGAAGCAAGTCTGGAACGGCCATTTCTTGGTTTAGGTCGGACTTGTACAGATTGATCTCTCGAATCTAGAAAGTTCTCATGTGCAGCACATTTGTTTAGGGTTTAAACCAGTTTCTCACTGAATTTACCAAAATCGGCGGAAACGATTTTTACCCATAAACATCGGTATAATCCATACAGTCCATTAGTGCAGGTCTTCTTGTCTCCAATCTTCTAGTAAACAATAATAGAATTATCGATTAAGCTCAATGAATGAAATCAAATAGAAAAACCTATTTGATTTCTTAAGATTCATAATAGTAAGATATACAAACCCAAATAATTCAAGACACCAATAATTCAAACGAACCCTAAAGATCGAGAATATAAAATTATTAATCCCTAATAAGGTTTAGGATTTAATGTAGTATGAAACCCTAGTATCAAGACGACATAAAAATAAAAATCGTACCTCAGTTGGTATGAAACCCTGGATTTGGAATACCCTTGGCAGACCTATATAAAAACCCCTTCAAATCTCTTCAAGTTCAATTGAATACGAATGATATAGATGAAGGTATGGTATGACTACTGAATCTCTTCAAGTTCAATTGAATGCGAATTATATAGATGATATGACTATTGATCCTGGTGGTGGAGGTGGTGGTGTATGAACAAAACGGAAAAAGAACTGTGGTCGTGGTTTCTTTCATGAATTTGGGCCAGAACAAAGCCAATCATTCTTTGCCGTCCAAGTCAAACTCCATCCGGACGATAAGGACCGCGGGATGACAATTTTCGGTAAATCCTGTCCACCGATCGACTCTTTGATCAAGGAGACAAAGACCACCTTTTTTTTATAACAGTGATATACTTTCTTTTATATATATATACAGGCCATAATAGGCCGGCCTGGGCAGGCTTATACATGCCCAGGCTAAAGTTGGACATGCCATACCAGGCTAACAGGTTGATTATCACAGCCAGGCCTGGGCCTGTCTTGAGCCTGGGCCCAGCCTGGACTAATTTAGCACGGGCCAAGCTAGGCTTTGGCCTGGTTATACTGGCCGGACCGGACCAGACTCAGGCTAGCCTGGCCTTTTTGACACCTCTAGCCATACTTCTCTCCCCATTCTATCTATTTCAAACTCTTTGTGCATCTATCACTGTAGTAGCGGGAAATCCCACACTACACCCCTTACTCGATTTTGCTTAGTTAATCCATTGAAAGATGTAAGATCAAGAATATTTATTGATTGAGTCCATGAAATGTTTACACAGGATGATAGAATTACACTTAGAAATTAAATCACTCTTAAACTTTCTCTCTCCTATTGACTTGCTTAACAATTCCAAAAAGATCTCCCCCTCCTCACAGACTCACTCAACCCTTTATATAGGGTGATACATAGTGGATGACAGCTAAGCTACCCTTTATTTTCGGGAATGTCCCATGAAGTGTCGCAGATGCACAAACATTCGCTCTCGCGACACTTCTTAACCCTCGCCGGGTCTCACGTCTTCTTTATGTTTTGCCCGTCGTTATTCATTGCGTCGTTTATTTTAGCTTCTGCGACTCCCTCGCGACGCCGTCGTTCATTAATCCCGCGAACCTTGTACGTTGCGATATTATGATCCTACATCTTGCCTCTTTTTCCTTGAATATTGCTTGAAGAGCGATTTGAAGGAAAAATTCATTGTTGTCATATTTCGTGGTTTCAATTGGTGAAGGAACGAGCAAAAGAATACTTTCCTTAAAAAGTACGTACTTGCCTCTATTCTTTTGCAAAGTTCCGAAGCTTTTTTGAGATATATACGAAGTATCGTCTCCTATTTCTCCTTATATTTCTCCTGCGAGGGGAAGAGTATCATGAGATTTTTACAATATTGTTTCCGCGACTGCTTATCTTTATCTGTTTCAGTTTTGTACTTTTACACGGATTTTGATTATTAATGTCTTTTCTTGACACGTTTCTTTCAACCACTTATTTTTGACCATTCATGTCTCTTCGCATTAAATGACCTCGTTTTTCTCGAGGATCTTTTTCCCTATATATAGTTTTCTTTTCCCCTCATTTTCATCCTTTAGTTTCTCTCTGCAACTTTTCTTTGACTCTCTCCTTCCGCAATTTGCGCTCCCGCTACCGCAAATCTTTTCTTCGTCCTTTCTAGCGCTCGATCTTAATCTCCAATCTTCCATCCATTCCCATACCGATAAATGGCTTTCATCGATCGTGCATACAAAGCTTCTTTTTGAAGAAGTTCAATGAAGTTACTCGAGAAGGGTTTTACTCATCAACCATTCCCGATCAAGAACCTTCATCTATTCTTTTCGCAAAGTTGTTTTACGATCATCAATGTGATGATCAAAAGATTATAGTTTCGCTAGGTCACTTCTCGCGGGACTTCCCATTCCCTTGTACAATCCCGAGATGCCTTTATTTTATGAAATCTTGGCCCATGAAAAAATTCTCTCGGCTGTTTATCAATTGAGTGGCGATTGCATTCGCCTAATGCTTGAATTCGCGAATCGTGGTGCTTGGCAAAGGATCTTTATACCCTCTATCGTTAGACACCCCGATTTCAAAGACTTGGAAATAGCACGAGAAGTACACTTGTAGAGAACTTTTTTGAAAACTATTGATGATAAAGATGGTTAATGCGAAATCTCATTGGGCATTCGCTTTGAAAAAGAAGGATAATGTCCCCGAGGATAAATTGCTCATGCGGGATATTGATTGGCACCGGGTAATAATACTACTCCTCGCCACTCCAAAGATGAGAAATGGTGGGTTGTACCCTTGATTTTAAATGGTCCTTATATCGCGGGCCCGCACGTTCTTCCCGCGAATCTCGCAGGTATCATCCTTGGGAATTCAAATGGCCCGATAAAGCAAATGAGGTATGTTTCCCATTTTAAATCTTGCCTTTGCAACTTTCTTTTTACATATGTTGAGTTTGTATAATTTCTCAGATCGCCAAATTGAGAAGAAAGTACAAGGATAATCCGTTGGAGAGTACTCTGACTATACTTCGATCGCTTACGAGTGAAGTAAGAAACATTTCCTTTGTTATTTGAAACAATATTGTTGCCTCTGTTTCTTATCTTTAACCGTATGCGAAGGTTGGAGTTGAAGAAGCTTTAGCCGCGAAGACTAAAGGTAAAGGCAAAACTATCATTCGCAAGGGTAAATCTTCTGCTCCATTAACTAAGAAGCGAAAGATTCAATCTTCTTCTCGCCTTAACTCAAGCTCCGAATCTTGATGAGGATAACCATGATTCGAATCTCTCTCTTGCTAAGGATATTCCGTTGGCCGGCTCTCCTATGGATCGATTATCTAGCATCTTCTCGGACTCTTTCCAAGGAATGGGAGATGCTCCCTAGCTTCCCTTTGCGGTACTCTCGCAAATGTGTGTAACGCTACTTTATTAGAAGGCAATGATTCTTTCAATGGAGCCTCTAGAATCGTATCTCCGACTTCTTGAACGCCCTTGGGTCTTTGGTATGCATGCAGTCACATTTCCCTGTTAATTTTAAATTTTTAAATATATATACTGACAGTTTTTCTGTTTTCTTTCATAGGTTGGAAGAACTTCTTTTGTAGTTGCCTCAGATCTCGAGAGAAGACGCAACAATCTTGAAAAGAAGAACTCATGATTGAGCAAGAAGATTCGAGAATTAGAGATGAAGCTGCGTCATCTCGCGATAAAGACGAGAGAATTCAAAAGTTAAATACCGAACTTGACTCTCAAAAGGATAGAGTGTCCACTCTTCAGAACGCTAATCAGCAACTTTATGGTATAAGATTTTTCCTTCTTTTATTATTCCTATCTTATCGGTCACATATTGTTACCTAACTTATTACCTTCGCAGATGTATATAATCTCTCCGATGAGGCTATTCTTCTCCATACATTTCCTGAACCTATGGATAATGACCTTCTTCTTGCTCACCTTAATCAATCTCTAAGTAGTTCCTCAAATAAAACTAACCTCCTTTCATTAAAGGATCTTCAATCCAAATATCACCTCTTAGAGATCGAACATAGATCTAGTTTAAATCTAACTAATCGCTTTAAACGAATGTACCTTGATTCCGAGGAGAAAGTCAAAACTTTGAGGAAGAGAATAAGTGATCTCATAGATGAGAATGATCGCATTACTAACAGAGGTGCACAGGCGTTAGCAGAATTCCACAAATCTCTTCTTGGTGTGCAAATAGAACGAGATGAACTCCTTCATCAGAATACCATGCTTAAGCAGCGAGAAGAGCAAGTTCGTTCTCTTCTCGTTATTAATAGTGATGATGAATTCGCCTGGGCTGCGAAGGTTTTAGATAATGCCAGGAATAACCTAGGTGTTGACGTTAGTCTTCATGCCGAGCATACTTCCTTGATTAAAGATATGATATCGATAGAGAAGGTTACTTATTACACCATCGCTTCTTACTTCTGCAGTATTGCTTGTAAATTATTAACTTGTTGTTACTTATTTGCAGAATCCGAGAAGAGGCTTCAGGTTAGAATTAGAGAGCTTGAATCTGAAAAAGAACAACTCGCCAGGAATTTTCCCGCGAGAATTGAAGAACTCGAAACTGAAAAACAACAGCTCGCCAAGAGTCTCTCCCTTCGCGAGAATAAATATTCCAAGATGAAGAAACAATTTCTAACGACAGTGGAGAACTTTAATAATGATGCCGTTCGTTTTCGCAATGGAGGCATGGAGTATGTTTGTAAGGACCACAATATCCCTCTACATTCATATCCCTGGCTCCTTGAAAAGGTTCCTGAGAATCTACCTGTCTCGACACGTTTCGATAGCGAGGCCGGCGAAGAAGAAAATTACGCGATGAGAATAATAGGATCAAGGATCGATGAAGAAGAAGAATCACCAAAGAGATAACTCTTTTTGTTTTCTTTCTCTGCTTGTAATATCGTAAATTTCGTATCCTTATTATAGTGTATTTCTTGTTTTCTTTATCTGCTTGTAATATCTGTAAATTTTTGTATCCTTATTATAGTGTATTTCTTGGATTTTTCCCCCCTGAATTCAATCTTCACTCCCCCCTTTTTTGGTAGTTCTTCCTTGTAATATAATTGGCTAACATTATTGATGTATAACTCTTTCGTCAGAAGATGAATAACAATATTCCATCTTTTCCATTCCCATACTTGCCTCTGTTATTTATCTTCAGATGAAAGATTTTAGTTGTCTTCATGTATTATTGCGACGAGGTCGCAGGTATCTCAATAGATCAAGAATTTTACTTGCCTTGCCTTATCTTCATAAATGTATCTTATCTCTTCTCATTGCGACAATGTCGCAAGCCGCCCTTATATTTTCAAGCAAGGGTCCATTGGCCCTGCCTTATCATTTTTGTGTGGTCTTCCGAGTTAGACCTCCCTAATTAGAGGTCTTCCCCTGCCACCTTGTATTGCGACAAAATCGCAGGACGTCTTCACACTTGCATGTAAAGACCCATTGATCTTGCCTTATCATTTTCCAAGTATTTTTGCCTCTGCAGGATGTTTTAGTTGCGACAATATGACAGGCCTATATATCCTTGCGAACATAAAGCCCCATGACATTGCCGTCGTGCGACGAAATCGCAGGCGTCCGTACACTTTCGTGTAAAGACCCATTGATCTCGCCTTACCCTTGCGTTAGTATTATTGCCTCTGCAGATCATTGCACAAATATGACGAGCCTAAATTTTCTTGCGAAAACATAGCCTTATGACATTTTGCGTCTGTTTTGACACTGCCCCTAATGGAGAGCGTCGCCCTTATCATCTCCCCGGTTGCCCCTTCAAGGAGGCGAAACATCGGCCATACAAGACTAGCTCCTCCCATCCGGTCTTAACAACAACCTGCATGTTTTCGCAGCCTCTTATCCCTTATACCTATATGGTTTATGGTTACGAGACCGCACCCTAAGTGGAGTTTTCTTCGGCGAGTGCAACGCATGCCAAGACTTGCCAAGAATGGCCAGGGTAGGTTCATCCATCCGGGCACTGGATCAACCGTGTACCTCGGCGCCTTGAGCATACACTGACTCCTTGGAAGAGACCCTCGGTCGCCCAACCAGGGTATAACCTTATATATAGTTGGGAATCCAAGGTACCTCTCCCGGATAGGCTTTCATGGGCCCCAAATTTTCATGGTTCAGGCTTCAGGAGCGGTGTAACCTTCCCCCTGAACCATGGCGAGAGATACCCCCTTATATGACGCACTTTAGGTCTTACATTTGCCTCTTACGAAATGTTAATCGCGAACTAGGGTGTACGCCATAAAGGTTCGTCCCATTCTTTTGCGCATTCATATTTGTTAAATCATTCAATCATTCATATTTCATTATTTGCTGATATTTGTTTGCGAAGTATTCGCGTAGTTCTGTTTCATTTGTTGTATTTCACTTTTCTTTCTTAGTCGAATTCTCATTTTACTCTTGGTCATTGAGATTCTCGCACATCATTACTTCAATTTTGCTACTTTGCATTTTGCTTTTATTGATTATTCACTTCTTATGCCTTTTGTTCCTCATATCTTTTGCTTCTTTATTGTCATAAAATTGGTCTATCTCCAGGGATTCACCTCGCGAGATATGTTCAGCCCTCACTTCTATAGCATCTACCATCAGTTTCTCCTTTCTCTGTTCATTTCTCACATGTTGCTTCCAACCCTTTCTTTTGGCATTTCTTTCTTCGCAGCTTTCTATATCGACCTCATGACACTGTTGCGACTCCTTCCAGTCTCCCTGTATGATACCAATGCCGTTTGGATGTGGAAATTTTATACATTGATGGTATGTTGAGGCGACCCCCAAGATTTCATGAAGCCATGGTCTCCCAATAAGTGCATTATACGGGGATTCCACATCAACCACACAGAATAAAACATCAGTTGACAATCCTTGTAAAGGTATTCTCATGTGAACCTCTCCCTTTGGCTTGTTTGCAGTGCCATTAAAGCCATATATCTTGTATGTCGAGGGGATCAAATCCTCATCTTTTCCTCCCATCGTCTTGTAAGTATGGTAAAAGAGAATATTCACTGAACTTCCGTTATCGATTAGGATTCGGTTGATCGCCCAGCAAGCTTCTGCTTCATCATCTTCTCCATCAACTGGTTTCGGGTTAATCTCTAGTTTCACAACCAACGGGCTATCATGTGTTTCTCTTCCTTTTGGCATTTCATCTGCAGAGAAAGAAATAGTCTTCAACGCCACTTTTCTAACTCGTCGTTCTCGCTGGGCTCATTATTTCTTTATCATTAGCATCTCTCGCAAAGACTCTACTGAGCACGTTATCATGGAAATCTTCGATTGTGCGGTAGGAGTGGACGATAGAGTTGCAGTTCAAATTTCTAGCTTTTGTTCCAACTTCTATAACAAATGTTTCTTTTCCTTTCGCTGACACTGTTCTGTGCACCTCTGGTGGTGGTGGTAATGTCTGGCCCCGCTTCTTCTCCCCTTTAGAAAGTGATTGACTTCCCCCGATCAATCAACCCGAGAATAATTCTCTTTATGTTTCTACAATCGTTTGTTTGATGCCCATGGAAACGATGGTAAGAACAAAACTCATGACTTCTATCGCTGGCGGTGGCTCCATTCCCACGTTCCAAGGTCTTTGGTACATTTTCCATCACAAGTATAGCTTCCCAGATCTTTTCCACACTAGCGTTCAGTGGAGGCATCTTAATCTCTTCCCATACTATTCTGCGACTTCTCTGCCCTCCACGGTTGTTTTGCCTTCGTCCACCATAAGTTTCTTGCACATGATCTAACCTCTGAATCTTATTATTGCTGTTACGGTTGTAATAGTTCCTTTCTCGTTCAAATTCCTCTTGATCGTGGCTTCCCATGGCTACTATCTTCTGCTGCCCCTCATCAGCTTTCCTTACTTGCTGTCCTTGCGAAGTGCTCGCCTTTGTATTTATGAATTGAGGTAGCAAGCTTGCGTTCGACATTAGAGTTTGTGTTCGCGATTTGGATAAGAATTCATTTCATTCTCGTCTTTCTTCTAAGGCAATATATTCTTCCGTAATTCTCATGATTCGCCATTGTGATTGTATTTTTGATTCTAAAAATTTGAACGTATAACAAGTTGGTCGCGAAGAGAGCATTTACAAATGAGAGTATGAGATATCTTTCCTCAACCCGTCCCGCCATTTCGCTACACATGGTCCTCCATCTTATTGTCAATCGCCTTAAGCTTTCGCCAACCCTTTGTTTCAACCCGAATACATCTTCAATACCTGGTCGCGAAGAGTTGTTACTTATGTATGCTCCCAGGAACGTGGCTTGTAAATGGTTAAATGATGTTATTGTGTTCCTTGGCAGACCTTCAAACCATTTTAATGCTTCTCCTATCAAGCTTGACGCGAAATACTTGCATAGTATAGCATCATGATTCTCCCATTGTAACATACATCTCATATAAGCCTTGATATGTTGTACCGCACAGGTTGTTCCATCAAAGATGTTGGTTAACGCAGGTAGATTGCATTTAGGAGGTATTCCTCCCATCCGTACTTCTAGCGTGAAGGGATTCTTCGCGGCTTCTGCGATGGCTTCGTCTAATTGTTTCCTTCCTCCTTCCCTTCTATTGTTCAGTAATCCTCTCATTTCAGCCAGTTCTCTTAAGATTTGTTCATTTGCCTCGAGTTTGATTCTACTTTGGTCTTTTTAGCTCGCTTCTCTCCTTCTTCGCTCGCGCCTATTTTCACCTTCCTGCTCGTTATTTTCCCCTCTTCTTTCCCTGCGACGCTCTTCTTCGTTTCTTTCGCCAATTCGCACGCCATTATATTGGTTGTTCTCTCTTCTTGGTTGTCTCTCAATTCCCATCTGCACCCTCTCATATTCTTCATTAATATTTCTATTGGTACGATTTTGTTCCCTCCTTCTTACGCGGTTGTCGTGGTTATTCTCGCCGGATTGCCTCCTCCATCTCTTGATTTTCCATTTCTGCTCTTATTCTTTCTCTCTCGCGAGCTAGCCGCGCTTGTTCAATGTAGTGTCTCTCAATGTCATTCTCGATCTCTCGGTTTCTTCTCAATTCTTCTCTCCCGTGCAAGATTATTCTCCTTGGCCACTGGGTCATTCGGCTCTTGAAGTTGCATGTTTCCTTGATTTTCCCTATTCCGCTCATTTTGAAGATTTTGGGCCGAGGAATATAACGATCTTCTATTTCCCCTCTTCTCTCGCCATGCTCGTATTCGGATTTTGTGTTTCTTCCTCGGTACTTTTCGTTGGTAAAACTCTCCTTCTTTCTTCCCTATTCGATCTTGAACTTGATCTCACGCTACTTCTAGATCTCCTATTTTGCAACCTCATATTTTCCATCCTCAATTCATGATTCTGTCTTGTCAAGTTTGCTCGTTCCTCCGCCTCTAGCCGTCTCTCTTCGTGTATTGTTTGTCTCAATCTTTCTAACGCTGCGATTTCTTCGTTTCTTTGGATTCATTTCTCCATTCATTCCTTGCTCGCCTCCTCCTTGTCCATTGTTCACTTTTTGCTGTTCCTCTTCTCTCTCGTCTTCAGAATCAGATCTCCAAGTATGCACACTTACTCTATCATAATCCACAGCTGCGTTTGCTCTACCGGGGAGATCGGTGGTTGATTTTGATCTTCTCCGTCATTTCTCATATTCATCCTTGACGATTCTCCTGTTTCATTCCTCCTTTCTCCAGCAAGTCTCCCACTTCTTCTTATAATCGTTGGTTGCCCTTGTACATTTCTTCTTCTAGCCATTATTCTTTTCCAATGAATTCTTGAGTATCTTCTCCAAATCTTTTCTCTGTTAATCCAAATTCCTTCCAATTTCTACGTCAATATCTGCTCAATCCCTGTTTCTAGCGCATATGTAGTAGCGGGAAATCCCACACTACACCCCTTACTCGATTTTGCTTAGTTAATCCATTGAAAGATGTAAGATCAAGAATATTTATTGATTGAGTCCATGAAATGTTTACGGGATGATAGAATTACACTTAGAAATTAAATCACTCTTAAACTTTCTCTCTCCTATTGACTTGCTTAACAATTCCAAAAAGATCTCCCCCTCCTCACAGACTCACTCAACCCTTTATATAGGGTGATACATAGTGGATGACAGCTAAGCTACCCTTTATTTTCGGGAATGTCCCGCGAAGTGTCGCAGATGCACAAACATTCGCTCTCGCGACACTTCTTAACCCTCGCTTGAGGTCTCACGTCTTCTTTATGTTTTGCCTGTCGTTATTCATTGCGTCGTTTATTTTAGCTTCCTGCGACTCCCTCGCGACGCCGTCGTTCATTAATCCCGCGAACCTTGTACGTTGCGATATTATGATCCTACAATCACTAATCTTCTCCTCTCTCCATATTCTATCTGTTATTAACTCTCTATCCAAAAAAGATTAACTCTCTACCCAAAAAAGAGAAGAACTGGACAACAAAGGTTTGGATAAGATCTATTTGATTTTAAACATGATTGAGATTTAATTTAGGTAGTTGATAAGGAAATTGAAAATTTCCCAACTATATGGATTTATAAGAACGCATGGAAGATCTGTTTTAATTTGATTTTTGGATAGAGAGGAAAAAATGTCGACGGAAAAGCATCCGGGTGAATCGCAAAAACCCCTGGGTCAGTAGGTTTAATCGATCGGTTCATCTAGTTCAGTGGATTTTTTAACATGTTATTGGGTCAGTACTAAACAAGACCGCTTTTCATACTGGTTTGCCGATTCGCCGGTCCAGCCGGTCCAGTCCGGTCCGGATCTTATAACACTGGATTAGGTATGAAATTTGGGATGTTGGAGAAATTTAAAATTAGTCGATTACGTGAATTTACAAGCAAAAAAGGGTTTGTAACTGTGATTCCGTAAACAAAAGATAACTTTTTAACGTGTATCCAAATATTCTCCTATCTGTTTGTCAGATATGGAACATGCCTAACTATCTCAATGTTAAAACAATTTATTTGATAAAAAGTTTTTAAAAATACAACAATAGATTTATCATTAGAAAAATAGGTCTGCATGTGTAGTGTATTATTGTACTTGCTTCAATCGGTTTGGCCAAACCCTAATCCTGAACCACTATTAGTTATTGTTTTGTGTTTGTTTAATTTGTTTAACATGATTAGTTTTGGTTAGTTATTATGAACATGGTTGATTTCTAGTGACATTGATATGTAAATAACCTAATAATGTTGCATGTCTTGTAATTTTGATAATTCACAATTTTTTATAATGTTGGAAGCCTAATTTGTTGGAAAGACATGGTTTTGAGTATCAATTTAAGTTTTGCTCCAAAAGATTGACACATGTTTGGTGTTGTTCAAACGATTATATTCATATGTTATATTTGTTTGTTTGGTGCATTATATAATGACATGGAGTACCCCACGATCCTAAAATTTTCCAAAAAAGGTAGAGATGGCCATATATCGGGTCAAGAAGCACCAAAGATGAAAATGAGGAATAGTTGGGGAAGCCTAAATGCTTATTACAAAATCGTTGTTAAGAATAATCCTCGCGCACTTCAGGTACTGGATAATTGTAGGTTTTCCTCGATATTTTTATTTAATTTTAATAATTCAGATGTGCAACTCACAAATTCTCTTGTAGCCAGATGGTGGCATACAACTAATTTAATTTTAATTTTAGACCTTGTTTGTTTGCAGCTGACTCGGCATCTGGATCTGAGTAAACACTTGACTCGGGCCGAGTCAGCAGTTAGACCGTTTGTTTTGCATTTTGAGTCAGATCTGACTCGATATCTGACTCAGACATAACTCCTGACTCGGACCCATTTAAGTCAGGTAACAAAATACCCTTGACTCACGGGACCAAACCACTGAATCACGGTTTTTGAGTCAGATGAGTCAGATCTGACTCAAAACAAACGTATCGAGTCAGATCCAGATGAGTCATGTGATTTCACTCAGATCCAGATGACTCAGATCCAGACGACTCAGATGAGTCAGGAGTAAACAAACATGGTGTATGACTCTCCATTTCCTGGTCTTTGAAATAAAATTCACACCTTTAGACTTTGTAATGTTAACTGGAATTCCCATATGTAAAGGTGAGTCTATCACTTTACCGAGGAGGTTACCTAGAGAAGTTTGTGAAAGTTTAAATTATTTTTACTTCAGTGGTGTAATCGCCAACCTACAACGTCAACCTGCAAGTTCTGAAGATGATGTCGAACGTCCCACCAAAGATAGGTTAGAATCTAAAAGACCTTGGGATAGTAAATCCTTAGTTGTATGTATCTCTCACCTTTCATATTATATAAGCAGTAGGAAGGATTTAGACAACTCTGAGAACTCGCAGAAATTGACATGATTTTTCTTCTTTGGGATATTGGTCAAGAATTCACCGGGACAACTTCGTCTAACGTTTCAAAAGCATGGTTGCTTCTTTTGGGAGATTCCGAAAGCTTAGAAAACCTTGGAAGGTATGATTGGGGTTCATTTATTTATGATCGATTGTTAAACTTCTTCGACAAGGTTAGTAGTGGGGATGATAATAACATGAGAGAAATGTGGATGATATTACAGTATTGGTATCATATTTACTTCCATAATTGTCAACCATTACTCAAGATGAGACCATTTGTACCGGAAGACATGCACCCTGCGATTAATATGTTTAAGTCACGACATAATGAGGGTGTGCAACAAACAGGCGATGAAAAACATTCTGTGAACAACGCTAAAAGACAGATGGATTTGAGAGTGTCACCTGGAGCAGTTGTTTGGCAACCATGGGTCAGCAATGCGCACTACGGAGATCAGGATATAGTTTTAGCAAGCGAGGTTAGTCGAAAGAGAATATATTTCCCGACAATAGTCAATAAGAAAGATGAGGAAGTTTATCTAGTCCATTGTAAAGAGAGTGTCGATATTATTTGGTTAAGAAACACTAAAACTGATAATGAGAGTTGATGGAGTGTAAACGAAAAAAGGTCAAGGAACGGACAGTGGTTAGCTGTTCCATAAAACCCAAAAATGGGTAATGAGTAGCCATTCTAAAAAAACGGGAAACCATTAGTTTTTTTGTTGTTGTAGAACAGTTAACCATTGTCCGTTTTACGCATTTTGAGAACGGCTAACCATTGCCCGTTTCGAGAGTCTTCCCGCTGGGATTTCCACAGACCAGGAAAGGGGTGAGGGAAGAGGGGCTTTGTACCACGGTTTTTTTTTAGCTGGGAAGAGCTTGGGAAGCTCTATAAGACCCATTCTAAGTCTTATGGCAATTCTAATCTAGCATCTAGATGCGCTGAACCATTCCCCGTGGCCACGCTGAATGGAATAACGCAACCATCTCATGCGTCAGATCAAAAAATAAATCAGGCTGAACCAAACAACGAAAAGTTGATTTTCTCTGCGACGAACAATTTAGCAAAACTATCTCGCTACTAGTTGTTAAAGAATAGACAACGCTTTTTGTGTATCTGCAACGTTTTTGTCTAATTTAGCTGCCAAATCTAGCCCATATGACCTAGTCTTAGGACAAATTTTGAAAATTTATCAAGCTGACCATGGGATTAAGAGAAAGCCTAGAGAAGCCAACTACTTACTTTCCACATTTTATAATCAATGATGTAGTTTCTATTTTGAGTAAAAATGTATAAATGTAATATTCAAGGCTGAGGGGTAAAATAATATTTTGGCTAATGATTAACACACTTTCTTACCCAAGTCGTCACGCGGTTCAGGATGTTTCACAATAGCGTAATCCAGATACTCTGGTAGAGCAATCCTTTTGATAAAATGAAAATAAAAATATACGAGCGTGACTACTTCTAGTCATTTTATTTTGACATAATACAAGTTTTAAACTCTTTAATATTTTTTGAAATTCTTAGCGTAAATATTATATTATTATTATTATTATAACTGATGAGGCAGTTCCTCAATCTTTTCAGAAATGCAATTATTATTATTATTTTAATCTTTTTTCTTAGATATCAAACTATAACCGATAACAAGAAACTCCGTATTTTATTACAAAGAAAGATACAATAAGGTGTAAATTGAGAAAAGAAAGATTGTGATACCGCAAAACTCGCACCCAATTCTTGTATGGAGAGTAAAGTGAAAAAAAATATTAAAAATTAAATCCAACTATTCTCAATGGTTGTGTTCTTTGGAAAAGAGATGCTTTTAATATAAAAGTAAATTTTCCAATGTCTTGTCAGCTTGAAGAGAGTAATGAGGTGAAAACCTTGCCAATCTCTCACTTGAATCCAATAAATCAACGAACCACGAAGAAAGCTTGGGTAATAGAAAATATTCGACAAAGGAAATTGCTAGAAACACACAAAAAGTGAAGGCGAGAATTGCACAAAAATGAAAGTGTTAGACCTAATTATAAGAACAAGAACAAGTCACATAAACAAGAGGAAGGATCCCTTGACACTTTTATTATCACACTATCTCACACGTTGGACATCATTTTTGCGAATTAAAACCAAACCGTAACGAATTTGAAGCTAATATTTTGAGGATATATTCCTCTTACCAAGTTCTATTTTCCTACCAAAAATGAGCGTATTCCGAAATATAAAACCTCACAATCTACCAGTCATAATTTCGACGGCCAGAAATCCACATATTTTCAACGGCTCATTTTCAAAGTAGTAGATGATGTTATACGTCTCGGAATACGCTCATTTTTGGTAGGCATGTAGAACTTGGTAAGAGGAACATATCAGGGACGGAGCCAGAAATCTTTCACAGGGGAGGCTAATGTATAAAACATATTTTTTAGGGGGGGCTTATTGAGAGATTTTTCCTCCAAATGACAAAAACATCAAGGGATGTCTAATGAATTAACAAAAAATAGGGGGGGCGGGGGCCACCCTAGGATGCACATAGTTCCGTCCCTGGAACATATCCTCAAAATATTAGCTTCAAATCTGTTACGGTTTGGTTTCCATTTGCAAAAATGACGCCCAACATGTGAGATAGTATGATAATAAAAGTGTGAGGGGATCCCTCCTCAAGAGCACAAAAAAAAATAAAAAAAAAATATATATATATATACTACAAGGGGCGGGATCGGCTGACAGACTAACTTTGACAGAGTCCCCTCACAAACTCATACAACCATTGGATTATGTAACTACTGATGGCTAGGATCTTAACATAAAAGATACGGGTTTAATAATTCGGTTCATGACCCGGATTGGTAGGTTGAAACTATTGACTTTATTTCTCTCTCGTTTGCTAATTGCTTCGACCTTTCCTCTCTATCAGTTCTTTTTCCCCATTACCGTCAATCAATTAGACCATTGATTTCATTTTATTAAAAAAGTTTTGAAATATGAAAGGGATCCTTGATTGATAGGTCTCCATCTGTTGGTAAGAGATTTAAAGAAGAAGAAGAATGTAAACATGAGTTAGGGTTTGCAAATACCAATAAAAGTGAAGTTGGCTCATGAGTTTGGTGTTGAAACTTAAATTTGACGGTGCTGAAGGAAAAACAAGATGAAATAGAAGAATATGATGAATGAATGGAGTAAGTATTGGTTCGAATTTATCATTGTGTATCAACTGGATAAATTTTAATTTTTTTTGTTAGCCTAGTTCTTTGATGATTAATGGATCAAATTCGTGTTTTTGCTTAATAGTTATGTCAATCTGAGATAATGGGTTTGATTTAACTCATCTTATGTGTCTTTCTTTGAACTTAAATCGATCGATTAGGGTTTGTGAATGTTACCTTGGGATACCTTTTAATCAGGGTTCTTGAGAAATTTTAGGGGTCTGTTTTGCTGATTCATGGGATGGGTAACTTTATTTCATGATATCTAGTGATTCTTCAATTTAATTGATTCAATTTGAAGTTTTGAGCTCCTATATAATTTTGAAAATTATGTTTTTCATTAGATTTAGGGTTCTATGGATTTGGGGAAGAACACGGTTGAGCATCAGGTTTTCAGTTTTAGGATGAAGAAGATTTCCGAAGATAGAGCGATACAAAAGGAGAATAGTATTAAGAGTAAAACAAAAACTAAAGCGGGTCATGGGCCGCTCACTAAAACCCGCATTTTTTGCTAATTGATCTTAGCCGTCTATACTCTTATGATCCGTCGGCTAGGTCACTTTGTGACAACTCTGTCAGACTAAGTCTGTCAGCCGATCCCTTCCCATACTACAATTACTAAACATGATAATAACTCAAAAAACTAGTAATCTTTGCTCGGATCTAATTCCAAAAACTCAGCACGTCTCCCATCCAGAACCTATAAAAAGAGCTGAAAAAAGCAAATCATAACCACGTACTCTACTTATCATGAGGTAGTATATTCAAATAACTCTCTTTTGTAGTTTGACTTTCAAGCCTTCCTGCATTAGAAGCGAAACACCTGGTTTAGGGTAAATATGTTGGCCTTCCAGTACTTCAACTTGAAAATTGAAGAGAACAGCTGCAACAACAGCCTTGATTTGTTTAAATGACATATCTTTACCTAAACAAGTCCTTGGTCCTATATTGAATGGAACAAATTTGGACATGTTTTCATGGCGAATAAGCATCCCATTGCTATCTATCCATCTCTCTGGTTTATATTCCAGACAATCTTCACCCCAAATCCATGACATTCTTCCAACTGAATAATATGAAATCAATATCTGTATTCCTGGTTTTACTAAGTTACCATCTGGAAGCACAACTTCCTTTAAAACGGTTTTATTATTCATAGGAACCGGTGGGTATAACCTTAGCGATTCACATATGGCAGCATGCAAATAAATTAGCCCACTTAAATCACGTGCATCAAAAACATAAGGTCTCTCTTTTTTGAAGAAAATAAAAGTTTTAATTCTTCTAAGATCTTCGCCTCGGCAGCAGGGGTCTTTAAAACCAGCCAAAAGAACCAAACGATACCAGATGCTAATGAATCATTTCCGGCTCCAAACAAGTTCAACATGCTATCCCTAAGGAATTTGTCGTAATTTTTAGTTGTCAAAGAAGGAATACCGGCAATCACTTGTTCTTGAGCTTTTATGTGAGATGATAAGAGATCAAAACTCTCAATTCCATGAAGCAAGTTTTCCCTCTTTTGAAAAATAAGTTGATAGAAGCATGCATCTATTGTTTTATGAGCTTTAGTTGACTCTCTTTCCCAACCAATGTTGAAGAAGCGCATTAACTTCCACAAAAACATTGGCATACTATATCGGTAAATTAAAGTTTCCTGGACCTGTTTAGTAGCTTTAGCCAATTCATTGGAAGGAAGCTCAGTTGACAGGTATTTTTCATGCACTCCAAATATGGCATTCATGCTGACATCGAAAGTAAATCTCGAACACACTTCTTGCAGATCAATGGTGGATCCAGTTTTAGCTGCATGAGCTAATAATGGAACTAATTGTTCCGCTACCACTGTACGGCTCACATTAGAAAGTAAATCTTTGAACTCGCTCGCTATAAACGCAACATGACTCATTCTTCTCAGCACCTTCCAAGCATCAGAGTCACTAGTGAGGATTCCATCACCCAGTTCATTGAAAATTTGCTTGAAATCTGGACCTTTGGGAAAATTGTCGAAATCGGGTTTTAAGGATATGTTCGATGTTTCGATTGTGACAAGTAACAAAGTATTTGAATTTTGAGAAGATAGGCCCATCTATAAAGAAAGAACCTTTACCAAGTGAATGAAACACTTCAGTAAACCATTCAGGTAAACGATTGGAATTCATTGCCATTACTGGGAGGGATCCAAGAAAGAGGCAGTAATGGATGGCTTTACTAGTTTTCTTAAGAAAGATAGCTACAGAGATGAAAAAGATAAGCAACACTAAGAAAGTTGCAGGCACAAATGACTTGGATAGGTTAACCATTTCTTCTTTCTTTAGTGTGTTATGACTATGTGTGTATGATGGAGGGTGAATTTATAGGCTTAATTAGCATTAACATGGGCATTGGTATTTATGTCATCAACTAGGTAATATGAATCGTGGAGCCGCATATTGATTTCGAAAATCTAAATTGCAGTGGCAATGATTTCGAAAATCTAAATTGCTTAGGGGTGGCAATGATTTTGAAAATCTAATACAGCTGTAGAATCCAAAAACAAAAGATATGGTTTTAGCCTAGTTGTCTAGCTTAACGTAGGTGGCCTCCCAAAGAAATTTTCAAAGTGAGGTTTTTAAAGAGAACAACTACAACAACAGGGGCACCAACCCTGTCAATGGATGCCGGCCTTCCAATATTAAAACTGGAAAATTGAGTCCATTATCGTATTATCTAAGATCAACATGCTTGATTTGTGTAAATGCCATGTTATCGTCGTGGAACTTGGATCAGGAAGATCTTTTGGTAGCATCTGAGACAACGTGCAGTTAAGTTGAGATAAAGATGTTAGTCGTTAGCACGTACACAGTTCTTAGTCCTTTTGTAGCATCGAAAATGAGATGTAAACTATGTGCAGTTAAGTTGGAATAAAGATGTTAGTTGTTAGCTCGTATAGATTGGATATCTAAATCAAAACCGACAGGCTATTTGATTAAAATTAATCTCTTTTTTAATGAGAAATGGAAGCATTTTATTGAGGAGTAAGGGATGATGTCTGACATGATAAGATTATGAAAATTAAGAACCTATAAATTGCTGTAGCATCGAAAATGACATGTAATTAAGCAACGTGCCATCGAGTTTGAGTTGAAAGACTGATGCGGATAGCTCTATGGGCCTAACTTATCTTCAAAACCAGTTTGCAAGGTTAGAGTTGTCAAGACGTATACAAGGCGAGATTTTAGACTTAATATGCGAAACTATTCGAAATATTCCCACTCACACTATCTCACCTATTAGACACAATATTTTCATAAAAATCAAAGGGCAATACTATGTGTTCCTTTTACCGAGCTTTATATTCCTGCAGAAAATAAGCACATTCTGAAACCTGACGAGATTGGGGTATACTCAAACTAATTGGGGTATACCCAATTTTAAAGGGACACTTTTTGTGGGTTTTAGGGGGAGTCCTAATGGGTAAGTTACAAAACTACTCTTATCCATTAATAATCTTAATTACCCTAAATCAGTTTTTATTCTCTTCATTTCATCTTCTTCTCTTCTTCTTCATCTTCATCTTTTATCAACCAAAGCCATATAAAAATCTTCAACTTTGATTTTCCAAAAAAATTGTTGACTCTACCAGCGAAAAGAAGACTATAAGAATGATGTTTAAACTCAAACCCATCATTGTGTTGTGTGATTTGATTATTATATTAGGTTAGAAATCGAAAATTATGATTTCTGTGTTTTTGGTCGGGTCGTAACATGCATATCTTGCCGACTTTTCATAACAGCCATGGCGGTGACCAGTAAATTTTTCAACAGTACGGCAGGTATTTTTTGAATACCTTGCCGGCCAAATCAAATAGGAATGGTATTTTTTGAATACCTCTTACCAAAAACAATAGGAAGGGTATTTTTTGAATACCTTGCCAGCAAATAAATTTTTTATGTCATCTCCCGTATGTCAAAAAAAAAAGTCGGCAAGGTCGACGATGAAGATCTTGCTTAGAGCCACTTTTGGCCTAAGCATGATCTTCATTAGTCGACCTTCTTGTCGATTTTTTCATACTTTCGTAATCGAAAGTGTTGATTTATTCTTTGATTTTGAGTATGATTTCATATAACAGATTTGCAATCCCCTTTTTAGAAGTATTTCGGGTGTGTGCTTCATTTTCGTTGCAAGAGATATTCTCAAAAAAAAAAAAAAAAAAAAAAAAAAAAAATCATCAAAAATCATCCCACAAAAAGTTCAATCAAAAACAAAATTTCATAACTCAAAATTCATAAGTTTTAATCTATTCAATCAATTTAAACTTAATTAATTAATCTAATCAAAATTTTAGTGTTAATTAAACGAGGACAATTTTGCCATTTTGAAAATACAAGGTTAAGGGGTGGCTTGGTTTTACTTCAAAATGACCCTATTTTGTCTTATTGGGTATACCCCAATTAGTTTGGGTATACCCCAATCTCGCCGGGTTCTGAAAGGTATAATATTATTGTCCGCGTATAATATTGTTATCTACTACTTCGAAAACCAGCAATTAAAATATAATTAAAATTGGTAAATATCAAGTCTTGGTTTTTTTTTGGAAAGCACTTGCTTTTTTGTATTTATGTAGAATATTGTAAGAGGAACGTATATATATCTTCAAAATATTAACTTTCAAATTCTTTATCATTTGAGTTTTAGGAAGAAAAAAATATTCAAAGTGTGAGATTGAAAGTGTGAGCGGATTCTCCCTTGGTGTATAAAAAGTAAAGATTTAAAGAGACATCTAGCACAATCACATAAAGAGATAGATAAGAACCCACATGTTCACAACTCATCATTCAGCTCAAGTTTACTCTAAAGAAACTTGAAATACAACCACAAGCGCGCGACAACTAAAATTTGTAAAATCAAGTAGATACAGCCCCGATAATTTGTATTTATCTGCTTACTGTGAATATTCACACCAAATTCGTCAAGAGCTTCAGGAGATAATATGGAGCTGATTCATGTGATCATGAACATAGTGATTCCACCCATCATTCTACTCTCCCTCCTTGTCTTGATACCTCTTACTCTTATCTACAATTTATTCTCTTTCGTCCGGAGATCATTTTCTTTTGAAGACTTATCAGGAAAGGTTGTTCTAATTACCGGTGCATCTTCGGGAATTGGGGAGGTGCGTGTAGCATATGTAGTTTCTGTTATTGCTAAGTCTTATATATGGATCCAACTAATTTCCTGCAGACGACTTTCGTATTAAACTTCTTGTTTTACATATATCTACAGTTTCTCGCGTACGCGTATGCCAACAAAGGAGCTCGTCTTGTACTAGTTGCTAGAAGAGAGAATCGTCTTCGAGAAGTTGCAGAAAAAGCTAAGAAGCATGGATCACCTGATGTTTTGGTTTGTGTAGCTGATGTCTCCAGAGTTGAAGACTGTAAAAGATTTGTTCAAGATGCCATCGATCATTTTGGGTGTTGTAAGTTCATCGTTCAGTAAATCATTCCATTAGTTTTATCCCTCTCTTTACCGTTTTAAACATTAATTTTGATTTAATCTGTATCAATCTTATACATGAATACATTTTGATGTATATTCAGTGGATCATCTTGTGAATAACGCCGGAGTGACTAGTTGTTACACATTTGAGGATACAGCCGATATCACCACACCTACAAACCTAATGGTAATTCCACTACTCCAGCTGTGGTTAAAAGTTGAGTGGTTTACAACATGCTTGGGGGAAAAAAAAAAAAAAGAGTTAGCTTCACAACATGGCAAGTAAAAATTTCTAAACTGCATCTCAATTTCTGATTTTTTTCTTCTTCTGTAGAACGTGAACTTTTGGGGATCAGTTTATCCAACTCATTTTGCTGTTCCACATTTGAAAAAAAGGAAAGGCAAGATCGTGGTGATTGCATCTGTAGCGTCGTGGTTATATTCCCCGCAAATGATCTTTTATGGTGTACGCGAACTATATCTTTTAATGAAAGAGATGATCACATTAGTGAAATATTTCAATTATATTAGCTATTTACTCATTTATTAAACATTGTGTAGGCAAGTAAAGCTGCGATGATGAATTTCTTCGAGACATTGAGAGTTGAGTTAGGTTCTTCGGTTAAGATTACGATAGTATCTCCAGGGTTTATAGAATCAGAAATGATTCAAGGAAAACACCTTACAAATGACGGTTCAATGCAGGTACTTGATCCAGAGAAAATAGATGTAAGTTCATCAAATATATATTGTATACACCTTTTCAGTTGTGAATTCAACTGCATGTGATTGCATTACTAATTGGTTATTTGATGATGAATAGTCTCTGGTGGGAATATTTCCGGTACGTGGAGGATTCGAATGTGCCAAGACTATCGTCCATGGTGTACGTAGAGGGGATAGAAATATAACCGATCCGTCATGGTTCAGAGTTTTGTACATATGCAAAGTATTTGTGAGTGAGATAGTGGAATGGTTTTTCAATGTATTGTTTGTTCCACAACCGGGAGTAATCGAAAGCAATACTTTAAACAAAAGGATTTTAGACTTAACCGGAATGAAGAAATACATCTATCCAAGAGTCAAAAGAGAATAATGATATTAAAGCCGTGCAAGAGTTTCAAATTTTATTGTTTTGCTCTTAATTTACAGATTATTCTACCTTTTCCTTCTTGATAATACATTAGTCAATATCTTAACGAAGATCAACTTATGCATAATTGATGTTGCTCTATTTGTAACTTTAGATCTTGTCGAGATTTATAAATCTTGGTGATTTGTTTACTTTGGGCTACGCTATTATGGACCACAATAAGGCCCGTGTATGTATCTCACAAGTTTTTGTGTAAGAAATGGGCCTACTTTGTGCGTGTACCATTCTTATCCTCGCATTTATTAGGTGAGCAACGGATGGGTGGATGCGGATTTGGTATCATCGGCGTCCGATTCATCAAAATGCGGATTTGAGATTTTCACTCACATTCAAACCATTACGCGTCAGATGTGATACCCGTGGGTTAGCAGATGAGCTGATTGGATGCGGATCTAATAAAAATTGTAAACGAAAATTGATAAATGTTGAACATTAGTAATATAACTTAGTTTTAAAACTTAGATTACTAAAAATGATCAATGTTAAATACGAGTAATATAACTTAGTTTTAAAACTTAGATTACTAAAATATAAGTAATTAAAAAAACAAGAGTAACACAATATCTTTCCAGCAACCAAAATTGTAATATTAATTATTGATATGGAGGCCTCCGATCAATCTAAACTTGATTTTTTTGGAATATTGTTGAGGATCTTCAATTCTTCTCAGTATCAAAATAGTTTTCTGTAATAACCTTCATATATATATATATATATATATATATATAATACTAATATTATCCTTAGGGCCGGGTGTCCAATGGATGGATGATGTTTCACCCACATTCAACCCGTAAAAATGACCGCTTTGAAAATTCATCCGCGTCTAATCCGCCGAGAAGCAGATTGGGTGTCCATCCGCCAAAATGGAGATTGATTTGGGTAAAATTCACGGATTTGGGTGTTTTTGCTCACCCCTACCTCGCAATCTGATTAGGGGTGACCAAATCAACTATATCCGCGGATTTCATCCGTCCCAATTCAAATTTTGGCGGATGGACACCTATCTCGCGTTTTGCTGGATCGGGCATGAGTGACTTTCATTTATTTTTTGATCGGTAAGAAAACGACAAACAAACCTGAGTGAATTTCTGAGCCCAGTTATTTACACGGGTTGGACGTGAATGATACATCACCCATCCATTGGACACCCGACCCTAAAGACAGTTTTTGTATCATATATAAATATGAATGATATTTAGGAAAATGTATCCTCTCATCTGATGCACCAATTGCTAACTACAATTTTTATTGTGCCCTTTTATTGCCATCAAATTCTAGTCTTGTTATGTTGTTCGATGTCAGATGACTTCAGGGAATCCTCAGGATGGAAATCCATGGAATTGCTAGAGCTAAATGTGGCAGAGGAAGCTTTCCAATGGGCAACCAAATTGACTGCTACTAATAGGAATGTATGCCAAAGCAAAAATAGAAAGATTCAAAAATAGCAACCAATTTGGAGGATTACCTACGAAACTTTTTAATTTCAAAGGCAATGTCTTTTATATTAGATTATTAGCGAACAGACTTCAAAATGCTCTAACTGCCAATATTTCGTTTTTTTTTTCTAATTAATCTATCACTTTAAGTAGCTGGAAAAACGAAAAACTTTCTCAACTGCCGTGAAAAAAATAATCAATGAACTGTACAAGAATCATACTTCCGGTTAGAAATATTTGTTCTTCTTTTATTCATCTATAAAAAAAATGTCAGACGACTTCGCCCATTTTATTGCTCCTGAGAAATTATGTTTTTTTTTTTTTTTTTTTTTTTTTTTTTTTTTTTTGGTTTTGACACAATCCGCAGGGTTTAGGAAACACCCAGAACCTTACAAAGAAAACCAAAAAACAACAAAAAAATCAAGAAAACAAAGAAACCTACTGCCTATAGTAAACTTTTCCGCTCCTATCCTCCTCAAGAATATTATTCATCTCACTATCGAAACAATTAGTATCAATTATTAAAAAACTATCCCGCGGATGCTTCCTAGCAAGCCAATCTGCAGCCCTGTTCGTCTCTCGATAGGCATGAGAATATCTAATAGCAGAAAACTCTTTCTGTAGATGCTTTATTCGCCTCCAGATATGTAACACACTCCATATAGGGGAACTCTGCCCAGAGAGAAGGCGATAGACATTCATAGAGTCACGGCAAATATGCAGTTTCCTGCAGTTATTTATCATAGCTAATTTAAGTCCTACCTCGACTCCTTGCAGCTCATGAGTAAAAACAGTGGCGCAGATCATGAGCAATAGTATCAAATGACGATAATAAGCACCGCTTCCTCCTGATTCATCTTTTCGAGAACCATCAGTGTTTACCAAGACTTCATCTTCATTCAAGCTATCACCTTCACCGGCTTGTATAAGAAATCAATGCCCCACCCTTCCATAAATATTCTAATATAAGGTTTATCAACATCAGAAATCTTAACAGCTAAACACTTGAGCCTGATATCCAGAGTAATTAAGTGACTAACACCATCATGATTCATCTTCTTAGTAGTAAAGACTCTATTATTGCGTTCCATCCAGATGTGGTAAAGAAAACTGTTCAGACACAGTTTCTTAATAGTATTGATAGCTCCTGCACTCTTGAAATTATTTTGACACCAAAGAATTTCTTCATCCCATGTTCTGGCCAAGTCTCTAAAGATTCCCAGTTTAATTAGCAGACCTTTCCAGATGATACTAGAAAAAGAACAAGTTAAAAACAAGTGTTCCTCATTTTCAGTTCCACCCCCCACATAAAACACAAGAGACATTATTAATAAGACCCCATCTTTGTAGCTTTTCTCTTGTTTTAAGCCTCTTGTGACAAGCTAACCAGCAGATAAAGGAGTGCCTTGGGATATCGTGCTTGAACCACACCAAATTTGTCCATCCCACCTCAACAACATCTCCAGTAAGAGCATTAAAAGTCTCTTTCATAGAGAATTCTCCATTTTTACTACCTTTCCAGATCACAATATCTTCATCTCTAATATCATAATCCACCCCTTTAAAAATGTTTTTACCATCACAATGAGGACCATGAGTACAATCTGGGGATTCAAGTCTACCATTAACCATGAAATCAGCCACTTTTAACTCCTTGTTGTAGCAAATAGTATCTAAACATTCACCCATCATCCAATCACATAACCTGCCCTTGGGATGCCAAAAACCATAATATAGACTAGTATTTTCCCCATTACCAAGACAAGTATCCATGAATTGTTTAGCAATGTCTCTAAATTCAAGGATTCTCCTCCAACTCCATGAGCAATCCTTTGGGACCTCTAAAGACCAGAAATCCCTCTTTTTAATGAGATTAAAATGAATCCACTTAGTCCAAATGGTATCTTTACCTGAAGTGATATCCCATATATGTCTTAAATTGGCAGTAATATTTGTTTGTTCCAAGGATTGTGCACACCTGACTCCAGCCCATAGGATTGTGTTTCTTCCCAAGGTCAGACCCTGCCCAAAGAAATCTCTTAAAAGTAGTATTTAACTCTTTTATCACTCTCTTGGGAAGAATGAAACAAGAAAACCAAAAGTAGACCATACCAACCAGCACAGCTTTAATGAGTAATAATCTTCCTGCAAAGGATAAATGTCTATCCTTCCAAGATTTAATCCTCTTAGTAACTCTGCAGATGAGAGGTTGACAGTCCATATAAGAAAGTCTAGAAGAAATCAAAGGAAATCCCAAGTACCTCACTGGAAGCTCTCCTATAGAACAATCCAAGTAGCTAGTAATATATTTTAGAACCCCAGGCTCCACTGAAGAAGAGAATAGAGAAGTCTTATTGTAGTTCACATCCAAACCAGAAAAATTGCTAAAATCCTTGATGACCTGTGATAGAACTTGAGAAGATTTCACATTACCCTTGAAGAAGACTAAAATGTCATCAGTAAAACATAAATGTTTTAGCTTTGTACCCTTACACTTAGGATGTAGACCATAATTACCAGAGATAACTTGTTGCTGCAATAAATCACTTAGGATCTCCATAACCATCACAAATAAATAAGGAGACATTGGACACCCCTGTCTCACCCCTCTTTGAGCACCAAAAAAACCATATGGGGATCCATTAATCATCACAGAAAATTTGGCTGAAGAAATGCACACCATAATCCAGTCAATAAACTTCTCTGGAAAACCAAACTTCCTCATAAAAACAGCAATAGCATCCCAACTGACTGTATCATAAGCCTTTTGAAGGTCTATTTTAAGAGCACATCTAGGGCTGCCACCAGACTTATGGTAATTCCTAACCATTTCATGAGCAAGAAGAATATTATCCTGAATGGATCTCCCTGATATAAAAGAAGATTGACTTGAACTAATTAAACCCTTTAATATGAACTTCATTCTAGAAGACATAATCTTGGTCAGACATTTATAGATGACATTACAGCAGGAAATAGGTCTGAAATCCAAAACTGTGGAAGCATTCTCACACTTAGCAACTAGAGTGATGAATGTACTATTTATCTCTTTAAGTAACCTGCCAGTCTTGAAAAAATTACGAACAGCAGCCACAAAGTCATCTCCAATAACAGACCAAGCACTTTTGAAGAAGAAACTGTTAAATCCATCAGGACCTGGAGCTTTTGAAGAATGGATGGAAGATAAATCTTCAACAATCTCATCTCTTGTGACAGGCAACGCCAACTTCTCGGCATCAGAAGGAGCAATAATTCTATCAAAATGCAGCTTATTAAGGACTCTTACATTTCCTCTTGATCAGAATCACCACTAAACATGCTACTAAAGAAATCCACACACTCTTCCCCTATCAGCTTATCATCCTCCAACTTAACATCAGCCCTTGAATTCAACACAAGAATATTATTTCTTGATCTTCTCTCCTTTAAGGAGTTATAAAAAAATCTTGTGTTTAAGTCACCAGTCTCCATCCACCTTACCTTAGACTTCTCCTTGTTAATAGACTCTTCATACCTAGCCAATTTAGCATAGGTCTTAACAGCTTCCTTTTCTTTAACCACTAGATCATTCCTCAAAGGTTGAGCTTGGAGTTGTCTTTGCACTTCATCCATAGAAGATTTGGCAGTTAAGACTTGCTCAGAAAATTTATTAAATCTATCATTTTTCCATTTGATAAGCACCTTCTTAAGTCTCTTAAGTTTATTTACCAAAACCATCATAGGGTTACCATGCATTGGCTCCATCCAGGATTGTCTCACAATATTCATAAATTCTGGTTCATTCACCCAAAAATTACAGAATTTGAAAGGAGGTGGCCCATGGTACCTTCCTTCAAAAATACTTACTACTCCTGGACTGTGATCTGAAATCCCAGGAAGTAAAAACTCAGCAGTGGAATCAGTAAAAGCTTCAACCCACTCCATATTCACCAATATTCTATCAATTTTTGAAGCAATTTTGTTCTCCCCCTCCTGCTTATTACTCCAAGTGTAAAAACAACCAGAGTATCTCAAGTCAAAAATATGAGCTTCCTGAGTGCAGTCATAAAACTCCTTATAATGAGAAGGAACCACCTCAGCACCCCCTACTCTATCTCCAACATCTAACAAAGAATTAAAATCACCTAATAACACCCATGGTTTATGGTTATAGCAAGCAAAAGCTGTTATTTCACTCCAAAGATGTCTTATAATAGCAATATCATTACTGCCATAAATAATAGTAACCACAAAGGACTTGTCATAACAATCAGCAACTTCTAGGTACATAGCTTGAGAAGAACTATGTAACTCCTGAACCTTCAAAATAGTAGGATCCCAGCCTACCCATATTCTTCCAGCACCATCCATGGAATAGTTATCAATAAACTTCCAATTAGAATTAATATTTCTTCTAATTCCGTCCTTATTAGACTCTTGGACATGAGTTTCCACAATACCTAATAAACTCAAACTACTATTTCTAATCAAATTTTTAACCTCCACTTGTTTCAAAGGATCATTAAGACCCCTTGTGTTCCATATTCCCATTTTAATCATTTAAATATTAGGGGGGTTTGGTTTCCTACCTTTAGCAGGTCTACCCGCACCCTTCACACCCAAAGTTGCCTTGCCAACTCCAGCAGATTTAGAAAGAAAATGAGCTCTTGCACCCTCACCTTCAACTCCTTTCTGCCCATCATCAAACTTCTCCACTTGGGTTAAAACAAATCCCACTTCATTACAAGCTTTTGCAGGTGTGACCTTCCCACTTAGTTGCCCACTTGTAGACATAACCTCCTCCATAATCATCTCATTCTCCTTATTACCTCCAATTTCTTGGAGAATATTATCTTCCATAATAACATGTGCCACTGGACCCTCCACATTCATCTCAGTAGCTGCATCCTCAAGGTGGTAGAATTTGTTTTGAATTAGAACAGAATTATCCTGACCAATTGCCCCAGTAGATTTACTACTAGACGCACCATTTGTTCCTCCTCTACCAGCCTCATCATTCTTGCCTCCAAGCTTACCTCTACTTCTTTTAAGATTCTTCACTTGCCATTCATGAGACTCAGTGGCTTTATCCTTTGAAGCAGAAGCTTGTTGAACCAATTTAGCTGCAGAAGCAACTTTAGCAGCTTCAAGAAGAACAATAAGCGGCGGCGGTGCGACTTCTGAGCACTTAGCTTGAGTATGTCCAAAGACATTACAGTGTTGGAACCTTGGAGGTCTCCAACTATATTCAACTGGCACTTTGATCTTCACATCACCCACTAAAGCATCAATGTGAGAAGGAAAATCAGAATCAACAACAATTTCCACACAAATTCGTGCATAAGCCATTCGGGATCTTGACGCTGTTTGTTTATCCAACATCAGAGGTACTCCAATGAAACTTGCAAGCTTACCCAGACCCTTTGCATTCCACAAGTGAAGCGGTACTTTCCTTAAATTCACCCATACAGGAATTGTTTTCAGTTCAGACAGCTCCTGCTCAATCATCAATGTCCATGGCCTAATAACAAACAATTGCCCTGCAATAAAGAAGCATCCATGTTCAAGAGCGGTAGCTCTGTCCTCCTCTGAATCAAACTCAAAAACAAAAATAGAATCATCATGGAGGGTCATCTTGAAATCATTCTTCACTTTCCAAACCCTCTTAACCGTGTTTCGCACCAGTTGGAATGCTAAACGTTTCCCTACAAAGCAACTAACAACTAGGTTTTCACATTTTTGCACATCCTCTTCGATTTCTTGTTCAGAAAAAACCATCATCTTCGCTCCATCTACCATAGATGGAGTTTCATACACTAATGGATCGTGAATCTCCACATCCTTCTCAACTGATAAAAGCTCAGACCACTTAAGATTCTTCCCTAAACTTGTTTTTGCAGGAACCCTAATACCACCTCCCATTGGAGACTCAAACCCAGATTGCAAAGAAAGAACCATAATCAAAGAAAAGAAGTAAAATAAGAGAGAAAATCGAACCACTTACTATCCTACACCAATCATTAAGCTCGATCCAAGCATACAGACGAGAAATTGAGAAGAAATCCCAAGAACGAAGTCAAAATTGAAAGCTTGACTCGAGTCAACGTCGCCAGAAAATCGCCTCTCTAACCCTTGACTTTTCTCTCTCCAAATACAGAACCCAGAGTTGGATTCGAGAAATTATGCTGTATATTGGCATTAGCTTTATATTTCACCAAAGTCTATCTTTTAGTTTGTTGGTTGAACTTTTCCTTTTTGTGTTATCTAAGAGTTTTTTGTTTTTGTTTTTCCCTTAACGTTTTAACATGTGTCTTTTCATTTTGAAGATGCAACGTAAGTACGAGAAGATATGCCAAAATTGATTGTTGAATATTTTGGTTGTTGGAAAGATGTTAATCAAATCAATCTTGTGTAATTATGTTTTAGCGTTGTTATATTGTAAAACCTGATGCTCTTTAAATTTGAGTAATCTAAGTTTTAAAAGTAAGTTAGTTTCTTGAAACTGTATTTTGAAATCCTTCAATCCATCAGCATCCACTCGGTTCATCTGCTAACCAATGGATATAAAATCTGCCGAATAATGGTTTGGATGTAGGTCATTTCTAAAATCCTTCATTTTAATATATTGGATGCGGATGACACCAAATCCGTATCTACTCATCTGTTTCCCGCCCTACAACAACCGCATGACATAGAGGAAACATATGCTGCATTTTGAAGAGGTGAAATCCCTAGTGCCAACAAAAACACATGTTGGAACCTAATTTGGTACAACTTAAGGCTCGTTTCTTGATTGGTTAATCAAATCCAGCCAAATTTTTGTTAACAAAGTTAGGAAATTTTCCAAAATAAAAATTTGGCTGCACATTAAAAACATACCTATAGGCTTTATAAATGAAGATGTTCTAACAACTATTTGTGCACCAGCTGGAAAGTACCTGAAGCACAAGAACCCTTATGGCATAAATCAAGATGAAAAAACTGTAGAGTGTCTAGTGGAAGTCAAAGTCCAAACACTCACTGCCTTTTGGATTAGAAGTATACCCAAATCTTTTTGCAAATCCTGAATGGCTGGAGTTTTCCTATAAACTTTGTAAACTTTGTAGATGGTTGGACCTTTCTACAAAAGTTGTGATCAAGAAATTCAATAGAAGCAGATAGAGGAGGTAGCAGTTCAAGCACCGGTAAAAACTGATAAGAATCCGGAAAGAGTTAATCGGCAAGAATTTAACGAAAAATCTTTCTCTTGGTCTACTCCTTCTATCCACTTTAAGGCAGGTGAGTCAAGTGCAAACAACAGGTGGCAACTCAGAAAGCATGTGACTCAAGTGCAAACAACAATCCTGGTGTAGTTTTTACAGTGGTAAGAAAAGGTTCGTTCAAAGACTTGTAGAGATCGAGTTTAAGACTTAAAAATAAAAATAAAGAAAATATTTACACAAGTTTGTCACGATAACGAGAGGTTTTGGGACTCGGGATTTCACCAATTTTCATACTCATGTGGTTCAACAATCAATTCTACACAATTATAGCTCATCTGAGAAAGGTTCATTAACTCTGATTATTTGCGAAGGTAGATTCTGAAAGTAATGACTGTAAATCTAAAGCATGGGACATCAAAACAATTAATCTAAGCATGAAGTCATATAAAGAATAAATAGAATTACCACAGTGATGAAAAAGGGCTTCCTCCGCTGTCCCAACGATAGGGTTTAGCTTATGATATCAAATAATTTCTCAAAATAATAATCCATAGCTCAAAAAGTATTTTTATTTAAGAAATATATGAGAAAGAATTGACTGTTAGAAGAAACAGTGGCAGAAGCCTTTTTCAGAGAGTCAGACTTAGTCACTAAAGGACTTTCGAAATTACAGATGAACAACGATACTTGTTTTGTGCGGCTAAATAATTGACTCTCTGTTCTTGAGAACGACAATTCTGTTTTTTCGTCTGCAACTTCTTCATCTCCTTCTTCATGTTGCTGTTGCAGAATCGCTCTGTAGCGATCCTTAATGCTCCAAAACTACCCCCAACTCCCGATCTTCCTTTTTATGGCTCGTACAGGTTATATTTATACACAACAGGTCCCTCCAATCCTCGAAAATATTTAGTTTCCCTAAATTATTTTTTTCCCTGCCAAGATCCGGGAATTTCTTCCCAAGTCTTCTTACGCGTCTTCTGTTTTCTGACTTTCTTCCATAAACTTTCAACACTTTCCTAACTTGGTAGAATCCAATCTCTTAGCCGATTTCTTTCTTACGTAACTTCCAAATTAATAGAAAACCTGGGTATTTCTATTTCCGTTTTTAATCTAGAATCAGTGGATATTCTTTCATTTTTACATGAACAAATCCATTTACCTTCCTTGTTTATTCGAAATCAACCAATACAAATCCAAACTGTAGAAAGTATCCATGAAAATCTTGGTGAAAATATTTCCATGTTTCAAACTAACCCCGAGAACTAGCCATGTCCCTGTTTTCTTCAAACCCGATAATCTAGCCCAACTCTATTGATTTAAAGGCCAATATCAGCCCTGTTACGCCCAAACAGATCCATTGAAACCAATTATGGCGATCGAATCTCCTCCAAAACCTCCCAAAATCTGAACCCTAATCTGCACTGTGAAGAACACATTTTCCCGCCAATTTCTGGAATTTCAAAATGAAGATGAAGATGCCCCTTTAACATGTAAAGACCCATTGATCTTTCCTTATCATTTTTCAAGTATTTTTGCCTCTGCCCGAGGATGTTTTAGCTGCGACAATATGACGAGGCCTAGATATCCTTGCGAACACAAAGCCCCATGACATTGCCGTCGTGCGGCGAAATCGCGGGGACGTCCGTGCTGCCGTGTAAAGACCCATTGATCTCGCCTTACCCTTGCGTTAGTATTTGCCTCTCGGGGATCATTGCACAAATAACCGAGCCTAAATTCTCTTGCCAAAACATAGCCTTATGACATTTGCGTCTGTTTTTCGCCCTTATCATCTCCAGGTTGCCCCTTCAAGGAGGCGAAACATCGCCATACAAGACTAGCTCCTCCCATCCGGTCTTAACAACAACCAAGATTGTTTTTCGCGGCCCTCTTATCCCTTATACCTATATGGTTTATGGTTAAAGTGGAGTTTTCTTGGCGAGTGCAACATATGCCAAGACTTGCCAAGAATGGCCAGTGGTAGGTTCATCCATCCGGGCACTCTGGCTCACCGTGTACCTCGGCGCCTCGAGCATACACCGGCTCCTTGGAAGAGACCCTCGGTCGCCCAACCCGCAGTATAACCAATTGAATCAATGATAGGCTTTCATGGGCCCCAAATTTTCATGACCCGAGGCTTCGGGAGCGGTGTAACCTTCCCCCAGGCCATGTCGAGATACCCCATATATGACGCACTTTAGGTCTTACATTTGCCTCTTACGAAATGTTATTCGCGAACTAACGCCATAAAGGTTCGTCCCATTCATTCATTCTTTTATTGATCATTCTTCATCATTTTGTTATTTTGCTTGCGAGATATTCGCCAATTCATTCATTTAATCATTCATTATTTCTTGTTGTTTTGCTAAGTCATTCATGACTTCTTGTTATTCTTGTCGCGAGATCTTCGCGGATTTTCTCTGCATGTTATGAATGTCGCAAATATTTTGCGAAGAAGTACTTATCTTGATTCATTTTTCCTCTCCCATTTTTACGGGTAATACTTCTTGAGATATAATCTATTCCATGGTCTATCCAATTTTTGTCCCACATCTTTTCCTTCGGGATCCATCAATCTATATGCCCTGTACCAACTACCTCTTTTATAATATAAGGTCCATCCCATTTTCTTTATTTGCCTCCACTTTCCGTTGATATATTGGGGTTTCAACAAGAACCAAGTCTCAGTTTGGAATTCACGTATTTTTACACGCTTGTTATATTCTCTAAGTCTTCAATAATTCTCCATGTGTCGCAATGCCTTTTCGCTTTTCTTCCAATTCATCCAACTTGATTAGAATGTTGCCTGCGCTTTAAGATTTTATACCGGGTGTGAATAGGGTGGGGTGTCTAACAAAGATATGTGCTGAAAATATACGAAGTTTAAAGTATAGACTAACGCCAGTATTAGTTTTCAATCTTGAATAATTTCTTTCTTGCATTAAAAGTTTTCTTGATATAATAGATTGGTTTTTCTACTGGCGTCCGTTTTAAGGCATGCGATGTTGTCGCGAGGTATATTAATAATTCCTCTCAAACATAATGGATATATCCATTAAATGCTCTTTGATCCCTTGTAAAGCCTTTTCACATTCGTAGTCCACTTAAATTTCGTTCCTCCTTTTTGAAACATTTGAAAAAGTGTTTCTATCAGGATGACCGCGAGATGAACCTTCCTAGTGATGCTAGCAACCCATTCGACTTTTGAACATCCTTTCTTGTAGCTTTTACTTTCTAGGGTCGACATGTATTCCTTCCTTTGATATAATGTAACCTAAGAACTTCCACGACGCTACTCCCGAAGGTACATTTTTACGGATTGACTTTGATGTTGAAACGCCTCATTTGTTCAAAAATTTCTTTCAAGTGTCGCATATGATCTTACGCCTTTTTACTTTTTACTAGCATGATACCTCTAATGTTTTATGTATCCGTTTGAATACTTTTTTACCATCCTTTGATACGTTGCTCCCATTTCGCAAACCAAGCGGCGTTTTCACCAACTAGGTGTGAAGGTGGGGTGTACATAGTATTTAGGGTTCCCCTTATTAGTGGAGTGCCCCTTAGCATATCTTCTGGGTACCGTTAACACATCTTCTAGGTGCCTTTAGTAATTTCTCCTGGGGGTGCGAATATCACTTTTCGAGCCTATTTTGCCACACAAGTGTATTTCTCTAAAAACACCTACAAAGACATAAAAAGCCATAATAAGTACAAAATCGAGCACTAACAATACATACAATTAAGGTCATATTAAACACATAAATGCGACTATTAAATACCCCCAAACTTATTATTTGCTAGTCCTCGAGCAAATCAAATCTAGAAAATAAAATCTTAACTCACTGTCGCAGGCATCGCGATTGCACTTAGCGTGTGCAACAAGCCTTTAAATCCCTAGATGGCCCTAGTGGCCGAGTGATAGTCTCATGAGGGTTTACAAGAGGTGTACCCACAAAACCTTTACTCCATACCCTAGCTATCTACGCAGAACCTTGAAAGGCACTAAAGAATCTCCTTGGTTGGCATACTCTCATTGACTACAGAAGGTAGTACCCTGATGTGAAATTCTAATTGTTGTACACGAGTTTGCACTCACATACTAAAATTCATATATAGGTGACAGAGCTCTACTCAGATAGTCGCACTATGGACATCAATATCCGGAATCAATGAATCACATGAATAAATTAAGAAGATGGATATAGAGAAAAAATAAATGGTTTTAATGTTGACTAAGGTGATCGGTGTTTCCCATATCTGTCTGAAGGCCGCTGCCAGGATGAACCTAACCTAATGGACTGAGATACGGTCTGACTAATATCAATACAACTGGCATATACAAGGGAACCAGTGGTCGATAACCCTAATTCTATATCAAGTCAGCTGGCATATACGAGGGAACCAGTGGTCGATTTTATTGAACAATTTATTTCGGTTGGTCTGATGGTATGGTCTCAATTTCTTTTTTTTCTTTTTCTTTTTTTCAACTTTTTCAGCTCTCTTTTTTCTTCCATAAAGTAACTCAATCACTCTACTTCATCCCAACGGTGGTTACAACTCAATGTGTGTGCCCCACCGAATCACTTAGAGAAATATATTTTAAAAATAAAATAAAATAAAAACAGAAGGTGAAAAGGACTCAATGAGATATGGCGAAACTACCATGTTATTTCTGATACCTGAGCGTTGTGCTTTTATGAATAGACTCTATTTAGATGTTTCCATCCACTCAGATTGGTTCCTCAACTCCTACAACCAAGATGCTTCCATCCACTTAGATTGGTTAGTGCCATCCTTAATAGGCATAAATTTCTAGGCTCTAGAGTTTAATAATGAAACTAGAAAGTTTATCCCATACCCCCAAACTTAAATCTAACATTGTCCTCAATGTTCTAAAGATAAAATTAAAAACATGAACAAGGATAAACTTTTACCATTTGAAGGAAAAGAGTTAAGGAAAGATATTACCGTGTTGCAGGAGCATGGGTTACCTCCCAAGAAGTGCTAAGTTTAACATCTTCAGCTATACATAAGTAATAATTAATGACCCCCAATCATATAACAATAACCGAAACAACTATGGATCATCTGCATCAAAATGTGTTATCACAAATAAAAGAAAACTGCAACGAAATAAGAAAGTGAATAAACATAGCACACCCTTTCCTAGTTTCCTGTTTAAGACAACTACATCTAGTTGTGGTTCAGTTTCAGGTTCTATAAAGGGGTCTAAATAAAATATTTTCATTGGTTGCACCTCCTCATAAGTAAGATCCTATTTATCAGGTTGTAAAGTCTGGAAAAACTCAAATAAGAACTTAGAAGAACATAATAATAACCTGAGTAATTGAGGATCATCTAAGTCAATCAAATTTGACTCACACAGATGACCACATTGAGAGTGATGGTCATTTTTAATCAAATGTGTCGATTCTAGTCTCCTAAAGTACTTAGGCTTAGTCTAAAAACTTAATAACTGACACATTTCAAATTCAAACGTTCCCACAATTGGAAGAATTTTTTTTGGTGGGAAAACAAAATCAATCTGGGTATCATAGCCTGGGTAAACCACATCAACCAGAGGATCGGTTTCTAATATTTGAATTTCCTTATGGACATCACTAGGTTCAGGAAAACGTGTATGAAGATAATATTGTAAAATGGTTGAGGCACATATGTCAAGTCCCAAGTGAGGGATCTTTCTAAGAGTCAACGGTAAAGCACATGGAGAATGATAATCACCCCCAAACTTAGAATTTTCAGTGTCTCTAGGTAGACTAGTCACAATCTCCCTAATTTCTAGGTCATCAGATTCCTGAAAATGTTCAATTGATTCTTTTAAGTTATAATCGGAAGGTGCATCCTCACTCTTATTTGAACTCTCTACGAGTCTAGCTTCTTTGTCTAAGACTATAGTTTTTAAATCATTGGACTCTAAAACAATATTCTCATAATAAACTCGTTCCTCTAAACCATCATCGGCTTCGTAATCAAAAGGAAATTCTATATCATCTAAAGAAGTGGTATCTCTAGTCAAATCCTCGTCCTTTTGAATAGGTGAATAATCATTAAAATTATCGGGATTTGAACCAGAAATAACACTATCATCATAAAGTTCATTTGAAGTAACAAATTCCTGATCACTGATGTCAGATTCTTCATTCAACGCTATCCTCATCATAATCATCATTATAATAACATAAAAATGGTTGAACCTCATCTAAAGCAGTGTTACCAATTCTAACCTCGTCATCTTGATTATGTGAATAAAAACTATCCTTATTTTTAGGGGTAGTATTGGAAACACTATATCGGAAATTAAGACTATCTTGAGTCAGTTTTTCCACAATCCTATTTGTACTCTCAGTAAATCGCTTGAGAGACTCTTCTAGAGACATCTTAGTTGACTGCTCTAGGGACTCGTTTGGAATATTAAAGTTTTCCTTCATAAATAAGGTATGACTCTTGAGAGACTCTTCTAGAGAAATAGAAGGATTTTTTTGCTCATATGACTGGTGGGTGTGCGAATAGTAATTGGGCTCACCATGGTATGAACCATAACCTTGAAAAGGTTGGCGTTCCCAACCACTATTCACACTATGTTCATAATAAGAATAATGTCCATGTTTCTCAATCGAATATTCTGCTCTTTTAGGCAAGTCCAACTTTCCACCTTTAGTTTCCAGCAAAACCTGTACACCAAAAACAAAAATACCCAGAGTAAAATCTAACAAAAGAAATAAATAAAATAAATAAAATCTAAAACCTAACTTAAAAACAAGTTCGTGTCGGCGGCGCCAAAAATTGGTGTAGTTTTTACAATGGTAAGAAAAGGTTCGTTCAAAGACTTGTAGAGATCGGGTTTAAGACTTAAAAATAAAAATAAAGAAAATATTTACACAAGTTTGTCACGATAACGAGAGGTACAGGGACTCGGGATTTCACCAATTTTTATACTCATGTGGTTCAACAAACAATATATTTTACACAATTATAGCTCATCTGAGAAAGGTTCATTAACTCTGATTATTTTCCAAGGTAGATTCTAAAAGTAATGACTATAAATATAAAGCATGGTACATCAATATAATTAAGCTAAGCATGACCCATCAATTGAAATCACAACCAATCAATAGAAATCATAAATCAATTCAATTTTTGTGCAAAAAGTCATATAAAGAATTAATAGAATTACCATAGTGATGAAAAGGGCTTCCTCCTTTGTCCCAGCGACGGGGTTTAGCTCATGATATCAAACACTCACTCAAAATAATAATTCATAGCTCAAAAAGTGTTTTTATTGAAGAAATATATGAGAAAGAATTGACTGATAGAAGAAACAGTAGAAGAAGCTATTTTCAGAGAGTCAGACTTAGTCACTAAAGGCCTTTCGCAATTACAGATGAACAACGATACTTGCTTTGTGCGGTTAAATAATTGACTCTCTGTTCTTGAGAACGACACTTCTGTTCTGTCGTCTGCAACTTCTTCTTATCCTTTTTCCTGCTGCTGCTGCAGAATCGCTCTGTAGCGATTGTTAATGCTCCAAAACTACCCCCAACTCCCGATCTTCCTTTCTATGACTCGTACAGGTTATATTTATACATAGTAGGTCCCTTCAATCCTCGGAAATATTTAGTTTCCCTAAATTATTTTCTTCCCTGCCAAGATCCGAGAATTTCTTCCTAAGTCTTCTTACGCGTCTTCTGGTTTCTTCCATAAACTTTCAACACTTTCCTAACTTGGTAGAATCCAATCTCTCAGCCGATTTCCTTTCCTACATAACTTCCAAATTAACAGAAAACCCGGATATTTCTATTTCCTTTTTTATCGAGAATCAGTGGATATTCTTCCATTTTTACGTGAACAAATCCATTTACCTTCCTTGTTTATTCGAAATCAGCCAATACCAATCCAAACTGTAGAAAGTATCCATGAAAATTTTGGTGAAAATATTTCCATGTTTCAAACTAAACCCGAGAACTACCCATGTCCCTGTTTTCTTCAAACCAGATAATCTAGCCCAACTCTATTAATTTAAAGTCCTATATCATCCCTGTTAAGCCCAAACAGGTCTATTGAAACCAATTTTGGCAATTGAATCTCCTACAAAACCTCCCAAAATCCGAACCGTAATCTGCACTGTGAAGAACACATTTTCTCACCAGTTTCTGGAAATTTAAATGAAGATGAAGATGCCCCTTAACCAACTACCGGGATGCGAATAGCAGGTGGGGTGTGCATAGTATTTAGGGTTCCCCTTATCAGTGGAGTGCCCCTTAGCATATCTTCTGGGTGCCGTTTACACATATTCTAGGTTCCTTTAGTAATTCCTCCAGGGGGTGCAAATATCACTTGTCGAGTCAATTTTGCCACACAAGTGTATTTCTCCTAAAACACCTACAAAGACATAAAAATCCATAATACAAATCGAGCACTAACAATACATACATTTGAGATCATATTAGACACATAAATGCGTTTATCAAATCCTTCAAACCCTTTTTCTCTGGTTGAATTGGAAGCTACTCAGAAGTCTAGTAGGTTGTGAAACAAAACTGAAGATATGGTTTCTCTTTTCCAAAAGAAGGAAAATTCCCCAAAAAAACCCAATCCAAATATAAAACCTAGAAAATAATGGTAGCGCTTTTCTTCTTCTTCTTTGGAGAAATCGAAGATAAAAATAGGAAAGAAAAAGATACCAAGAACCATTAAGAAAATCAACAAAAATTAATCCATCCTTAAATTATCAAAATCTAACTGCTTATGGAAAAGATCATATTCATCCCCTTTTCAAACCTTTTCAAAATCAAAAACACCATTTGCTACATGGAGAAATTAAGTTAATGTGAAGACAAAAACCTAAACCAGGGCATTTGAAAATGGATGCTAGAGAAGTCAATAAGACCATACGCCAAAAATCTAAGGAGCATCAAGGAGAAAATGATATGGAAATCACTACTCTCGGACTAGAAGAAATTTTTTTAAAGAAAATAAAAAACAATAAGAATCTGAATGAAGAGGAGGAAACCAATTCTGAGGAAAAAGTCATCTATGATATGTTAAGAAAATATACAACACAAACTGCAAATGAGGTAAGTACACCTATCAATTTTTTTATTAAAATGGTTAAATCCAAAATTGAATCATGAATTGTTGACTATAAAAATAAATAAATGCATGAGTACTTTGAATAACACAACCATATGTATAATGTTAGTAGAATTTAGCTATCAAATTTTTTTTTATTTCTGTAAGTTTACAATCATGATTGCATGAAACTATCAAGGGTTAGAAAAATTAGAGACCAAAAACAACTTGATAGACACCCTAAATAAGGAAAATCCAGATATATTGTTTCCCCCGGGAACAAAACAACAAAACAAAGAGATGAAAACATTATGCAATAAGTAAATGTCCAGAATTTCTTTTTAGTTCCACCTAGAGGTACTGCTAGATGCCTTTGCCTCATTTGGAAAAACAATGTTAAAACACAAATTGAGGTTCATGCTTCCAACCACATAAATGCTTTTGCTACTAATCATAATAATGATATTAGTTGGACGCTCACTTTTTTCTATGGTAGTCCATATAGAAACTTTAACTTCTGTCATGGAACATCATAAAACCAATGGCATAAAAAATAAATAAACCTCGGATAATCATAGGGTATTTGAATGTTGTTCTTCATGAGAAAGAAAAAAATAAATAAATTTGCATTTAAAAGGAACATATTAGCTTGTGACCGGTTACACCTTGCTTTCCAAAGTAGCTTGTGACTGATTACAACTTGCTACACACTATAGGTCATGACCGGTTATACCTCACTTCTCAACATAAGTTAAGATAGGTTCCACCTTGTCATCTTGTATTGGTCATCCAAAAGATATTCAATAAAGAACCGAACCAACATACTTATGATTTCCCTTTCGATTATGAAACAATTTCATGCATTTACTTCCTGAAACAAATGTAATAATACATAGTTTCCTATGATGAAATCACACCTATATCCCACCCATAATCAAGTAACTAAATACATAGATTATGTTGATATCGTATTTATAAAGTTCAAAAGATAAGCATTATACTTCGTAATATAATTCCTTGATACTTTGATCATAACGCTATGACCAAGTCTAATAACTAGAGTATCATAAATACAGATTCGCATGTTATGTTTTCAATACATCGTGACTTAAAAGATACGTTAGGAATGGAAACAAGATCAAGTCAATATTACTAACCTCAAGAGAGGATGTGATGAGTCGACATCAAGGTGCCAAACGACTCCGTCGATAAGAGATCTTGAGAGTCATCATCTTGTTATCCCCGACGTACCTTTGATCCGTTGAGCGAGAGCCCTTGAAGGATGATGTCTTCGTTGCAGTCTTTACTTCGTCACATCCTTCAGGTCTTCATAATAATACTTGTACGTCTCAACATTCCTAGACTTTCTAGTTAACCTAAATGAAGTTGACTCTAGTAAATAATCAAGCGAATCTATATGAGTTTGATACTAAAATATGACAACTGAAAAAGTGGGGTACAACAAACTCACCCAATATTTCGCTTAGCAATCTGTATGGACTAACTCCAATATACTTTTAAGAGAATCAACTAGACAGTCAGACTCAATCTTAATAAAAGTATATCAAAGAGTTATATCTCAATTTCTCAATTCAATACTTACTCAAGCAAATGCGATTCTAATTGAATACAAGAGAAATTAACTTGAACGGTACCAAAGACCAATGTTCAAGTATCAATCCATTTCAATCAACAACCAAATGTTGGATTTACCAATTGATCGATTCAACGCACAACCTGTGATATTTCAATTATATAACAAAATATAATGCGGAAAAGAAATAACACGAGACACACCGAGCGTTTTTTGGGAAGTTTTGTTAACGAGGAAACCGCAAATGCGAAAAACCCCGGGACCTAGTACAGATTGAACATACACTCAAAAGTATTAAGCCGCTATCATATGTGAAGACACTAGCCTACTACAAACTAACTTCCGGCCTGGATGTAGTTGAACCCCAATCAATCTCACACTGATCCTATATTTATATTTTGAGTAGTAAGAAAGTGTAATTATAAAGGTCCAAGGTACAGTTGCGCTCCTTACGTCTCTGATCCCAACAGGATACTACGCACTTGATTCCCTTAGCTGATCTCACCCACAACTAAGAGTTTCTACGACCCAAAGTCGAAGACTTTAATAAACAAATCTGTATCACACAAAAAAGTCTACAAGAATAGATAAATCTGTCTCCTACAGAAATACCTAAGAGTTTTGTTCCGTCTTTTGATAAATCAAGTTGAACAGGAACCAATTGATATACCAGACTTATAGTCCCAAAGAACATCCTAGAAATATCAATCACCTCACAATAATCTTAATCGACTAGCGAAACAAGATATTGTGGAATCACAAACGATGAGACGAAGATGTTTGTGACTACTTTTCTATCTTTCCTATCGGAGAAATTAATCTCAAGCCAATATTACGATTGCACTCAATCACGATAGAAACAATAAGATCAGATCACGCAATTACAGAGAAAATAGTTGGGTCTGGCTTCACAATCCTAATGAAGTTTTCAAGTCGTTAACCTACGGGGTCTTGGTAGAAACCTAAGGTTAAAGAAGAATCGACTCTAGCTTATACAACTAGTATCACACAGGAGGTGTGGGGATTAGGTTTCCCAGTTGCTAGAGTTCTCCTTTATATATTCCCCAAATCATGGTTTGCAATCTAAGTTACCTTGGTAACAAAGCATTCAATATTCACCGTTACATGAAAACCTGATTAGATTCAAGCTAATATCTTTCAACCGTTAGATTGAACTTAGCTTGTTATACACAAATAAAATACACGTTCATTTAGGTTTGTGTAACCGTACCTAAACGTGTACACCTAGTTGGTTCAACAGTAGTTAACCAAATGGTTAGCCATATGAGTACTTTCATATCAACCTTATTCATCTTCACCATAACTAGTTCAAATGACTCAAAAGAACTAGTTAAAGAGTGGTTCAATTACTTAGATCTCATAGAAGTATATAACACACAATCGAAACAAAAATGATTTTGATTCACTCGAATTGATTCATGAACATTATAGCCACGGTTTGCAAATATGCATTCCTTAATATATATATCTCTTAGTCACGAATAAACCGTTTTTAGAAAATAACCCACTTAAGTATGCATATCGGTACGCATACTTAAGTACCCGGTTTGAGTTAGTTTTTCACAAACTCCAGCAGAAATTCACAGGATGTAAACTTCCTGCAGTACGCGTACGGGTACGCGGACTTAGCTTCCGGACTTCCTGAACTAGTAAAGTACGCATACTTTAGTTCAAGGATTTTGGACTTACACACGTATGAGTTCACATACAATGTTTATATCCATTCAAGGTTATATATTCTAAAATCTCATTTCAATCATTGAAACATTCTTAGAGGATGTTAAATAGAGGTTATTCACATACAATATTTTACATCAAAGCGATTTTCAAGATATTGAAATAATCAACATGACTTTCGTCACTTGTAAAGATGAACTTGGCCAAAGCGAAAGCTTACCAACACATATTTCGAGAAATAGATAAGCGAGATAAACTCGGCTCGAAATAGCAAATGTGTATAATTGAAGTCTATATAGCAATACGACTTTTATCTCAAGATAGGAGATAGAGTAGATAAACTTTTGAGTGATAGATAAGTTCAAGTCTCCACATACCTTTTAGTCGATGAAGTTCCACCAGTTCCTTGAGTAGTTCTTCGTCTTTGCATAATGAACTCCGTGGAGTCTAGAGCTCAACTACACTTTCTATCCTAGTCCAAGACTTAGCTAGAAGTAGACTAGAAATCAAGACTTATAGTTTTGGCAACTAAACTTGACAAACAAGCTTAAGATAGCAATGCTTGCGAGTTCGACCGAGCAGTGCTCTAACAACAACCAAACTTGACATATACCAACGTTTGGTGGGTTCAACCGAGCTATGCTCTAACACAAACTGACACACAACATCGAGAGCACACTGGAAAACTTAGAAGGAATAAAAAAATTAACTCCAACAAATGAAAATCTTTTATTTCTTTCAGAAAGCAAACAAAGAGAAAGTAGTGAATGCACATACCTGTGCCAAGAATCCATCAAAGGATAACCCTCCTAATGCAGTATTCTCTACAGATTCCTTATATGGAGCTTCACTCCAAGGACTACAGTTCCAAAATATAACAAGTAAAATTAGGTTTCATATGAGAGTGGCCACAATAAGAATATTCCCAAAAGGTGCAGTCAAATAAAGATTGATTCATAAAATATATTTTAAATTAATTTGTTCTATTTACTTTGTTTATTTCTTTTGTTCAAATGTGTTAGAGCATAGCTCGGTTGAACCCACCAAGCGTTGGTATGTCAAGTTTGGTTGTCATATTTTAGTGAAACAAAACTCATTAAAAGAGTCGTTTGATTATGTACTAGAGTCAACTTTGTATAGGTTAGCGTGAAAGTATTAAGTATGAGACTGTTGATGGTGGTTTTTAGCTTAGGGGTAAAATCGTAAAACCCTAGTCAGACAATGATGTCACAGAACTTGAGTAATAATGTCCAAACCAAGCACATTTATTGAACCCTTTAATTTTTTTGCGAGAAAATTACCAGGGTACCTTTTTTAATGCTAATTAGGGTTTCGACAGGCCAAAACCCTAATTCTCACACCGCATGTGCCAATGGCTAACCATGCCAGCCGCACCTACCGTGCCAAGGCATGCCAACCATGCTAGCCGCACCCCAGTGCCAATGGAAAACCATGCCAGCCACACCTACCGCGCCAAGGCATGCCAACCATGCTAGCCGCACCCCTGTTCCAATGGAAAACCATGCCAGCCACACCTACCGTGCCATGCCAAACACACCTTGCCATGGCCCCATGCCAACCTAGCCGCGCCACCTTGCTGATCTTCCCTACGCGGCTACCGAAATGAAGGCGTGCGACAATCAACGGCCGCCCTTCAATCCCATGAGCAAATTCTAGCCTTCCGAGGTTACCAAACGACCTTTGGCCCAAAACCCTAGCTTGGTCACGAACCTAGCTTGGTCACGCCAAACCTTGGCCCCACATGCCAAGCCAAACCGCCCCTAGCCAAGCTAGCCACGCCATGCGCCCATGGCAAACCCTTGGCCCCGCCATGCCAAGCCAAACCGCACCTAGCCAAGCTAGCCACGCCATGCGCCCATGGCAAACCCTTGGCCCCACATGCCAAGCCAAACCGCACCTAGCCAAGCTAGCCACACCATGCGCCCATGGCAAACCCTTGGCCCCACATGCCAAGCCAAACCGCACCTAGCCAAGCTAGCCACGCATGCGCCCATGGCAAACCCTTGGCCCCACATGCCAAGCCAAACCGCACCTAGCCACGCCATGCGCCCATGGCAAACCCTTGGCCCCACATGCAAAGCCAAACCGCACCTAGCCAAACTAGCTAGCCACACCATGCGCCCATGGCAAACCTTGGCCCCACACGCCAAGCCAAACCTTTGACCCAAAACCCTAGTTTGGTCACACCAAACCGTGCCAGGACATGCCACGCCAATAACATGCCAACCTAGCCGCGCCACCATGTTGGCCTTCCCTACGCGGCTACCAAAACGAAGGCGTGCGACAATCAACGGCCCCCCTTCAATCCCATGAGCAAATCCTAGCCATCCAAGGTTAACAGACAACGCATGGTAACCTTTGGCCCGAAAACCTAAGTTTGGCCATGCCAAACCATGACATGCCAACCTAGCTGCGCCACCATGCTGGCATTCCCTACACGGCTAACAAAACGAAAGCGTGCAATGATCAACGGCTATGTTACCTCTTGAGATGCAAAATCTCGACCGTCGAAGGTCACCAAGCTAGCAAGTCTCCCAAGTATGACTTGCCAGGCAAGAACAATATGCTACATGTTTTCCACAAAAAACATTCGAGACATCAACACATATCACAAACTGGGGGATCCTCTTTGGATATTGTTTTGGCGGTTTATAGTGTGCGGCGTACACTACGCCTGTCATAAGGAAGTGTCATAAGGGTGAGGCGGTTAGTAAATACAGGGAGTTAATGGTGAAATGCTTTTTACATCAATTCCATGCGTTAACGGTTTCATGGAACATCAATTCCATGCGTTAACGGTTTTATGGAACATCAATTCCATGCTTTAACGATTTTATGGAACATCAATTCCATGCGTTACCACCTCCTTCCATTTACTTACCCATTTTTCATCCCTTAATGAGACCAGAGTATGTTTCACTTCGACTTGTATAAATAGGTCTTACCTATTTCCACCAAACAACAAGTTCATTCGGGAATACACAACACTCATAAAATTCTTGCTAGCTTACCATTTGTTAGCCTTCCCACTTTTCTGATACAAGTCGTAGTAACACAACTACTCTTCCAGAATCAACTATTCTGGTCTCATCACTTTCCTTTATTCCCTCCCCAAAACCAACCCATTCTCCTTCACTTTGTGACCAAAGCAAGTCTGAAACGGCCATTTCTTGGTTTAGGCCGGAGTTGTACAGATTGATCTCTCGAATCTAAAGTACTCCCTTGTAGTACATTGTTTAGGGTTTAAATTGTTTCTCACCCGTACACCCAAAATTACCGAAATCAGCAGAAACCATTTTCACCTACAAAAATTGGCGACCACAGTGGGAGATTGATCTTTCGGTTACAATGTCAATCTTCGACCATCGATCTCATTCGACCCAGACATCAAGATGGTAAAAGCATGCGATCTGATCAAGGATCGACGACTTAGTTACCAGATGACTCGATTATCAGTCATGACACGACAAGGGATGACTGGGGACTTCCCAGAAAATTGAAGCAAACGATCCTCCTGAGAATCAGTGACTCGGTTATCAGGCAACTCAGTAACGGATGGGGACTTTCCACAATCACGGTGGTGCTTCCCATAAAACTCGGTTGTGCACCCGGAAGGTTTCCTTTTCATCGGGAGACCTAAAAAACCAAGTAATTCATACCTAGACAAGATACATGGTTCGCTCTTTCAAGTTTTCACGGGAATGATAAAACCAATAGCCATGTTATGTTTCACCCCATGTCATCTACCAAACGCACGGTTCCATGGTTTTCCTGGGATGCTTGCAATACTTTCAATCATAACCAAGACAACATCATTTCCAAATACAATTCATTCCTAAACAATTCATTCCTAAACAATTCATTCAAAAAGAATAATCCAAAACCATCAAGGTAACATTTATCTGTCAACCCCAAATATCCGGAAAATCAAAACCATAAACCAGGCGTTTCCATTTGCTTTTCAAAAAAAAAACCCTAAAAATAAGAAGTTCAAAAGACAGAAATGTATTCAAGGAAAGTTTTCCAACAACGGCTTTCTCCTCTTAGCAAGGGCCTCCCTCGTGCTCTGGAGAGCCGCCCTTTTCAACTCTCGTTGCTGCGCACAATTTTTTGAATTCCGCTTCTCGCTTCTTCACCATGTCTGCGGAAGGACCTTCGAATGTTTTGACCAGAAACTTCTCGACCTCAGAGAAACCTTCAACGAACCAAAGAACGTTGGATTCAAAGTTTACACACATGTCACGATGGAACCTCCAGCTCGAGATTACATCCTCAGAAACGGTATGACCAGTCACGTTGCACATGTCGTCAATCGAACACAAAGCTTCCTGCACCCGCTTACCAGACGCGCTTTCCAGACGCTCATGCCAGACGCGCTTGCCAGACGTGCATGCTAGACGCGCTTGCCAGACGCACATGCCAGGGACGCGCAGACGCGACATGCCGACGAGCTTACTGGACGCGCATGCCGGACGCGCTTACGGACGCAAGATACCAGACGCGCATGTTGGGACAAAGCGCTTTCCATACGCGCGCATACCAGGCAGCGATGCTGAGGCGCTTACCATACACGCATGCCAGACGTGCTTGCCAGACGCGCATGCCATACGCGCATGCCAGACGCGCACACCAGACGCGCTTGACAGACGCGCATGCCAGACGCACATGCCAGACGCGCTTACCAGACGCATTTACCAGACGTGCATACCAGACGCGCTTACCAGACGCGCATGCCATGCACACATGCCACACGCGCATGCCAGCCACAATACCACACCCTGCGCTAACGGCTTGCATCCTTCCAGCGCTAACATCTTGCGCCCTTCCAGCACCATCTTCTCCGCTCCACAACCAGCGAAAGCGGCGCCATCCTCACCCTTCGAAACAAAGTGCCATGGCTCGAGCACTCCGTGATCAAACCGTGCCATCTCGCGCGATACACTTACGATCACCAGAACCAGAGCCGCTTCCGCCACCCCAACGTTTCTTCAAGCATGATAGCTCCAACCGTCACCAGAGACGCTACTCCACCATCAGGTCAAGGTACTGGAAGATCCGGAAGAAGCCGGCCTCCTTTTACCACTGTTGATTTGATGAAAAGACAAAAGGCACTTCAGCAGGACGTGCGTTTATAGATGAAGAGGCTCGTGTTTCTCTTGAACGCCCAATAGAAGGGAATCAACAATACAATTTCATCACACGTAAAGATCGGTAACGACTTCTCCAAAATCGAGGCAAAGTTATGTGAGATTCTATATTTCTCCAAGGCGTAGCGTCAAGGCATATTTGCATCCCTCAATCGCACTGCATCAGGAAAGCAGCTTTTTCCAGCCAGGGAAGTCGTTCCCAAACCTCAACCTCTCTTGGAAAGCACGATCGATAGATGGAACTAGGGACTCCTAACCAATGTATTGTAACCGTCAAGGCTATGAGAGTTTCAAGGAGCCGTTTTGACATTCTCTCCAGAAGTGGCTCCACTTCAACGTTCTCCAGCACCGGCTCCGCTTCAACGTTTTCTTCAGCAACCGCTTCGCTTAAACATTCGCTCCAGCAGCCGCTCCGCTTCGGCGTTATCTCCATAAGATGCAACATTTGGCTCCTTAAGTTTCAACGTCCTCTCCAAGAGCCGAAGCCGCTTCAACACCACTCCTTCTTGCAAAGGTTCGTGCCACCACGCTCCCCACGTCAAGGATCATGATCGCAACCAGCCAATCTTCGTAGTCATGGCCACCTTTTGATCCATCCCGCCAAAACTCGTGACCATGGACAGTTTGCTTGCTTACGCATCCAGCCAACCCTTTTACTTCCATGGATGCCCATACGATTCTAGCCAACCTACTTTGTTCCCACGACAATGTAGTCTCTTTCGATTACATCGCTACCAAGAACTGTTGCCGCTCATTTTTTGATTCCAGCCAGAGCTTCACCGCAGCAGCAATCACTACGAAGGGAACCCGTACTCCTCCATATTTTAGTTTCACATGGAAGAAGTAACAAAATCACCAATACGAACGCAAAGCCAAAACGTGTAGGAAGTGCCTTATTCAATTACTTAGGAGCTCTGAAGGGAATGGAAGATCGAACAACATATTCTAATGGAAGATTGAAGTCTTTCAAATAAAAAGTTTTATTCAAAGATGTGAAACCGCAAGCGGGATGCTAATTGGCGAAACCCTAACTTCGCCATGAATACCAAGAAGATAACAATAAGTCTGCAAAATCACCAAGACGTCTATACAACAAAGAAAAAATAGCAAAAAGGGGAAACTGGTCATAGAAAGCGGATGCGCGAGTTGCCAACACCTCTGTCAATGCTTCTTCAAGCACTTTCCCTAGCAATCTCTCGGTTAGCAAAGTTTCCATCCGAAAGCATAACACTCTCGGAATTTGGATAAGGAAAGGATTTCTTATTCTGGCTAAGTAAGGAGGAAAGGCAATCGTTCCCGCGAAGACAAGCCACCACCGTGTAAACATTACGCACCTTTGCTTCGCCAACGCCATGCTTGGGCGAAGCAAGGATCGCACTTTAAATCTATAACCTAATCTCTCAGCCGGCACTAAACAACCTAACATTCCAACTTCGAGCCAAGTTTTCTACTTATCTCTCGAAAAGGAACTTTGCACGCCCACGCCCATTCCAAGGGAAATCAATGCTAATGGGTCCCTTTCATGCCAAGTCTATGCTAGCAGCTCCGCCTCGTGTTCCAAAAGCCTACCCCTGAAGACGCACAACCATACCAGGATTTACGCAAAGCTGCAAGGCGCAAGGATCGCGGTTTCTACTTATCTCGGAAAAAGGAGGTACGATCGTTGATAGGAGATTCCATCAAAATACCAAACCAGGAGGAGGAACGAGCTTTACCATACCTTCACCAACGAACAACCTGGAAAGAGGAAGATGATACAATTTTTACCAAACAATATATGTATTGCACAAACCCTAAAAAGGGGAAAGGAGAAGTAACGCTCTCTTATGGGTGTAACGCTTCAGATTTTTGAATAAGGAAAGAATTCTTTGTTAAAGCCGCGCATGAAGAAAGGCAATCGGTCCCACAAGAGCAAGCCTTGCCACTCCCAAGACATCCGCGCTTTCCTTGCCAGTGCTAGTCTTGCCAGCGCTCCACGTTCAGTTTTTGCAACAATCCGCGCCTTTCATGCTAATGCGCCAACACCAACAACTCGCCGAGCCAGCGTCATGATGTTCCCTAACCCATCCAAGATGATGCATAGCCAGACTAAGCCGACGATCTTTATCTCACCGCTTCACGGTCTACACCTCAAATAAAATCTATACAAGGCTTCCAAACACGGGGATCATGAACTCTCCTTACCTCTCGAAAAAGTCGTCACCTTCCCACGGAACTGAAGCAAGTTGTTGTCTTCCCGCATCCAACGCTCACACCATGTCAGGCCAACGGATCAGCGCTTGCGCCAAATTTACGCTAGCGGCTCCCATTCGAAGACGATCCAGTGCTAACGGCTCCTTTCCAAGCCGCATGATACCTGCGTCTCCCATTCCAATCCAATCCAGTGTTAACGGCTCCAAGTCCAAGACGACCAGTGCTAGCATCATCCCTTCACACCAAATCTACACTAGTGGCTCCGTTCCAGCCTAACCTGCAGTACCACGAGCACAAGGGACTTTCTTAAGATCGCTCGTCTTCTTCTGCTACGCTCTATTTGTCGCGGCCCCACCATGCCTAGCCATCCGTGTATGCCTAGCCTTGCCATGGCCGCACCATGCCAGGCCGCCCTCTCCATTGTCGCGGACCTATCATGCCAAGTCATCCACGCGCGCTTTGCCTCTCCAAGCTGTCCGTACCGTGAACCTGCCAATACCAACAAATTTTCCTAAGACCACGCCACCTCTTGGCCCCACGTGCCAAGTCGTCCGCTATGCTTTGCCTTCCAAGACCGCGCCCGCTTTCCTCGGTGATGTACGGCCGGACCAAGCCGGCAACTTTCGTTTCACCACTCCACGGTCCGCATCCCCGCACAACTTATGCGGGGCTGCCAACACGGGAAGCAAAGACTCTCTTCACCCCTCAAAAAGGTTAGTCGGATTTTCCGACCATCTTTGCAATGATTTACATTTTGATTCCGTCCTTGTCTGTCACCATCATATGCTTACCTCGCAACAAGGCACCTGTCCGAGCTAGCGGGGGACTTAATGTTGATGATGGTTTTTAGCTTAGGGTAAAATCATAAAACCCTAGTCAGACAATGACGTCACAGAACTTGAGTAATAATGTCCAAACCAAGCACATTTATTGAACCCTTTAATTTATCTGCGAGAAAATTACCAGGGTACCTTTTTTTAATGCTAATTAGGGTTTCGACAGGCCAAAACCCTAATTCTCACACCGCATGTGCCAATGACTATCCATGCCAGCCGCACCTATCACGCCAAGGCATGCCAACCATGCTAGCCGCACCCCTGTGCCAATAGCAAACCATGCCAGCCACACCTACCGCGCCAAGGAATGCCAACCATGCTAGCCGCACCCCAGTGCCAATAACAAACCATGCCAGCCACACCTACCGCGCCAAGGCATGCCAACCATGCTAGTCGCACCCCTGTACAAATGGTAAACCATGCCATCCACACCTACCGCGCCATGCCAAACGCTCCTTGCCATGGCCCCATGCCAACCTAGCCGCGCCACCTTGCTGGCCTTCCCTATGCGGCTACCAAAACGAAGGCGTGCGACAATCAACGGTCGCCCTTCAATCCTAGGAGAAATTCCTAGCCGTCCGAGGTTACCAAACGACCTTTGGCCCAAAACCCTAGCTTGGTCACGAACCTAGCTTGGTCACGCCAAACCTTTACCCCACATGCCAAGCCAAACCGCCCATATCCAAGCTAGCCACGCCATGCGCCCATGGAAAACCCTTGGCCCCGCCATGGCAAGCCAAACCGCACCTAGCCAAGCTAGCCACGCCATGCGCCCATGGCAAACCCTTGGCCCCACATGCCAAGCCAAACCGCACCTAGCCAAGCTAGCCACACCATGCGCCCATGGCAAACCCTTGGCCCCACATCCCAAGCCAAACCGCACCTAGCCAAGCTAGCCACGCATGCGCCCATGGCAAACCCTTGGCCCCACATGCCAAGCCAAACATCACCTAACCAAGCTAGCCACACCATGCGCCCATGGCAAACCCTTGTCCCCACACGCCAAGCCAAACCTTTGATCCAAAACCCTAGTTTGGTCACACCAAACCGCGCCAGGACATGCCACACCAATAACGTGCCAACCTAGCCGCGCCACCATGCTGGCCTTCCCTACGCGGCTACCAAAACGAAGGCGTGCGACAATCAACGGTCCCCCTTCAATCCCATGAGCAAATCCTAGCCATCCAAGGTTACCAGACAACGCATGGTAACCTTTGGCCCGAAAACCTAAGTTTGGCCATGCCAAACCATGCCATGCCAACCTAGCCGCGCCACCATGCTGGCATTCCCTACACGGCTAACAAAACGAAAGCGTGCAACGATCAACGGCTATGTTTCCTCTTGAGATGCAAAATCTAGACCGTCGAAGGTCACCAAGATAGCAAGTCTCCCAAGTATGACTTGCCAGGCAAGAATAATATGCTACATGTTTTCCACAAAAAATATTTGAGACATCAACACATATCACAAACTGGGGGATCCTCTTTGGATATTGTTTTGGCGGTTTACAACGTGCGGCGTACACTACGCCTGTCATAAGGAAGTGTCATAAGGGTGAGGCGGTTAGTAAATATAGGGAGTTAATGGTGAAACGCTTTTTACATCAATTCCATGCGTTAACGGTTTCATGGAACATCAATTCCATGCGTTTACGGTTTTATGGAACATCAATTCCATGGTTTAACGGTTTTATGGAACATCAATTCCATGCGTTACCACCTCCTCCCATTTACTTACCCATTTTCCATCCATTAATGAGACCAGAGTACGTTTCACTTCGACTTGTATAAATAGGTCTTACCTATTTCCACCGAACAACAAGTTCATTCGGGAATACACAATACTCAGAAAATACTTGCTAGCTTACCATTTGTTAGCCTTCTCACTTTTCTGATACAAGTCGTAGTAACACAACTACTCTTCCAGAATCAACTATTCTGGTCTCATCACTTTCCTTGCTTCCCTCCCCAAAACAACCCATTCTCCTTCACTTCGTGACCGAAGCAAGTCTAGAACGACCATTTATTGGTTTAGGCCGGACTTGTACAGATTGATCACTAGAATCTAAAGTACTCCCTTGCAGTACATTGTTTAGGGTTTAAATTGTTTCTCACCCGTACACCCAAAATTACCGAAATCAGCAGAAACCATTTTCACCTACAAACAGAGACATTATAAGTATTACGTGAAGACTTGAAGAAGTGAAGAAGTAAGGAGCTACAACGACAACATCATCCTTCCACTTGAGGTTAGTGATATTTTACTTGAACTGTTTCATTCCCTAACGTATCTTTCAAGTCATGCATATTGAAAACATAATGGAAGCATGAATGATTATACTCTAGTTAGACGTAGTATTAAGGAATACAATACGAAGTATAACGCTTATCTTTTGAACTTCGTATATAAGACATCGACATAATCGTTTGAATGCTATTGTGATTATGTATGGGTATGAGGTGAAGATTTCATCCTACGAAAAAATGTTTTACATTCGTTTAAAGGAAGTAAATTCATGAACTTGTTTTGTGAATCGAAAGGGAAATCGCTAGGCTTATTGGTATTGTTATTCATTGCATATCTTTTGAACTACCAATATGTGTGATTAGTATAACCGCTCATGACTTGTTTATGTTCTTGGTAAAACTATTCACAAGGCGACTTTTGTATTGGTATGACTTTTATTAGTGAAACTAATCTTAAGTAATCACCTGAGATGGTATGATCGATTTGTTGCAATTGGTATGACCAACTCTAGGCAAAGAGGAACCGATCCTAGTAAGAGGTGCAACCGATCACAAGATGGTAACAAAGTAGTCGAAATCGCTCTCCTCGGCCGAGTAATCGGTGAGTACTCGCTACAAGGTAAATGAGTGATGCGATTTCCGAGTACAAGGTCATTCCGATGAACAACGATTAAATCGTCCGAGGAAACCGAGTAATCGGCCGAGGAGACCGCGTATTAGGACGAGTAGACCGAGTATTAGGCCGAGGAGACCGATTGTGTATAAAAATTGGCCGAGTACTTGGTATATTCATGACTCATGAGTATTATATATAAATCTCTAATAATTAGGGACCGAGTATGATGCCGAGTTTTGGCGATTTCCAAGTCCGATCTCATTGCTCCTCGCTACAAGGTACCCCACCGAGTAGGACCGAGGAATGTTTTAGATTACTTTGGAGGGGAATCGATCCTTGTAAGAGGCGCAACATGTTTCTAGATATTGGGAACCGATCCTATGAACATGTGCAACACGTTTTTATATATTGGGAACCGATCCTATGGACATGTGCAACAAATACAAGTTAGATACCATATATATGTGGGAACCGATCCTAGTACCTATTCAATCAAATTTTTGGAAAGCTAGTGTGACTAATTCCAGTACCTACATGGAGGTATAACCGAAACTTGTTTTGGTAGAACCGTGAAACCCATGTTTGGTGATTGAGTGTTTTTGATCAATCACATAGTTCTTGGAAGTCGGATGAACCAATTCTAAACTTGTTTGGAAGTGTGGAAAATCGATTCCAAGATAGTAAATATGAAAGATGATTTACTAAGTTAAGATGTCGATATACTTTGAACATGTGCAGTAACGCTTATCTTTTATTGTTCAAAGATATTCCTTAATAACCAGAAAATCCCGGATCGAAAAATAATTGAGAATCTTTTAATTAAGGTTTTTAATTTTATTTTTGGAAAATGAAAATTAGTAATGTGCATTTACTAGTTGGATATTTTCTAAGAGATTTTCGGTCAATATTTGGACAAAATATTTCCAGGAATTTTGGAAACCGAATTTGGAAATATATTGCATATCTTGAGAATATTTTCGGTTTTGGAAATTCCTTGGTGTTCAAACTTCCTTGGTCTATAAATATCAAAGTTTACATTTCGAGCAAACTAATCCTTAGAGCCAGCAAAACTATCTAGTTGTGTTGTTACTGGTGGAGCCGCCTATTCGGAGAGGAAAGTAACCTAATTAGGCGAAATCTCTTATGGCCGCTCGGTTTAAAGACTTCTTTGGGATTGAGAAGCTCTATTAGTACCGTTGGTGGAAAACTAGATAATTGCGGTTTATTATTAGTTTTCGATTGATTTGATTGACTAACGGTTGTTGAACTTTGATTGCACCTAGTTTGTTTATGCTTGAGAATCTTCTCTTCTGATATAAGATTCACTCAAACTAGATCGAAGTTTCGACGGGGATCTTTAGAATTTTTGTAGATCTAAAGACGTCTTGTGATAATACATTGTTAACAGACTCCGTTCTGTGCATGATTGATCACAAGAGATTCAAGTTGATTGTGTGCAGGTGTTTATTGAAGTTCTAAGAAGATTTGAAGACGAAGAAGATTTCTGATTTGGGTTAATAATCTTTGTTGTTCACAATACTTGTTTCGGTTAAAGAGGATCCAACTATAATCAGTTTATCCTTGTGGTAGATTGGATTGATTAGTTGAGTAGATCGGCATCAATACAATTCTTTGTGATTAAAAGTATTGATTGCAAAATCTTGACAATTACTTTGGTAGTTGTTATTAGATAGATCTAAGGACCTGACAAAGGAGTTTATTGGGATAAACAGAAGAGCCTTTTGTCGAACTCACATCACTTGGTTGAAAAGAGTTGTTACCAAACAGATTTGTTGTTCCTTTACTATTTGGAATACGAACTAAAGGAATTGTTCCAAGTACGTGACTTATTACAAGTTGGAGGCGTGGGAATACAGACGGAACTAGGTGAACTATAGGTTTAGTTGCTTGGTCTCCACTATACGAAGTTGGTTTGATTTTGTATAGCGTCTTAATCCTGAGAGTATTCAATCCTGGACAAGGTTCCGGGGTTTTTCTGCATTTGCGGTTTCCTCGTTAAAAAAATCTTGCTATTTCATTTACTTTTATTTTCCGCAATTATAATTGTGGTTATTATAATTTAAAGTAAATTACACAAACGTTAATTCCTATTTACTTGATAGTAATCCTATTGTGTTTGGTTAAGTCCGAACCTTTTATCAAGTAAACATGCTTCTTTGTTGTATTGTCTCGATCTCGTATCCATACACGATCACACGAAGTGTGAACCGGTTAGTTGTATTGTCACGACTCAGTCCATAGAAAATCACTTTCGGAGAAAGGACTTATAGGTAGAAAAGTTTAGATTGATTTGGGTACCCTCGTCTTTTCAAAATGCAAGAACTACTTTGCCGTGGTAGCCAAAAGATGGACCCCTGACGATGCACATACACACATACAATAGTGTATGTGTATCACAGTTGTATCAAGAAAGAAAAAAGAGTACCTTCAAAATATCATGGATAAAAAGAAGTCGTCCAAAAACAACTTCCTCCTCAACAAACATCAAAGAAAGATTGGTCTTTGAGGCATATTAGGAGCAATCCTCGTAGTTTGCTGATTTCTTGCAACTTGTATTATTTGACGCGCTTCCGTAAAAGAACCAACTTTTATCCATCCATCGGAGAGATTTTACGCCTCTCAGCAATGTCTCAAGCCCAATGTCGTGTTACTTTCAACAAATCTTCTTTAGACACAATGTTATCATTAACACCAAGTTCCTTCCCTTTCTCAGACATTATCGTGTTTGACATCTACAGAAAAGTTGAATGCCATCGTGAAAAAACAGTTTAGTAAGAAATCAAATTTGAAAAATAACAAATACAATCAAGTATAGTCATATGAAAACAGGCTTACCAACATCAGTTCAATGACTTTTGGTTTGCCTACCAACCTAGGAAGCGATTGTGTTCCTAGAAACCAAGATAATATCAATCTGTTTATTCAGTGAGTAAACACTAAATGACATCTATAGCATATGTAAAGTAGCTTAATTCAAATTCTCAACATTTGGCTTTGTATTCATAAACTTAAATCATAGCGTACCTCCCATCCAGGGAATAACTCAAGTGTCATCATAAACGGCCATAATAATATTGGCATTCTCAATAACTTTGGAGAAAGTCCGATAAGCCTCTTCTCCATCAACCTGCATCTCTAGGAAACATCTACAGTCAAAACATGCCCGATCCTTTCTCCAAGTGTTTGTCGAAGGACAGTCTCAGTACGGATACAATCACCCTCAATACAGTCCACCGTAACAAGTGCACCATCAGTAATACGTAATGAAGCAGTGACTTTAAGAAAAGTCGACATGACCAAAGCGAATCAATAAGGTTTACAAGGTACTCGTTATCCATTTTTCACCCTTGTAGGCATTCAAAGACTCATCAGACATCTTATAATAGACATAGATACCAGTAGATATAATTGTAATACCACATTCTGCCTCATCTGCACGGATATCTGTTATACGAACATCACCAGCAGTTTCTTGGGAAATAATACCAACAACAGCCACAAGATAATCGGTAAGTATTAATTTTAGAAGAAACATAAGAATATCGGCCAAACTAATCATTGTATGCAGAAACTAATCTAGATGCAAAAGAAATACTACACAGTCCCATACCATGATCGACATGAGCAATGATATTATGCTTCACGCCAAGCTGAACTTTTGGTGACATCCCTGTAACAATCAACCAAAACGATGACAAATCACTCTAACTATCATATTTACAAGTACACTAGAAGTTGTAACATAATAGGTTCAATAAATCAATTATAACAACAATGGAACTTAGCAGAAATCACTAACCATTTCCAATCCTAAACCACCTCCAAGGGAAAGTCTTCCTGTAACAACAACTGTTTGATTTGGGAATCTAAATTGACGAACCACCACGATCAATCAAAGATAAGCTAAGATTCAAAATTAAAAATTTGAACTCTTATTATCAAGAGTAGGTGATATGGTTTCATATGAAACAAAATCTTCGTCAGTTGGAGTCTGAATCTTACTTCACTCCAAATTCTAAGCTTCTCCACTTCAATCTAGAAAATTGACAAATAACAAACCAGAAAGAGATCAAAATTTTAAATGTAATTCTAGGGGTTAATTAGTTTTTGGGTCGTGCATTTAGGTACCCTTTAGTGTTTGGGTCCTAAGTTTGTCTGGTATAGTATTTGGGTCCTTGACCTCGTTAGTCAACATGGTCAATGGTCAACCGTTACTGTCCGTCAATTTCCTTCAGTCTAGTGATTAAAACCTAAAGAAATTTCTTCTTTCTTTATATCTTTCTGAAATCTATACTAAGAAGTGAGGTGATTTATCTTTTATTTTTGTATAAAAAACGCAGGAGATTAAGATGGGGTTTTGGATCTGTGATAGATTAGAAATGTTGGGTTTGTCTTAAACTCAAGTTTTAAGATGTGCTATGACCGATGATTTCATGGATGATTTATTGAGATTTTGAAGTCTTGGGAGTCCTAGATGATTTTGATTAATCACTCATGTATAGAATTGAAGTTGCAAGATGAATTAAGAGATAAAAGGCGACGATTTATCAACATCAAACAATATCTTTTTCACGAGTTTGACGCCCTCCAACTGTTCAAGAAAACTCCACGCAGAGGACCCATTATCAGCCATCATCTCTTCCTTCTTAATAGACAATCCCCATGTATGGTTCGGGTCTATATAGTGGATATCCTTTAGACGATTATTACATTATATCCTTGTTTTCTTGCTCTGTAGTCTATTTCTCACATTAAAAGTCTGTAAAAAATCCAAGAAAAATTTGATAAAGAAAAAGCTAAAAATTAACTGAAAATGGGTTCTTTGAATTTTAATTGAATAGATGATCTATTTTGGTTTTTGAAGAATCATAGTGATGATGATCAGGGGTTTAACCATAACTAATACTTTGACCAAAAACGTTACTTGACTTAGTTGACTAACGAGGTCAAGGACCCAAACACGATAACGGAAAAACTCACGACCCAAACACAAAAGGGTATCAAAACTCACGACCCAAACACTAATTAACTCTAATTCTAGATTACAGATCTAAAATTGTCATTCTTCGGCTAAACAGAAGAAGAGAACCAAATCTCAACACTGATTCAAAAAAAGTTTAAAATTATTGATTTAATCTAATCTTACCTGAGATAACAAGCTACAAGATTAAAAAAATCCATATTTTTCATTCCTATACGTTTATCAGTTGTTTTTACTGGAATTGGATTTATTTGATGATTTTTTTGACTAAATCCCCGTTAGGGTTTTGAATAGAAGCGATCTCTTTGGTCAAACTAGGGTTCACAGTGAGATTGAAGAAATAAAATGTTTATATATCGAAGAAGATGGTAGTAGATCGAAAAATATAATGCAAAATAGAGATCGAATCATGGTGGAAGGAGTTTACCTCTATTAATAGATCGAATCGGAAAGAACGCTGCTGCTAGGTCGTTTGCAGAAGGAGTTTTTTTTTCCCGAAGAATGAAAGATGAAAGAAAGAAAAATTTATTCGATAATTTTTTGCTTTTCTTTACCTAAAAAATATCTAACACGAGTCAGTTTTGGAGCTGACTATCGAGCATATGAATGGGATGAATAGTCTAAGCCAAGTCAGCTTAAAACTGTGCCCAACCACGCTCACGAGTGACACATGCGAAATACCAAACTGTTGCAATTCGCAACTTATTATAAACAGTTGCGAGTTTTGTAACGAAGCACAGCTGTTGCAACTTTTTGCAAATGAAATTCGCAATTATAAATTCGCAACAGTGACAAAGTTGTTGCGAAATCTAATTACTAATCAAGGAAAATGGTGTAGTGCAAGTCAGCACTCAATGACCCGAAGGTTCCTATGCTGAGGGTCTTGTTAAATTCCATGTACTACAACCTATGACTTTCACTCCCATGTTTGTTATTACTGAATTACAATTACAACAATGATGAAATCAAAATCCAGATTTCATATCAGTAAAAGAAAATCAAAATAACAATAAATAATTGATGAGACGCCGCAAATTAAACCCTAAAAGTGAGGGATTTTCTAGAATGTTATTACATGTATGAGGGTATTCTAGGCATTTAATAAATATTCTTTAAAACTTCCGCACGAGCTTTGGACTTGTGAGTAACGTTTTTTGTCCAAAGCGATTAAAACCGTATTAGTGGTGAATTAACCATTAAACAGATCTTCTCAACTGAATTAACTAGTAATTCTTAGTTTTCTTTTTTCTTTGAAAGGGTCTCTATTAGATTTTCAAAACCATTACCACCCGCTTTGAACAGTACGTGTGGACGCCATGTACCCTAAAGCTTGAAAATGCCTAATCTTATATGTGTACTAATGTAAAGTGAAACTTCTACTTGCAATAATAATGTAAAATTGAATCAAAAACACCATGAAATAGAATTACTAACCTTTCAATTTAAGCTTCTTCTACCCTTAGAATAAGGAAGAAACAAAAATCAAAGTTCTTCTCTATAATACTTACAACTTCTACCCAAAATTAATTGGAAGCTACAAGTTTATTGAGGCATCTCCTCACATCAACTCAACTCAAACAGAAAGATTGAAGGAAAAGGAAAACAAGGGTTCTAACCAAGTCTCTCTTGAAACAAAACATGAGGGGAGTAGAGCTAAGGCTTCAAAACATATAGTAAAGGTGAAGGATAAACAAGAAATAAAGCCAAAGGAAGGGGGAAAAAGAGAGAAAGATGTTAGCAAGGGTATAAGTAGAATACCACTATGCAACATCCTCCCCTACATAAGAGAAATTCGCAATCGAATTGTCAATATCGGCTTCCAAAGCATTGTCACCCCAATATGGAACCAAATGCTTCACGTTAAACACATCGGGTGTGCGAATGAAGCTTGGTAAGTTGAGGCGATAGGAATTGTCGTTAATATTTTCTTCAATTGGAAATGGTCCAATCTTCCTTTCCTTCAGCTTGTTGTATTCACCTACGAGGAAACGGTCTTTAGTAAGAACCGCATAAACAAGATCTCCTACTTCAAACTCAACCACACGGTGCCTTTGATCAACCTTGTTCTTGTATTTTCTTGATGAAGCTTCTAAATGCTTTCGGGTAGTTTCATGTATAAGGTGGAGTTGGGAAACAAAGTCTTCCTCCTTAGCATTTGGCTTTTTCAAATATGGTACTAAAGACAAGTCAAGTGGTACTCTTGGATTGAACCCGTACACTACCATGAATGGTGATTACCCACTACTCTGGTTCACCGCATGGTTGTAAGCAAATTCCTCCTTACACAAAACTTGGTCCCATGTATTCAAATTCTCCTCAACCAAGCAACAGAGAAGATTACCTAGGGAACGATTTACCACTTCGGTTTGTCCATCCGTTTGAGGGTGATAAGCGGTGCTAAAACTTAAATTAGTCTTGACCAACTTCTATAAGGTACGCCAAAAGTGTCCCACAAAACGACTATCTCTATCCGAGACGATGGAAAAAGGAATACCATGTAAACGGTAAATATCTTTAAAAAAGAGTTGAGCTACCATGACCGCATCCATTGTCTTTTTACAAGCAATGAAATGAGACATTTTGAAAAAATGATCTACCACTACAAATATTGAATCCATACCTCTTTGAGTGCGCGGTAATCCCAAGATGAAATCCATGCTCAAATATTCCCATGGACGAGAAGGAATAGGAAGTGGCATGTATAATCCCGCATTAGTGGTCGTTTCTTTTAGATACTTGACATATATGACATCTCGATCTTCACATATCGATGAATCTCTTTCCACATTACCGGCCAAAAGTATGAGCTTGAAACCAAGTTCCAAATACGAGTAGTCCCCATATGCCCCTCATCATGAAGCTCCTTAATAATTTTCAACCTCAAGCTTGATTCCGGAATGCAAAGACAATTTTTACGGTAAAGGTACCCATCGAAAATAACATAATCACCATTACGTAGTAACCTTTCATCAACCATAAGAGGACCAAAATAAGTATCAACTTTTAAAATCTCTCGGATGTCATCAAATCCCAAAATACGAGCCCACATTTGTGTAAGAAGAGAAGTACGTCGACTCAAGGCATACGCTACCTTGTTTTGTACACCCGACTTGTGCTTGATGGAAAAAGTGAATTGTTGCAAATAAGAAGCCCATTTACCATTCCTAGTAGAAAGCTTGTCTTGAGAATTGATATGCTTCAATGCCATGTGGTCCGAAAATAAGATGAACTCCTTGGGAATAAGATAGTGTTGCCAATGTTTGAGTGCTTGGACAATATCATAAAACTCAACATCGTAAGTGCTATATGCAAGTCTTGCCCCATTTAACTTTTCACTTCTTGACTAAGAACCGCCCCAATGCATAGTTTAGAAGCATCACAATGAAGTTCAAATGGTTTATCAAAATTTGGTAATATTAAGATTGGAGATGTACTTAACTTTATTTCATCAATTCAAAGGCTTCGTCCGCTTCTTGAGTCCATAAATACTTTCCACCCTTCATGCATTCGGTTATTGGAGCCATGATTCCGCTAAAGTTTGCAATGAATCGACGATAAAAAGAACCTAACCCATGAAAACTTCGAATATCAAACAAAGTTTTTGGCTTGGGCCAATTCCTTATGCATTCCACTTTATCTTCATCTACCGAAGTCCCATCCTTACTAACCACATAAACAAGAAACAAAATTTTATCGGTCATGAATGCACACTTCTTCAAGGTAGCATAAAATTGTTTTGTCCGCAAAATCATGAGAACCTCACGGAGGTGACGTATATGAGATTCCATATTGGGACTATAAACAAGTATGTCATCAAAATAAACAACCACACACTTCCCAATCAACGGCCGAAGTGCTTGATTCATTACTCGCATAAATGTACTTGGAGCATTTGAGAGCCCAAATGGCATAACCATCCATTCATACAAACCGTCTCTAGTCTTGAAAGCGGTCTTTCATTCATATCCCACCTTGATACGAATTTGATAATATCCATTTTTAAAATCAATTTTGCTAAAAACACATGATCCACTTAATTGATCAAGTAAGTCATCCAAACGAGGAATTGGAAATCGGTACTTCAATGTGATTCTATTGATTGCCCTACTATCCACACACATACGCCATGGACCATCTTTCTTTGGTACTAACAAGGCCAGTACCGCACAAGGTCTAAGACTTGGTCTTATAAAACCTTTGGCTATAAGCTCTTCAGCTTGGCGACGTAATTCTTCATGTTCTTTGGGACTCATCCGGTAGTGGGATTTGTTGGGAAAACTTGAACCAGGTACTAGATCAATTTGGTGTTGCACATCTCTTAATGGTGGTAATGCATCCGATAAGTCGGTAGGAAAAACATCTTGAAATTCTTTGATAATTGGCTTGACTAGCGGTGGCACGAAATCATATGATGGAGATTATTTAACATGAAGTATATATAAAACCTCCGAATCATCCAACTCTTCTATGAACTTGTGATAAGTAAGTAGATTTTTACCATCACCATTTTGTGGCTTAGGCATAAGCTCACGATTAGTTACAAGAGTCAACTTCTTATTGCTCCACATGAACAAATAGTTGTTTGTTCTCCCATCATGATTCACAAACCGATCATATTTCTGTTTGTACCCAAAATTACTTTTGGGCACGAAACACGATGAATGGATAGTTTTGTGTGTATTTTGAGTTAGGAGTCGATTTGAAGAACAAATAAAGAGACAAAGGTTTAACGTGGTTCGGCATGGTTTGCCTAAATCCACGGACGAATCCCCTTGGGGGTGATATTTTATTGATATGTGGAATTATAGTGTATCTTTTATCTCATCTTCTTCCCCATTTCCTGATTTCTGCTTTCCCCTATTTATACAGTTCCATATCTAAATATAAACATAAATTACATTAACTGCTCATTCATGCCTCCATCATCAATTCTGTATGAAACAGCTGGAGTTAGTTATGCATGTATGAAACTGCTTGCAATTAGTATCTTGCATGGAAAAAAGCGCATTTAGTCTCGCATGGTCAAAGCTGCCGCAATTCAATTTACATGAAGCGCACATTTATGTTTCCATGATAAACCGCATAAATGATGGTTGGCAGTATTGGTGGACATTTTTGGCGGGACGGTGTTCGCATGGGTAGGGACTAGCTTGATGGTTGTGGAGGCATAATGGTGGCGAGTGTGATGGAGGTTTGGCCGGCAAGCATGGTTGGAGACTGGTTGGCAGTGTGGAAGATTTTTCGGCTGAGAATTGGTTAGCAGCATTGCTGGCTACAAGACTGAAAATTGGATAGGGGTGCGATTGACTTCGATAGTTTACCGACGGTTGACTATGACTATTGACCTTGACCGGACGTTGACTTTGATAGTTGATCGACTTTGACCATTGACCTGTCTGTGCAGACTGGTGGGCTGCCTTGGTTGACTGGTTAGCGGGCTTGGATGAGGACCAAAAGATGATTCAAGTATCAATTTGGCCCATTAAGTGGTATTTTTACTTATGGTACAAACAATTTTCAAGGCCGCCCAAGAAGTAAATGACATGCATCCATCAAAACAACATCAAACCAAACTTTGTCTACATATGTGTTACCAATAGAAAAATTAATAAGACAACGTTTAGTGACTTTTACCTCGCTTCCTTGGTTAAACCATGATAAAGAATATGGAGAAGGATGGTCTTTTGTCTCTAACTTCAACTTTCGAACCACTTCTTCGGAAACGATATTTTCACAACTCCCCGAATCAATCACAATCTTGCAAACTTTCCCACCAATTGTCCAAGTGGTTTGAAAAATATTGTGGCGTAACAATCGATCACCTTTGTCGAGTTTTGGAGTAAAATAGTTACGCAACACAACCAAACATGGTCCTTGGTCACCGGTGATAAACTCCTCTTCCACTTCTTCTTCTGGTTCTTTATCAAATATTAGTGGCTCCATAAGATCCAAATACACATCATCTTCATCATCACCATGAACAAGTAAGTTTTTCCCCGAGCGATCACTCTTTCTACATTCATATGCTTTGTGGCCATCTTCTCCACACTTGTTACATTTACCTTGAAAGACTTGTTGAGAGGTATTGGGTTTTGGTGGAATGGTAATAGTTGGAGCTAAAGTAGTTGGCATTGGAGAAGTAGTAGGTTTAACACCTCCTTGAGTGTGATTGCTTCAATTGGCATGAGAAACTCTCCTTGCATATTGCTTCTCCAAAGATAATGCCCTTTAATATGCTTCCGACACCGAATAAATATCAAATAAGTTTAAAGTGTCTTGATATTGCATTCTCAAACCTCCTATATACCTTGCTACAAGTTGTTCTTCCGTTTCGTTAATATCATTCCTTGCAATCAATTGATAGAACTCTTTGGTGTAGTCATTAATCGACTTGGACCCTTTCCTAAGATTTTGAAATTGTTGATAGATAACTCTTGTATAATTATGGGGTAGAAATGCAAGTCTCATTATGTTTCTTAAGCTTCTCCCATGATTCAATTTTAGCTTGACCTCTCCTTAACCTCATTTGTTTAAGTTGTTTCCACCAAGCGCCAGCTCTTCCTTGAAATCTAGTTGCAACCAACCCAACCTTCTTATTTTCGGGCACTTCCTTGAAGTCCAATATTTCTTCAAGCATTGCCAACCAATCAACAAAGTCTTCCGGATCTACACCCCCATGGAATTCCGGAATATCAACCTTGAGTCCACCTTCCCATCGGTTTGAAGTAGTAACATTGTGGTATCTCGGTCTTTCTTCAAACATTTGTCTTCTCCCTTGTGGATGAACATGACTACCAAAATAAGTGGTATCCTCATCCGTCACTTCTTCTTCATAATTATGATGTTGAGTTCTAGATTGATCTTGATGGATATTTAATTTACCAAGTCTTAAGCAAAATTCTTCAAATTTTGCATCCATTATTTGTTGCATTTCATCAAACACTTCATGCTTAAGGACTTCTAATTCTTCTTTCATAGAAATTTCACCTTGATTAACTCTTTTTCTTGGAGCCATAATGAAATCACAAGGAGAATGAACCCAATTGGAAGCTACAAGTTTATTGAGGCATCTCCTAACATCAACTTAACTCAAAGAGAAAGACTGAAGGAAAAGGAAAACAAGGGTTCTAACCAAGTCTCTCTTGAAAAAAAACATGAGGGGAGTAGAGCTAGGGCTTCAAAACATATGGTAAAGGTGAAGGATAAACAAGAAATGTAGTAACAGGATTTCCTACACTACACCCCTCACAATAATCCGCACAACTAAAACATTTGAAGATGAATAACAATGATTTTATTGATTAATTCCTTGAATGTTTACAAGATAAGATAGAAAAGAGCTAAAGAAATTACAATCACCACAAACTTTCTCTCTCCTAATGACTTGTTTAACACTCTCCAAAAAGATCTCTCCCTACAACTGGTTCATTCGATTCTTTATATAGGGTAGTATACAATGGATGACAGCTAAGCTGTCCTTTATTTTCGGGAATGACTTGCGAAATATCGCAAGTGTACAAGTATTCATTCTCGCAACTCTCCTAAATTTTGCTAGGTCTTCACACCTTTCTCGTGTTTTGGCTGTCGTCATTCATTGCGTCATTTATATTACTCTTTTGCGACGCCCTCGCAATGTTATTGTTTATTGATCCCGCGAAGTAGTGATGTCGCGATATTCTGATCATAAATTTTGCCTCTTCTCATGTCTTCTCTGCGAAGAGGAGAATGTCATGAGAACTAGTATTTTGAAATGCCGCAACTGCTCATCTTTATCCGTTACACTCCCGTACCTTTATACGGAATTTATTATACATGTTTTTTCTTCCACTCTTTTCTTGACACGTCTCTTTCAACCGTTTTTTCTTGACCACTCACGTCCCCTCTCGCATTAAATGCATTTGTCTTCTCGAGAATTCTTTTCTCTATAAATAGTTTTCTCACCCTCCTCTTCTTCTTTTTTACTTTTTCTCTGCAACTTTTATTTTTTCTCTGCAACTTTTCTTCGACTTTCTTCTTCCGCAATTTGCGTTTCTGCACTTCTGCTACTGTAAATCTTCCTTTTCTTCTTTCTCTTGATCATTGATTCTCTAATGATTCCCATAATCTAACAATGACTCCATCTGGTCGTAAATATGAAACCCTTTTCGATGAAACTCAAAAGAAACTTCAAAACAAGGGTTTCACCTTATCTACTATCCCCAATCAAGAATCTTCATTGATTCTTTCTGCAAAGTTGTTTACTGATCATCAATGTGATGGTCAGAAAATCATAATCTCGGTGGGTCAAATCCTCGCAGGTCTTCCCATTCCCCTATATGATCCCGAATTGCCCTTGTTCTATGAAATCCTTGCTCATGAGAAGTTCTCGCGATCTATTTATCAATTAAGTGGTGATAGCATCCGTCTAATGCTTGAATTTTCCAATCACGGCGCTGGTAAGGGATCTCTATATCCTGATAATGTTAAAGATCCTAACTTCGCAAGTTTAGAGATAGTCGCTGCAAAATACACTGTAGAAAGCTTCTTTGAAAATTATGAAGTGATAAATATGAAGAATGATAAATCTCGCTGGGGTGCCCGTTTGAAAAGAAAAGAGAACGTTTCCGATGATAAGATACTCATGCTAGATATTGATTGGCATTCTGGTAAGAACAACGTTCCTCGATATTCTAAGGATGAGAGGTGGTCTGTCTTTCCACTATTTTTGAGTGGACCTTACATTTCTGGTTCCAATATACTCCCTGCGAATCTCGCAAATTATCAGCCTTGGGTATTCAATTGGCCCGAAAAGGCAAAAGAGGTATACTTCCTAATTTTTACTTATTTTACAATCTTCACTCCCTCTTATATTTAATCTTGCGAATTTTTCAGATCACCAAATTAAGAAAGAGCTACCAAAGAAATCCAAGAGCGAGTACTCTGGCGATACTTCGTTCAGTCACGGATGAAGTAATAAATATTTTTCCTCTGTTATTTTTAACAATATTGTTGCCTCTGTTTCTTATCTTCATTCGTGTGCGAAGGTTGGCGTTGAAGAAATTGACAATCCTGAAGCTGCGAAGGTTAAAGGCAAGAATAAAATTACTCTTCGCAAGGATAAATCTTCTCCATCTTCTAAAAAACGGAAAATCCATCCCTCTTCTCATTCTAATTCCCAAACCAGCGAAAAATCTGATGAAGATGAAAATGAGATTGATACTTCTTTTGCAAAGGAGAATCATTCGGTCGAATCTGCTATGGCGCAATTGTCTAGCGTTTTCTCTGATTCTATGCAAGGATTGGGAGATGATCGTTTTTCTGCTACTTGCGATGCTCTCGCAAAAATCTGCGATGCCCCCCTGTTAGCGGATAATGATTCTTTTCGTGGAGTTTCTCGGACATTGACTCCCAGTTTCTTAAATGCACTTAGTGCCTTGGTATGTTCATATTTCTTTATTTCTTTGTGATTTCGATTATAAACCTTATCTTAACAATTTCTTTACTTTCCTTTATAGTCTGGGAGAGATTCCTTTGTTGTTGCCTCAGACCTCGAGAAAAGACGCAACAATCTTGAAAAGAAAAATCTTCAACTTAAGGAGAAGAACAAAGAACTAGAAATTGAAGTTGCGACATCTCGCAAGAAGGATGAAAATATTCAACAGTTGGAAGTTGAGTCTTCTACCCAAAAGGACAAAATATCTACTCTTCAAAGTGCTAATCAGCAACTTTATGGTATAACACCCTTCTCTTTTCTTCATTTCTACTTTGTCATTTATTTCTCTTTGCCTGACTTATCATTTTCGAGACATTTATAATCTTTCCGACGAAGCCATCCTTCTCCACTCATTCCCCTGAACCTATGGATGATGATGCTCTTCTCGCTCATCTCAATGAATCTTTAAGTAGTTCTTCAAACAAGATTAATTCTCTTAGAAATTGAACATAGATCTATTTTAGGTTTAGCCAACCGATTTAAACGTTTATATCTTAGCTCCCAAGAGAATAATACTATTCTAAGGAAGAAAATTAGCAGCCACATAGATGATAAGGATCGCATTGCTAATCAAGGTGCACAAGCATTAGCGAAATTCCAAAAAACTCTTCTTGAAGTCCAAATTGAACGAGATGAATCTCTTCGCCAAAACGCCATACTTAATGAGCGAGAAAATCAAATTCGTTCACTCCTTGTTATAAATAGTGATGATGAATTCGCTTGGGCTGCGAAGGTTCTAGATAATGCCAGAAATAACTTAGGTGTTAGTGTCAGTCTTCATGCTGATCATACTGCCTTGGTTAAAGATATGATTTCTGACAGAGAAGGTTGTTATCTGTTCTTCTTTATTTTACCATTTCTTTTTTATGAAACTGCTATTAAGTTGCTGACTCATTATCATTCATTCGCAGAAGCTGAGAAAAGATATCAAACAAGGATTGAAGAACTTGAATCTGAAAAAGAACAACTTGCCAAGAACCTTTGTCTTTGCAACGACAAGTATTCCATGTTGAAGAAGCAATTACAAACTACTGTAGCGAACTTCAACAATAATGCTGTTCGTTTTCGCAACCAAACTATTAAGACAGTTTGCGATGACCACAATATTCCTCATTATTCATATCCTTGTCTTGTTGATGAAATTCCTGAAGATATACCTTCCTTTGATGTTTCTGATAGTGAAGCTAGCGAAGAGGAAAAATCTGATAAAGATTCTAATGACAAAGAAGAATGAACTGAGAGATAACTCCATTTCCCTTTTCTCTTCTTGTGGTATATGTACATTTATCCTTTTAACCTTCCATCTTTGTAATTTTCCACTATAAATCTATCACATGGAAATAAATAACAAATTTTTACTATAATCATTCCCATACTTGCCTCTGTTATTTATTTGCATATGAGAGATTATATCGATAACCTTTAAGTAATATTATTTCCTATTTTCGCAACTGTGGTTGCTAATCTTTCACAAATTAATGAAGAAATATAACCGTATTCGCAAGCTTATTTGCTTACTCGACTTCTTGCGCAACCTTTCTTATCTTATCTTTGTTTATGTTGAATTTTATCATTGCGACAAGATCGCAGGACGTCTTTACATTTTCATGTAAAGACCCATTGATCTTGCCTTATCATTGTTTTTGTGTGGTCTTATTTTGCCTTCCTAGTTAAAGGTCTTATTTTGCCACCCCTCATTTTGCATCAATATGACGGGCCTAAATATTCTTGCGAACATAAAGTCCCATGACATTGACATCTTGAGAAAAATCGCAGGACGTCCTTACACTTTCATGTAATGACCCATTGATCTTGTCTTATCATTTCTTTAGTATTTTTGCCTCTGCAGGATATCTCGTTTGCGACAATATGACAGGCCTAAATGTTCTTGCGAACGTAAAGCCCGATGACATTGCCGTCTTGCGACGAAATCGCAGGACGTTTTTACACTTGCATGTAAAGACCCATTGATCTCGTCTTACCCTCGCGTTAGTATTATTGCCTCTGCAGGATCATCGCACAAATATGACAAGCCTAAATTTCCTTGCGAAAATAGAGCCTCATGACATTTGCGTCTTTTGACACTTATCAGCTCCCTAATGGAGGGTGCCGCCCTTATCATCTCCCCTGGTTGCCCCTTCAAGGAGGCGTACATCGGCCATACAAGACTAGCTCCTCCCATCCGGTCTTAACAACAACCAGTTGTTTTCGAAGGGTCTTATCCCTTATACCTATAGGGTTTATGGTTACGAGACTGCACCCTAAGTGGAGTTTTCTCGGGCCGAGTGCAGCATGTGCCAAGACTTGCCAAGAATGGCCGAGACACTTCAAATGCCCCAGGCACTCTTGGCTCAACCGTGTACCTCGGCGCCTTGGTCATACACTGACTCCTTGGAAGAGACCCTCGATCGTCCAACCAGGGTATAACCTTATATATATAGTTGGAAATCCAAGGTATCTCCCCCGGATAGGCTTTCATGGGCCCCAAATTTTCATGACTCATGTTCCAGGGGCGGTGTAACCTTTTCCCTGAGCCATGTCAAGAGATACCCCCTTATATGACGCACTTTAGGTCTTACATTTGCCTCTTACGAAATATCATTCGCGAACTAGGGTGTACGCCATAAAGGTTCGTCCCATTCACTCACTCATTCATTTCTGTCAATTCTTGTAATCATTCATTGCTTTTTGATTATTTGTTCTCATCTTCTTTGCGAAACTATCACATAATCTTGCTTTATTTTCTGAGATCTCGCTCTAATTATTTAACCAAAATTTCATCACATTCATATATCGCGATTTTTTCGCGCACATAATTTTTTTTTTTTTTTTTACAAGACCCCGAAATCAATTATTTATTTCTTACATCTCTTACTCCCGTTGTTCTCTGTTTCCTCATTCATATTTCCAGATACTTCCATCCCTTTTGCGAGACCATCGCAATTTTCATTTGTCTTCAAGCACTGATTTCGCAACATATCTTCATTTCTCACTTCTATTGTGTCCACCATCAGTCTTTCTCTTCTTTGTTCTTCTTTGATATTTCTTTTCCAATTCTTCTGTTGAACAGCCCTTTCCTCGCAAGACTCCACATCGACTTCATAGCATTTTTGCCCCTCTGCCCAATCTCCTTTTATAACTCCAACACCACTGGGATGTGGAAATTTGATGCACTGATGGTAAGTTGATGCCACACCCAAGATCTCATGTAACCAGGGTCGCCCAATTAATGCATTATAAGGGGATTCCACATCGACTATGCAAAACAAGATTTGATTGATAATCCATTCAATGGTATTCGCATGCGAGCTTCTCCTTTAGGTTTATTAGCGATCAGTTAAAACCATAGATCTTATACGTTGAAGGTATCAAATCTTCATCTTTACCCCCATAGTCTTGTAGGTGTGATAAAAAAGGATGTTTCTGAGCTTCCAAAGTATCAATTAGGATTCGATTTATTGCCCATGAATTTTTCGCACCGTCATTTTCATCATCAACGAGGTTTTGGATTAATTTCTAATCTTACCACTAATGGACTGTCATGCAACTCGCCACCTTCAGGTACTTCTTCTGCGGTAAAAGAAATAATCTGCGCTTGCCATTCCTTCAGTGGCGATGACTTCGCGATATTCATTACTTCTCTATTGTCAACATCTCTTGCAAAAACCTTACTGAGAATACTATCATGAAAATCTTCAATTGTCTTGTATGAATGTACAATAGAGTTGCAGAACAAGTTTTTGGCCTTTGTTCCAACTTCTACTACAAATGTTTCTTTCCCTTTTTGTCGTATTTACTCTGCGATTTTCTGGAGGTGTTGGTAATGGTTGAGCCTTCTCTTCACATTTTAGGAATTGGTTTAGCTTCCCTTGATCTATCATTCTGAAGGATGATTCTTTTTATATTCCTGTAATCATTCGTTTGGTGTCCATGAAAGTGTTGGTAGGAACAAAATTCATGACTTCTATCACCTGGAGGTGGTTCATTCCCCATGTTCTATGGTGCAGGTATGTTTTCCATCATGATTATAGCCTCCCATATCTTCTCCACACTAGCGTTTAGTGGTGGCATTTTGATTTCTTCCCATACGACTCTATGACCTCTCTGTCCTCTATGATAATTCTGCCTCTGGCCTCCATAAGTCTCTTGCAGATTATGCCTCTGACCTCCATAGGTTTCTTGCGGTTGATCAAGCCTTTGAATTTTATTATTTCCGCCACGGTTGTAGAAATTTCTTTCTCTTTCAAATTCTTCCTGATCGCGACTTCCCATAGCTACCAACTTTTGCTGACCATCATCTGGTATCCTCACTCCTTGTTGACCTTGCGAGGTACTCGCCACAGTGTTTATCAATTTGGGTAACAAACTTGCATTCTCAGCTCCTGAACTTGTATTCGCAACAGGGTATGATTCCATCTCATTTTGCTTTTCCTCTAGAGCAATATACTCCTCCCGAAGTTCTCGCAATTCAGTCATTGTGATTGTATTTTTGACTCTAAAAATTTGAATATATAGTAGATTTGTCGCAAACATAGCATTAATAAATGATAAGATGAGATATCTCTCCTCTACTCGGCCAGCCATTTCGCTACACATTGTCTTCCACCTCACAGTTAGATGCTTCAAACTTTCACCAATACTTTGCTTTAACCCAAATACATCTTCAATACCTGTTCGCGAGGAATTATTACTTATATATGCCCCTAAAAATATAGCCTACAAGTGATTGAAAGATGTTATTGTATTTTTCGGTAGCCCTTCAAACCATTTCAAATCTTCTCCTATCAGACTTGATGCAAAATATTTGCACAATATAGCATCATGGTTCTCCCATTGTAGCATACATCTCATATAAGCTTTGATATGTCAGTATCGCACAAGTTGTTCCAATATCGAAAATCTTTGGTTAATGCTAGGTAAATTGCACTTTGGTGGTATTCCTCTTAATTGTATCTCTTGTGTAAAGGGAGTTTTCACGACTTCTTCTATTGCTTCATCTAACCGTCTCTTTCCTCCTCCCTTTTCTTGTTCATTAATCCTCTCATTTTCGCCAATTCTCTCAAAATTTGTTCATTTACATCAGAATTTGAATCCACTGGTCTTTTTAGTTCCGCTTCTCTTCGCCTGCGTTCATGTATACTTTGACTTTGTTGTTCATCATTCTCTTCTCGTATTTCTCTGCGATCTTCTCCTTCATTTCTTTCGCGAATTCGCACACCATTATATCTATCGATTTCTCTTCTTTGGTGCCTATCAGCTCTCCTTTGTGCTCTTTCATATTCTTCATTAATATTATCATTGTTGCGATTTTGTTCTCGTCTTCTTTCTCGATTATCATGATTATTCTGGCGAATTGCCTCCTCCAACTCCTGTTCTTCCATTTCTGCTCTCAATCTTTCTCTCTCGCGAACTAGACGTGCTTGCTCGGCATAGTGTCTTTCAATTTCACCTTCAATTTCTTTTTGCTTCCTTCGTGCTTCTCTCCCATGCAATATTCTTCTTCCTTCTTCTTGATTTTCTGCATCCATTGGTTGATTTTGTTCCTGACGTTGCCTATTTCCTTGGTTTCCACCATTCTGCTCATTTTAAAGAGTCTCAGGACGTGGGATGTAACGATCTTCCATCATTTCTCTTCTCTCATAATGTTCTGCGCCTCGATTTTGCGCTTCTTCTTGGTTTTCTTCATCAACATTTTTTGTAGGTAAAATTCTCCTTCTTTCATCTCTAACTGATCTTGAGCTTGACCTTGTAGTGCTTCTCGACCTTCTATTTTGTAACCTCATGTTTTCCATCCTCAGCCCATGATTCTGTCTTGTCAAGTTTGCACGTTCCTCTGCCTCTAATAGTCTTTCTTCATGTATTGTTTGCCTCAACGCCTCTAATGCTGCGATCTCTTCATTTCCACGGATTATTTCTCCATTCCTTTCTCGATCTCTCCCCTCTTGTCCATTGTTTACCAATTATTGTTCTTCTTCCCCTTCGTCCACAGAGTCTGATCTCCAAGTATGCACGCTTACTCTATCATAATCCACAATTCTATCTGCTACTGGTTGAATTGGTGATTGAATTTGATTTTCTTCACCATTTCCTATGTTTCTTCTTGAGGATTCTCCCATTTCATTTCTCTCTTCTCCGGCAAGTCTCCTACTTCTTTTCACAGTTGTTGGTTGCTCAGATGCATTTCTCCTTCTAGCCATTTCTTGATTTTGGTAAACTGTTGAAAATTATATGAAATTTCTTCCCTACTACTCCAAATTCCTTCAAATCACGATGTTGATCCTTACTCTCTCCCTGTTTCTAGCGCCATTATGTAGTTGCAGGAAATCCTACACTACACCCCTCATAATAATAATCCACACAACTAAGAAATTTGAAGATTAATAACAATGATTTTATTGATTAATTCCTTGAATGTTAACAAGATAAGATAGAAAGGAGCTAAAGAAATTACAATCACCACAAAATTTCTCTCTCCTAATGACTTGACTAACACTCTGAAAAGAATTCCCCCTACAACTGGTTCATTCGATTCTTTATATAGGGTAGTATACAATGGATGACAGCTAAGTTGTCCTTTATTTTCGGGAATGACTTGGGAAATATCGCAAGTGTACAAGTATTCATTCTCGCAACTCTCCTAAATTTCGCTAGGTCTTCACACCTTTCTCATGTTTTGGCTGTCGTCATTCATTGCGTCATTTATATTACTATTTTGCGACGCCCTCGCAATGTTATTGTTTATTGATCCCGCGAAGTAGTGATGTCGCGATATTCTGATCCTACAAGAAATAAAGCCAAAGGAAGGGGGCAAAAGAGAGAAAGATGTTAGCAAGGGTATAAGTGGAATACCACTATGCATCACGTACCTACAGCTGTATTAGATTTTCAAAATATTTGGCACCCCTAATGCAGTATGTGCCTCCATGATTCATATTACCTATCTTGGATTGAATTAGGATATGAATTGACCATTGAAAAGGCCAAAAAATGTATGCAGCCCACCCAAAATTAGTAGGCCAGCCAACCCATACCTTATCAGCTCATGTAAAGGTGAGCATTTTACCCGTAATCCGTGGATTTAACCGGGACCAACCGTATTTTTGCGGGTGGATGTCCAGACCGTTTGCTAATGGGTTGGACGCGGATGAGAGTTTTGAAATCCAACGGATTACGGATTGGGTCCGGATGCAACCTTGAAAATCCGTTAGACATCCATATTCGTTAGATTAAGGGCATTTATATAGTTTCTAGAAAATATATAAATAGTTTTGGAATTTTTAAGGTGTTTGCTTTGAGTGTTGTCCATGACACTTCTATATTTATATACATATATAAAATGTGTAGGTTCTATAGGAAGTAATCTATATTGGCTTTATTTTTCCATTATAAATTTTGACTAACACAAATCCATTGGATTATCCGCATCCAATCCATTCATACGTGCATCCAATGGATGCAAATCCGTTGGATGTTGGATCGGATACGGATGCCAAACTTGAAATCCGTAGTGAATTGGATTGGATACGGATGAGGTAAAAACCGGTCCATACCGGCCCATGCTCATCCCTCTGCGAGTTCTCATTTGCCTTCTTTAGATTATTTTACCACCATCACCTAAGATGATGGTGAGAAATATATATGGAAGCAGATCTTTATCGTTCATGGTGCCTGATGGTATGTTTTGCTTTCCAGTGGCGAGCTTCTTTAGAGCGTTCTCCCCAACAACCACCCCCGCATGATTTTCGAGGTTAGTTTGATCCATGGACTTAAATTTAGGGGTGAGTATGGGCCGGTATGGACCGGTTTTTACCTCATCCGCATCCAATTCAATTCATTACGGATTTCAAATTTGGCATCCGCATCCAATCCAATATCCAACGGATTTGCATCCAATGGATGCACGGATGAACATATTGGGTGCGGATAATGCAATGGATTTGTGTAAGTTAAAATTTATAATGAAAAAATAAATCATATATAGATGACTTCTTATAGAACTTACACATTTTATACATGTATATAAATATAGAAGTGTCATCGACAACACTCCAAGAAAACACCCTAAAAATTCCAAAATTATCTATATATTTCTAGAAACTATATAAATGCGCTTAATCTAACGGATATGGATGTCCAATGGATTTTCAAGGTTGCATCCGGGCCCAATCCGTTATCCGTTGGATTCCAAAACTCTCATCCGCGTCCAACCCATTAGGGAACGGTCCGGACATCCATCCGCAAAAATACGGTTGGTCCCGGTTAAATCCGCGGATTACGAGTAAAATGCTCACCCTAGGACTCACTTAATATAGTATCAGAACAGGCAATTTGTGACGAGTTAGGCCCATTGACTTCGATAAGATCCAAGTGTACGTGCTAAAGGCTAACATCTTTTTTCCAACTTAATTGCACAATTTGTGACAGCTAATTAGTTATGAGTTATCGTATAAAAAATAAATAAATACAGTACTTAGTATGTATTATGACCTGGATATCCGGACTAATAACTGTGTACGTGCTAACGGCTAACATCTTTGTTTCAACTTAATTGCACGTTGTTTTGGATGCTACAAAAAATCTTCCTGATATTCTAAAGTGATCCAACTTCCACGACGATAATATGAAATTTACACAAATCAAGCCTGTTGATGTCAGATACTCGAATGCCGACCCGACATCCATTGACAGGGTTTGGTGCCACTGTTATATTGTAGTTGTTCTCCTTAAAAAACTTACTTTGTGGAGGCCACGTACATTAAGCAAGAAAACTTTGCTAAAACCACATCTTCTGTTTTTGGATTCGGCATTGTTTTCTACATCTGTATTAGATATTCAAAATCATTGCCACCCCTAAGCAATTTAGATTTATAAAATCAGTATGCGACTCCACGATTCATATTACCAATTAAGTTGATGACCATAAATGCACATGCGCATGTTATTCCTTATCCTGGGTTGCATTAAGCCTATAAGTTCACCTTCCATCTTAGACTCAAAGTCATAACACATCAAAGAAAGAAGAAATGGTTAACCTATCCAAGTCATTTGTGCTTGTAATTTTCTTAGTCTTGTTTATCTTCTGGTATCTTTTTAAAAAAAACGAGTAAAGCCATCCATTACTGCCTTTTCCTTGGATCCCTTCCAACAATGGCAAGGAACTCGAATCGTTTACCTGAATGGTTTACTGAAGTGTTTCATTCACTCGGTAAAGGTTCTTTCTTCATTGATGGGCTTATCTTTTCAAATCTCAAATACTTCGTTACATGTCACCACCAAAACATTGAATATATCCTTAAAACCGATTTTAACAACTTCCCTAAAGGTCCAGATTTCAGGCAAATTTTCGATTCATTAGGCGATGGAATCCTCAATGTTGATGCTGATGCTTGGAAGGTACTGCGAAGAATAACTCACACTGCGTTTATAGCGGGTGAGTTCAAAGATTTACTTTCTAACATGAGCCGCAAAGCTGTAGGAGAACAGTTAATCCCATTATTAGCTCATGCAGCTAAAAATGGATCCACCATTGATTTACAAGAAGTATTTGCGAGATTTACTTTCGATGTCAACATGAAAGCTGTATTTGGAGTGCATGAGAATTACCTCTCAATCGAGCTTCCTTCCAATGATTTGGCTAAAGCTACCGGACAAATTCAAGAAGCTATACTTTATCGTCACAGTATGCCAATGTTTTTGTGGAAGTTAATGCGCTTGTTTAATATTGGTATGGAAAGAGAATCAACTAAAGCTCTTAAAACAATAGATGCACGCTTCTACCAACTTATCTCTCAAAAGAGGAAAAACTTACTCCATGGAATAAAAACTTTTGATCTCTTATCGTCTCATATAAAAACTCAAGAACAAATGAGTACCAAAATTTCTTCTCTGACTACTAAAAATGATGACAAATTCCTAAGGGATAGCATGTTTAGCTTGTTTGTAGCTGGAAATGATGCAATAGAATCTGGTCTCATTTGGTTCTTTTGGTTGGTTCTCAAGACCCCCACTGCCGAAGCCAAGATCTTGGAAGAGTTGAAACTTTTATTCTTCTCAAAAAAAAGAGAACTATTGGAGACTCATGAATGGCCGTATGTTTTTGATGCGCGTGATCTGAGTGGGCTAGTTTATTTGCATGCAGCCATATGTGAATCGCTAAGATTATACCCGCCGATTTCTCTAAATAGTAAAACTGTTTTAAAGGAAGTTGTGCTTCCTGATGGTAGCTTAGTCAAGCCGGGGATGCAGATACTGATTTCATTTTATTCAGTTGGAAGGATGTCATGGATTTGGGGTGAAGATTGTCTGGAATATAAGCCAGAGAGATGGATAGATGATAAAGGGATGCTAATTCGCCATGAAAACATGTCTAAATTCTTTGCATTCAATTTAGGACCAAGGACTTGTTTAGGTAAAGATATGGCATTCACAAAAATCAAGGCTGTTGCTGCAGCTATTCTCTTCAATTTTCAAGTTGAAGTATTGGAAGGCCAGCATATTTTCCCTAAACCAGCTATTACTCTTCATATGGAGAATGGATTGAAAGTCAAACTACAAAAGAGAGTTATTTGAATATGCTACCTGATAAGTGATAAGTAGAGGCTATGTGGAAATTATGATTTGCTTTCTTCAGGTCTTTTTACAAGTTGTTGATTTCAGATGTGCAATTTACGTTCTCAAAAGAATCATGACGTTCTTAATTTTTCAATATGATTGGATACTGTGTATCTATGCCAAAAAAATTCCAAGAAAGTTGTGAACTTAAGACTGGTGTTATCCCAAATAAAATGGCTTACATTTGGAACCTCATCACGCTTATCCCAAACCAGCTATACACCAGCTGAAGTCACTTGCCCACTCTAATGAACCTACATCACAATTCAAAGAAGAATACAGATCCCCAACATGCAGGATAATTTTTCATGGTTTACTCGACATGCAGGTTTCATTCCCTTCATCACCCTCGGTTCTGTACAAATTATTCATTATCCATGCCAATCTATAATCTTATATACGGAACCACGGACATATCTACTGCGGAATTGTACAAAACCTCACTGGGAAAGAGTGATGAACAACCAGACGTTGTTCATCTTGCACATCCAGCAACACTAGATTAGATCTATCTAGTCTAGCATCAAAGGCCTATAATCTTAATATGCTATGACTCGTTAATAATACTGGAGGACGTTGAGAAAGTATGGGTTAAAAGTATGCGGCATGAATTCTGTCCTTCTGTTGCCCCCGTTTGATTGATCGAGATATATGCGCCATGTTAGCACCAAAGTTTTCAGTGATCAAATATTGTTTATTTTTATAAATAAAGCGCTGTACTTGAATATTGCCGCCAGTATTCTGAATGATATCAATTGTCAATGTCAAGTCTTTGTACATGGGTCATCCGTGTCATAAAACATCGCCAAAACCACCAATGCTCTCCAAAACCGCTCTCACATGATCACATCCAATCCCGATCCTGGCACAGGCGGCCGTAACCTCCTATAAGGAGCTCATCCTTGTGCTATTATTTGTTTGGTCATTCTTCTTGTAACATTAGGAATGCGATATTGTATATTTGAACGGTTAGTAGTTACAGGTGGTTTTTCAAATAACAGATGATGGATGGTATTTTTTTTTGGATCGGCAAAGAAAGGGATATATTGATCAAAAAAGAAGAGTGGGTATAAAAGCTTTAGACCACCCTAAGCCGGAAACGAAACAAAGCAAAGAGTAGTGGTAACAGACTACCAACTACATAAGGAGGTTTAAAGTACAAATAGAAGCAGGCTATGTTTTTTTAGAACATCTTTAATTGGATGAATCAGGATCGTAATTATAATATAGTACATGGCCCTACTCGTCCAGATGGAACTGCAATTTTTTTGAAATTTTCCAAGAAATCTATAATATGACCATTGACTTCGTCCGGTCGTTCTTCCATGATGAAGTGACCAACTCCTTTAAGAACGACTACCTCTTGCAAAAATGGTACATATCTCTTCATTAAACCACTGTGAATATATGATTGCACACCTAGCATATGATAGCACAAATCCTGGTCTCCCACCATAAACTTAACTGGCACTTTTATCTCTGCCTCTGCCCATTGTTTCGTCAGTTCCCAGTTTCTGCCAATTAACGAGAGGAGAAAAACGATTAGTCCATTTAAGTTGAAGCACGCTAAATTTGGATGTCAAAGTCAAGAATGGCTACATTATATAAGTACATACACATTTAGGTTTCTGTAATAATTGAATCCTCCGGTGAAGCCTGACTTTTCGTATTTACTAGTGTAATACTGGATGTCTTCCACGGATAACCATGCGGGCAATGTAGGTTGGCCTTCAGATGCAAAACTTTTGTCTCTAGGTATCTTAAATGGAGCTGGAGTGTAGTAGCTCATAATCTTCCTGAGTACTGTTTCAGTGCCAACACGCGCAAATTCAGCTTCCATCTCTCCAGGCTCCTAAGACATTAAAGCAAGTGGAAAGAAGTGAAACATAGTACATAAAACAAATTTTCCTAGCTGAATCAAATTGAGGTAGAAAAAAGAACCTGAAACCGGATTATATAGTACTCATCGCCGTATATAGCTCTTAAGAGCGTAAGAGGTCTAACAAAAGGGATTCGAGGAATAAAGGTGACACTTAGGTTCACCAGGGCCTCAACCTTGTCTGGCCTAAACAAGCAAAGGTACCAACTGATAATAGCACCCCAATCATGTCCCACCACAAACACCTGCAACAAGGCAAAAAAAAAAAAAAAATCAAACTTTGTTGCTCAATTCAAGAAAAAAAAAAATGTACGTGTACTATTTTAATCCTAACCTTGTCTTGGCCCAGTGTGTCGATGAGAGAAACAAGATCGTCAACTATGTGAAAACAGGTATAAGTTTGTGCAGAACTAGGTGCATCGGTATCACCATAACCGCGTAAATCAGGAGCTACAGCTTTATAACCAGATGCAGCTAAAGTGAGAATTTGATGTCTCCATGAATACCAAATTGCTGGAAATCCATGAACTAATAGTACTACTGGACCTTCTCCTTTCTCTGCTATATGCATTTTAATTCCATTTACATCAACCATTCTATGGGTTATTCCCATATGCTCCATCTTCAGGCCTCTCTGTATATCTAAGTCTATTCAATTAATAGTGTTTATAGTGAAAAAAGCTGGAGACACTAAACTTTTCGTTTGTTCCCTGACGAGAAGAGGTGAATGTCTTGTTTATATATACTATAATATTACATCAAGATACACATAACCATCCGGTTTTCACCTAGACACCTAATCTAGCTTGATATATTTTTGTTATAAAAACACTTTTATTAAACAAGGAATAGTGGTTTTATTACAAGAAGGTAAGGAGTCTAGCCACTAGCTGTACTCCTTTGTGTAGCGGACATGAAAATATCAGTAGAACAGAAGAATGGGTTCTACCATTGGACATTCCGTACCATCCTAGTGGATAAGGATATTAACGGATTTTCTTTTACAATCTCGAAACTCTTAAAAAAAAAAAAAAAAAAAAACTCTTATGATTAAAATTTCTCCCTCTTCTTTATTTGGGAACCAACACCAATCGAACAAGCTCATGCTTTTTATTTTTATTAATTAGGACTTTAGGAAATTCTATTTACCGACGAGAGTGGGGTATATCAAATGAGACAATATTAACGGACTTTAGCAAGTAAAACCCGAAGCCCCTTAGCCATATATTTATGAAAATAGCTAAATTGTCCTTGTTTAAGAACGCGCAATTGGGGGATAAAAAAAGTAATTGGGGGATATAGATTACTTCTCCCAACCCATGGTGTCTGATAAGGGGTGATTTTTGGGTATGAAAATACCAAAATACCCTTTGGTTAATTAAAAAACATTATGAAAATACCATAATACCCTCTCTACTAAAACAATAAAATCAAAAAACCAAATCAAATATCCCCCATTTTCAGTTCTCAGTACCGGCACTGTTAGGTTTAGTTTTTGAAAAAAAATTTTCAGTGTTCTTCATCGTTCTTCATCGTTCTTCGTCGATTAATTGTCGATTCAAAAATTTCTTCGTCGATTAACCAACCCGAATCATTAACAATGCCTCCACGAAAGAAACCAAATGCCCAATCGAACTCAACATCATCGATTCTTGAACAAAAACAAAGCGGAAAGACTTGCTAAGATTGCTCAAGAGCAAGAACACGAAGAAGCAACGTTATCGACGATCAACTACTGAGAAATATATGGCTTCGTGGAGAAGGTAAGTCATTTAAAACTACTTTGTAGGTGTTTAATTCGATGTATGGCAATGGGTTTAGGTTAGAATCGCGAAACCCTAATCAAACAGTTGAGTTTCGAGAGTACCGCATTGAAATTCGTATGAATACAAAGGTCCGGTTTTGTGTTCCTGCGTTTAATCTATGATGAATACAATGCCGGTTTACAACCCCGTAATAACCGAGACTCGATTATTCACTACCGGCATTCAATCTAGGATGAATACAGTCTTAGGTTTTGTAGTACCTACAGCGGTGTTTGATAATGATTCGTGTGTGCAAAAGGTAGTATACTAAAAACATACGTAAGCGTTTAGAATTTGCCAACAAGACGGCATTGTTTTGTGGATTCATTCTATGCGGTGTTAAGTACCGCATTTGTTTCTAATATTTCGAGCATGCCGTAGTACTCTTAAAACACACGGAGAGTTTATGAATTTGTCACCGATCGGCATAGATTTTTGGTTTCATTACGGCGGTTTTAGGTACCGGCATTGTTGTTTAATAATTCGAGAATGCCGGTAGTGGACTTAAAACATACAGGAACATTGTCAACAATGCCTATGATAGATTATAGGTTTCACTGTATGCTTGCGATTAAATAGTACCGGCACTATCGACAGTCAATGTTTACTGCCGGAACATTGAACCGGCGTGGTTTATGTTAAGGTAGTCAATGCCGGTACCAAAACTGAAGGTGAGCTGTCTTATATTCATTGCTTTCCGTGTGCTTACGATATAGGTCAAAAGCAAAGGAAGCCAACAAAAAAAAAATAAAGATGTTGTCACTAAGAGAAGAAGGAGGAGGGACGGTCTTGATACTCCTCGATCCGCCTCCTCGAGGGAAAGATGAAGGTCGTAAGATTCGTTTGGGGGCTGGTACAAGAGGGATAATTTGGGAGAGTGGTGTTGACCGTAGTCGACTTGCAATCCGTGAGCACAATGAGCAAGATGAGCAAGATGAAGAGGAAAGTCAATTAGCAAGCCAAAGCGAAGTTGGTGGCCCAAGTCAACAACCAACACAAGACAATGGCAAGAAGGGGAAGGGCAACGTCAAAGTGAAAGTTAAGGGTTCTCACCTTCCTCACATTGATGACATGATTCCCGACCTTTATCGTGGTAGAATTTGGGGCGAAGCTCCGTAACCGAAAATACTATTTGGATACAAGGACTCGTGGGCTCGTACTTATCTATCAAACCTATGTAAGCATTTTCTATCTTGTACATATGTATTGTTGTGTATTTATGTAAAATCTCTTAATTGTATTGTCTCTCCTAATTGTAGGATCATAAGAAGGTCTGTGCGTGTTTGCCGAAACCAAGCCGCGGATGGTTGGGACTTGTCCGAGGAATGTGAAGAGGTCCAAAGAATAGTAAAGGATTCTGGTCTATATGCTTTGGTTGAAAACTATGTGAAGCCCGATTCTCATTATCATCAATTGCTTCGTCGAAAAGGTATCATGGTGAAACCGATACCATGCACTTCCCTTTTGGGGAGATGACCTTCATCCTGAAGATGCTCGTAACATTCTAGGCTTGAATGTTATTGGCAAATCAATTGCGAAGGAGTTGAGTCTCTAGACCTAGAATGGTCGAAGTTGCACGGTCGACTAACAAGCTATTTGGTTGGGACTACAAAACCACGTGGAGAGCTTTTATGAATCCACGTCTGGGTAAGACAAAGACAATCAAGTTGACGCTTCTTAAGAAGAATTTTGAAAAGACAAAGAAAAGAAGTTTGGAGGATGGATGGGACCCTAAACAAATTCGTTATCGCCGCCGCACCTGTTGTACGTCTTGGGCACTAGGGTATTCCCCGACACCAATGGCAACGGGGTTAGTGCGAACTACCTTCAAGATTGATCCGTTGGAAGATGTCTATGGATATTCTTGGGGCACCATGGTAATGGCACATTTGATGATGGAGATGAGAAGGGCCTCTAAGGCTAAAACCAACCAATTTGTCGGGAATTTCACTCTACCTGTGTAAATTTGTTCTTAAACTTATGTTATTGTGTATATTGTTCATATGTACTCTTATCGTGAACTTAGAAACAAAATTTATTGCTTCACATTGGAATAGGTGTGGGCTTATGTACACTTCCCAACCTTGTTCAAGGCCTACCCCTCCTTGAAGATCATAGATCTTCCGAACCCGATACGCCTCTAGCTAAGAGATACGAGTTCAACAAAGACTCCAAAGCCCGTGAACATGGGTCGACCGATCGATATGAGATTGGCTTTGGACGCAATGAGTACCAAAGATGTTGTGTTCGACCCTTACAAGGAGGCTAGAGGAAACCCAAGCGGAGGTTTTGAGGTTTGGTAACGTTGCATTTTACCATGGGCCGTTGTTCCACCCAAAAGGATACGTTATGGCTAATCCTACGCGTGTGATGCGTCAACTTGGATATAAGCAATTAGCATTTTTCCAGACGGCCTCTTTTCAATGTTTTGAACTCGACTGTCTCGGTGTTATTCAACTCCAAATCGGTTGCATGTAGAGTATGTTCCAAAGGACCCAACAGATTGGAGGATAGGGAACCACGTCGTTTGGTAGATTTTAGTCAAGTGGGAAAAGTTGGAGATTGCTGAAAACGGTGATGAAGTTGATGCCGATTACATGGAAGAGTACGGGAATGGTCACATCCTTATGTCGTCCGCCGGATGACGTCCAAGTTCCTCCCGGAAAAACCCTCCGGTTCCAACTCCGCACAGCACCCCCTACGATGACCCAACTAAATAACACCGTTGGATTGCTTGTAAGTATTGTTAATTGCTTCGTCGTTTAATATACACATAATCATATATGTATACTAATTATGTGTTTGTTATATTAAACTAGCGGCGTCGGCTTGGCAAGTTAAAGAAGATGTTGGGTTGCAAATACCGGGGAAGGAGAGGTACTGTCCCTTGAAGAAATGAAGGAATTCGAGCAAAATCTTGATAGAATTGAAGCAACCGACCCTAGTTCAAAAGCTTTGTTGGGGGGAAACTAGGAAGAAACCTGCCCAAAAGAAGCAAAAGACCCAGTGATTTAACTCTTTAGTTGTGTTTCTTTTTTTGGATCGTGGTTGTCACATCTTGAACAATTCCAAACTTATTTTCGTTTGTACCTCGTGTTAAACTCTTTAGTTGTTAAACTCTTTGCTATTGAACAATTCCAAACTTGATAGCAAAATCAAGTTGGTTGGTTTATGTTGAGCGTGTTATCCTTGCAAGATTTATTTGTGACTATTTCCGGCATAGAAAAATTAGGATAACAAAGCCGGATTTTAATGCAGCAATGTTTAATATTTAAACATCAATGCGGTTCTAATAACCGGCGTTGAAAGTATTTATAAAACCATACCGGGACAAGAATACAAAAATTCAATGTTCCTGTATAGATATTCAATGGTATGCAAGACACGTAGTATTTTCTCGATATCTATGCCGGTTTTCGATAATTTGAAAATTTTCATAATTCTTAAAACCAAGACCGTAAAATTGAATACGTCCATGCCAAGACACTACTTGTTTTGAATAAAAATTCATTTCGAATGCTCTTCTATTTTATTCTAATAATTAATCTATTACATTGGATTTGAATCTTTTAATTAAAACATGCTAAAGATAATCTACTTCCATCCCTTTTCAACAATTACTTTAACCTTTGAGCCTTTTCGAACCTCTTGAAGACATCGTCCGGGAGTGGGGTGTCAAGGATCAACTTCATTGGTTCTTCTTCTCTTTCAACATATTCCTTTCCCTTCATATAACACCCATCACACCCATCGATTGGCTTGCATTGGCCCTTGTGGTTTTCTCTTGACTCTGCTAGTTGAACAGCTCTGTCAAACCATTGAAACTCATCGCACTTTGGGTGATTCAAACACCTTAGAAACATTCTTCCATTTTCAGCATCATCAGTTTTGCAATCCAAAACCGGCGTGTCCCATCACAGCTTCTACACTTTGAATAAATAAAAGGACAGTCCATGGCTAGATGAGAAGGCGACTTGCAAATTTGACACTTGCAATGATGACTCGTAAGAGAAGATTATATTAGTCGGGGGTCATAGTAGTGAAGATCATATTGTTAGTAAATGTACTTACTTTGCAAATAGAGGAAGATGATGAATCCCCCATCCTTTGTGAAGCTTTAACCGTGCTTGCTTTCCTAAGAGAATGATTTTTGTTATTTGGATGCTGGTTTGTGTATAATTTTCCAAAGGAATGGGGGTATTATATAGAGATGAATCTCCAACGGTCTTATTTTTCAAAAAACTAGCCGTTTTTTTTTTTGGATTCATCAACTACCGGCATAGACGTTGTTATAGATTGAATTCCGGTTGCATCTACCGGCGTTTCACAGAGTTTTGAAACCATGCCGGTATAGGTTGCATATTTGTTTAATCTCTGTTAAAATTTTTCCTATTACCGGCATTGTAAGCTTATCGGATACAATGCCGGTTGTATTTACTCTACGTTGTATTTCTGATTTACGACAATGCCGGTTGTGCGATTTTCTATAAAAACTAGTCGTTGAAGTTTTCTCTATATAAAGAGAGCTAATTCTTGGACCCAAATAGCAAAAACTCGGGTTCTTATATATCTCCTTGAGAATCTTAACTTAAGAAACCCTAAACCCTAGAATAGTCATCTATAAATAGAACCTAATCCCACATACAACAAATGGCATCGTTTGACTCGGAGGAAGATTTAGCAATCACCCAAGCATGGTACTCCGAAACTCGTCCTTCAACTATAGATAGCAACACGCGGGATTCCATGTGGTTGAAGATTTTTAGGAAGTTTGTTCACGATTACGGTAACCGAAAGGAAGAACCGCTCAACAAATCGAGCAACGACACGACATCATCCTAAATGCTGTGGTTGAGTATCTAAAAATGAAGTACCGGATCGATAACGCTCATCACAATAGGTTGTCCCCCCAACAACTGGTAAGTATCTTTATGAATAATTCGGCACAATCTACTATTTTTCAATTTTTATGTAACCAACAAAGTTTGTGTGTTGTTTTTGTAGCATGAAGCCGTGAAAACGCGTTACTTACAGGAAAAGGGAGAACCATTCATGTTTGAAGCCAACGTGAACCATATTGTAACCAAAGTCACTGAGTACCACCAGTTGGGGGAATCGGAAACGGATTCTTCTTAAGAAGATTGATAGTTTAGTGTAATTTGCTTAGGTTTTTAGGGTATCCAGTTAGGTATTTTGTAAGGTTTTGTGGGTATACCTCTATGTAAGCCCTCACGAGACTATAACTCGTCCACTTGGGCCACCAAGTGGTTTAAAGGCTTGATGCACGTGCTAAGTGCATTCGTTGTTCCGTCGACAAGGATTACGTTCGAAATAAATTATAGTTCCGGCTTAGTATGTAAAGTTGTTTCAATTGCCTAATGATTCCGGCTTAGTATGTAGTATATTAATCTATGCCGGTATTTAGTGCCGGCATTTACGATAAGTTTATACCAATGCCGGAATGTTCAAAAATCAGTGCACAACGGCTATTTTTTGAACCATAAACCGGCTTTAGAGGGCCGGCATTGATTGTAGGTCACTGACAATGCCGGCATTAAATAGCCGTTGTGCAATCATCTATATAATGCAATGGATTCACCCATTGCACTTGATACCTCCAATGGAAAATACTTCATCAACTACCGATTCCATCATTGCCATGGAAAAAGAAAAACTCAAGAAGAACAAACTATCCACTCCGTTGGGAAATCAATTATCAACCACCAACTCAGTTTCCCTTATACTAGAAAAACTTAAAAGGAAGGGAGAAACCACCAAGTCAATTTCCGCAATGGAAGAAGAGATACTTAAGAGACAAAGAGAAGAAGAAGAGGAAGCAAAGCTTGAACATTATCGCAAAGAAGCTAAAGAAATCCTTAAACGCCAAAAACAATCTAAGATAGAAGCGGATGTCGAGGAAGAAACCGAGTGGATTAAAAATTACTACATAGTATCCGATTTCCGTGAAGATCACCGCCCTTCGAATCTTTTTTGGGGTTTTGTTAGACCGGTCCTTACAAGAATAACTACTTGGAAGGTAAGAAAGGCCGAATGGATTACGGTGATCTCTATGTACAAAATCGAACAATTGCACTCATAAAGTTATGTCGCAAATACAACGAGTTTCTTGCAAGATACGAGGGAATAGGTTTCAAGCTCGGGACGCATATACCAAATGGAGAAAAGAGCCTTTAGGCATTTCAAGCGGCTATGCTTATTGAATCTCGTTCCAAGAAATGAGTTAATGTTTTTAAGTTTATTTCCTTAAGATTATGTGGTCTATGTTATTTATTTCATCAATTTTCTTTCCTTATCCTAAGATCGAAAAATAAACCAAAACTAGACCGTTACCTATGCCTCCGTTGAATTTCGCTCACCAAGTACTTATTGCGAGAATACCGCATTGAATGGTTCCATTTTTTCAATGCCGGCATTCGACTGATTACAAACTCAAGTTATGTGGCAGTTACAAAACTCATTCATTCCACTTATTTGTGGTTACAAACTAATCTATCCCACTTATTTGGCGGTTACAAAATCCTTAATACCCGATTTTTATGCGTCAGTTACACACTCCTTCATTCTATTTAAGTGACGGTTTTAGAAAGGAAATCATTCATTCTCCATTTTTATAGAAAGGAAATAATTCGTTCTCTAACACAATGGGTCGTCGCAAACCCGGTGAAAAACCAATACCCAATCCTGAAGAAACTGTTGATGATGGTGGTACATCGAAATCAAAAGCGCAAGAACTGCCTGAAGAGTCTGATGGTGAGGCGAGAATAACAAATTTGCTTAGGTAAGTGATGTATATGTTGAATTGAAGTTTTTAATTTTAGGGTTTATCCCATACGAGAAAACAAAAAGTGAAATTATGTTGTTTAGTCTTTGAAAATAAAATTGAAATTCAGTTGCATGTTTGAATGGCGGTAGAATACAATTTGAAAATCATGCCTGAATATATGTCCTGAATCCAGATTTTATTGCATGCCTTTACCGGCATACACATTTAATTGAATACCATGCCGGTTTTACATACCGGCTTTGTTTGTTTCATAAATACTATGCCGTTTTCTGTGTTAAATTCTCTCGTATTGCTAAAATCCCACGCATCGGCATTTAAGCTTACTTCTTAACAATGCGGTTCTCGAAGGCGTTGTCGTTATGTTAACTTACTATGCCGGTCTTCTGTTGAAAAAAATGTTCATTCTCCGTCCAAAAATTAAAAGACAACCGGCATCATATATTAATTGATTAGAATGCCGGCACCTATGCCGGAACTCCTGTTAAGTTCGATTTCTATGCCGGTTGTCATTATATAACTCAGTTTACATATTGTCGCATAGGTCTAGAGCACCACAAAAGAGCAAAGGAAAAGGCAAAGCTGTTTTAGAAGCAAAACGTAAGTCTTCTCGACATAGCCGTCCCGATCCGCTCATCGCTAAGGTCACGATTCGGGATCAACCTATAAGCTACCCAACCAGCAGTTGATGATGATGATGAGTGGGAAACATATCTCAGACCCGAACGAGCGGTGGCTCTTCCTCACAAGCAGGTGGCTTAGGACAGACCGATGTTGGAGTTGAAGCCCCTAAGGATAATGAAAAGGCACCCCTGACCCCACTTTCCCGATAAGTATGACATGATTCCAGACATCGCGATGATGGCAAACATTGGGGTGAACCGATAAACCCGCAACTCTTATTTGCCTACAAATACTCTTGGGCTCACGGATATATCAAACTTATGTAAGACGTTTGCATCTTGTTATTATATTATTTATCCGTGATCAAGTGAATTTAACTTACTACTGTTTTTTTAGGACCACAAGAATGCCTTCCGTGTTAGCCGCCATCAACAATCGGATGTATGGCCTTTGAAGCTTGAGTGTGACGCTGTTAAAAGCCGTAGTCAAAGCATCCGGGTTGTATCTGCGATAAAAAATTATGTGGCCACCGATACCGTCACGGCAAACCGCTTTTTGGAGAGGTTTTATGGTGAAACCGATACCATGCATTTTCCTTTTGGCGAGATGACTATCATCCCCTGAAGATGTCCAAAGGATAATAGGTCTTGAGGTTCTCTGAAACCCGTTAAGGTAGGAGATGACTCTAAGGACTTGGAATGGGACAAGATCTATGAACCGACTAAAAAGTTGTTTGGATGGGACAAGGAAACCACTTTGGCAAATATGTACAAGACTAGTCGTTCCCAGGACAAAGACTATCACATTCGTCAAACTCGTTGAATTGTTTGGGAACACGAAGAACAAGGAATTGAATCCCGAACAAGTCCAAAGCAAACTCTAGCGGCTTATATGTTGTTCATCTTGGGCACAGACTATATTCCCCGACGCCAATGGTAATAGGGTGCATATGAACAACCTACAATACTTGGATCCTTTGGAAAAGGTTCATGAGTATTCATGGGGCATCGCTTTCTTGGCACATTTTTTGGCATAAATGCGTCGAGCATCTAAGGCGAACGCCCGTCAATTTAATGGGAATTTCACTGTACTCCAGGTATAGTCAACTACTTTTTTTTTTGATTGTTGTGATTAAATTTGTTAGTTTCCAATTATTAAAGATTTTCATTGTCGTAGGTGTGGGCTTATGAACACTTCAAAAAATTGTTCAAACAGTACAAAGGATTGAAGATTTTCTTTGAATATCAAGAGAATAGGCCTATAGGTCATAAATACTTCTTCGACAATACCCCAAGGCCAAATAACAAAAAACGGTTATTAGCAATGAGATTGGCTTTGGACTCGGTGGAGGTCCAAGATGTAGTGTTTGATCCATATAGGAATGCCAGAGGAGTTCACTTTCAACGGCGTGACAATGTTTCATTTTACAACGGACCGTTATTTCATCCAAAAGGATTTGTTATGCACAACCCTCGCCGTGTAATGCGCCAACTTGGGTACAAGCAGAAAGATCTCACGGATACATCTTATCGAAATTCTCTCATGACTTTCCTCAATGCCAATCAAGTGAGAACCATACTCTCGTGGTTTACGACCCAAAACCTATTCTTGCACATTGGAGTGAAAGGGAAGAAAAAGGACTTGTGTTGGATAGGGCTGATTGGGAATTGGCTGAGAACGGTTATGAGATCGAACCAACCTTCCTAAGAGGCCATCGGAAGTTCACGCATCCTTATGTTGTACGCCTGATATAGTAGTTGTTCCTCCACCACCAAAGACATGCCTCCACAACTCCTAAATCTGTACCCGCACTTGTACAGCTCGTTACGTTGTTGGTACGTACGTCTTGTTCATTACCATTCTTTTAATCTATGTCTATGAACTTATACAATCGAACATACTAAGTACATGTTTAAAATTTCCTTAATGCGTCGGCGGATTGGAAATTTGACAAAGTTCTTTAAGAAAAAGAACACGAAAGGAGAGGTGCGACCCGAAAGAAATGCGTAACGTCGAGCAAAAGATGGACAAAATTGAAGATCCAAGGCAAAAGACTTGTGGGGCGAAAGGAAGAAGAGGGTACAAAAAGAAGCCAAGAACCGAGTGATCGTGTGTTTATTCTATAGTATTAGTTTGGTTTATGTTTGTCTCGTGAGTCTTGAACAATGTGTTTGCTTTATTTGTTTTCGGTTTGGAACCACAAAACTTAGGAGTTTGTTCTTTTATACAGTGTAGTATTTTTATTATATTTTTTATGTTGTTAAATTTGTGTCAAATCCCCTAAATTTCAGAATTTTTTTTTCATACCCGGCATGCTCGAGAACAGTAAACACAATGCCGGTTCTCTAAATGATGTGAGTTCCGGCATTTATTTGTGTTTAGATACTATGCGGTATCTCGTAATCTCCATGATAAATACGATTTTGACAGAAAACCGCACAAGATCGAGGTTAATGTCAATGCTTAGGAAAGGTCGCTGAATTCTCTCGGGAAGTTTTTTCATCATATCGGCATTGTTTCAAACAAGATTCTACGCCGGGTACACATGTTCCGGAGTAGACAATATAAAACACAACTATGCCGGCACGGCATCAAAATATGATTTAATGTTTACAATTCACACTTCCAAAAAAAGAAAATTTTGCGTACTAGTGAACAACATACATCAAAATTATTCATCGTCGCTTCCACACGTATGAAGTTGCATCTTCTCCTCCGGGAGAGGTTTTTTGATAAGGCCAACGCATCCCAAAGTTGGTGATTCTCCTCATACAATGCCATCCATCCCTTCCAGATATTGGGATATAGAGCCTTGTTTTTAATCATCCCACAAACAGTGGCAATGGACAATTTTCTCCGAGTTTTAGAATAACGAAATGATTACCGTTCACGAACGCCAAAACAACTCTTCTCTTCTTAAGGGATCCTTCGCATTTTTGCCACTTTGGGGTGAATGTACATTCTACGGTGGGGTAAAATAATGAACAACACATCTAAATGTATCCGCCACCGTATGCCCACAAAGCGGCATTCTCATCCAATATTCGAAGGAAGAAAGTTCATCCGTTGTTCGGGCCCCAATACTTGAGCATGCATATCATCAAACCCCTCGCCTTCACCAAGCAATTGCTCATAAAAGCTCCTCTTGTTCACAAGTTGTTCGGCCATCCTCGATCTAGCATATTTGCATGGTGTCATACCTCTACTAACCGTGTCAAAGATTCCTAATTGTTCAGTCACAAAGATGATAGCCACAATTTCCATCTCCGTCGACATCATCCGTATATAAAATATACTCGCGAATAACCTCGGGAAGTTGGTCTATGTAAGACCGTATCTTGGTATGATAACTTCTAATTGTCCTACCTTCTCGGGATCCTTATACATCTTCATATTACCCTTTTGTAACAATAATATATCCAAACCATCCTCTCGCAATCTCTACACTTGCAATGTCTTCGATATGTGATGGGAGTCCGTACTTCCTTGGCCTACCCCTTCTCCTTCGAACTAAAACTAAATCAACTTTGCTATCACTTTGGTTTGTCACCTCCTTAGCCTCGTCACCTCGTTGTTCTTTGTCACTTGATGATGATACCTTTGGCGGCCTACCCTCGTTCCTTGGAACCTCCGCTAGACCGACTATGGGTATGGCTTGAATGCTCACCTTGTTGTTCTTTGTCACAAGATGATGTTACCTTTGGCGCCTACCCCTTTTCCTTGGAACCTCCGCTAGATCGACTATGGGCATGGCTTCGGGAATGCTCACCTTGTTGTTCTTTGTCACAAGATGATGTTACCTTTGGCGGCCTACCCTTTTCCTTGGAACCTCCGCTAGATCGACTATGGGTATGGCTTGGAATGCTCACCTTGTTGCTCTATTTCACCGGATGATGATACCTTTGGCGGCCTACCCTCTTCTTTGGAACCTCCGATGAGTTGGCTTTTGGTGTGGATACTGGATTCTGGGTTAGTTGTTGACTTAGCGGTTCCTTCCGCGCCTACCTCTTTTGTTTGGAACTCGCGCTCCACTCTAACCTTTGTTCCAAATCTCACATGCGGTTAGATCTCTTTTCTTACTTGTCTTGCGAGTTCTTCTTCACGTTGAGTCATTTCTTTCAATTCTACCCTTTGTTTTTTCCTTTTTGTTTTAGTTTGTGGTCTTCCGGTTGGATCTCCCTTTCTTGGCTCTTCGCTTTGTGCGATCCATGGACGAGCAAGTAGCCTTAGTTGGCTCAACAAGACTTGTCGGCTTACCGAGGTGCCACGAGAGTAAGCTTCAAGAATTCCTTTGCTTCGTTCGTATCCCATGGAGATTGCCCGGATCTCTCGGGGGAGGGTCGAAAGATAGTTGCTTCCAAAACGGATCAATAACCTCCAAAGGTATCAGTTTTTCATACTTAACAAGCATATGACGACATGGAAGCCCCAATGAAGACATGTCGGGACAAATACACACATCACCCGGTTTTCCGTAATTTTTCTCATATTCCATTTGTCTCATCATATGTTTTATTGCCCAATGAGAGACGTTGAATTCTATTCCTTGAGAAAGTTACCATAATGAAGAAATGGAGTCAACCTATCCATTGAGCTTTTCTCAAAAGCCTCCTTGATCCTATTGATATCTTGCTTAAAGTATTGCTCCATTGCCTCGGTGCGATCAGAACCACATTGCCTTGACCGGACCGGGATGAGATCTTTAAATCTCCCATGAGCGGCCTCAGCCGCACTAGTTGCTTCCGTCTTGAAGTGTCTATACCGGTTTGTCCATGCACGTACAAATCTTTCCTTGAACTTATCCAACCATTGAGTCCGACAATACCAGACGGCGGTCGGATAAACTTCGTTCCAATCGGCAATGAACTTCTCCAATCTCTTTTCGTACATAACCTCTGTGAAGAGACCAATAAACTTTCTCCCAATCTTTTAGAAATTCCAACCACTTTTTATGATTTTCCGCATGTTCTTTGTCCACTCGCTCCTTTATCTTGCCTCTCTCATCTTCTTCTTCTTCGGGGATAGTTTGTTCTTTCGAACATCTTCCTCTAGTTGTACCATCATTCTCTTCTTAATATCCGCCTTTGCGGGTTCAAACAAGGCATGGCAAGTTTTTATCACATTATTACGTATATGATATGTACATAGGAAATTTTGTGCGTCCGGGAAGACGGGGATATTGCTCTCATTAATGCGGCATCGTTATCGCATTCGATGACCCTCGGAAGTTGATTTTCCCGGAAGAACAACTTCAATTGTCGTAATGCCCAATGATAATTATGGTCCCTCTCGCTTTTCCATTAAACACCAAGCCAATGTGAATGTTACCTTGTCCGAGGTTTGCCCAACGATGTTGAACAACGGCATATTGTATTTGTTTGTCTTGTAGGTGCAATCCATCAAAAGAACACCACAACATGTATTTGCCAACCGTGGAAAGCAACGGATGCGAAATGAATATTTGAAGGGGCTTGTTGTCGGGCCCTCTTTTAATGATACGCGTGTAGTTGTGATCCCAAGCTATCTTCTCAAATTCTTGCATAACGGACCTCCCTTCCCATTCCACCCTTCTAATAGTTGCTTGTGCACTATAAATTGTACGTAGAGAAGACACGTTAGTCTCGCCCTTTTCCTTGAAGCCTCCGAGAATTTGTCTCGGTTTGATAAGTGCTTTGGTCAATCTCTTTACATCCTCGAACTCGTCGGGTTTTAGCTTCGCAACTAAGGAGTGACCAACAAAATCTTTCGGATCCCGATGGTTATGACAGCCACACGAAACCTCACAGGTCCCAATTGTTCATGTCATTTAAACGGAATACAAGCTTAAAAGGGCAATCATTCTTCCTCGTATTTAGTCTTGTATACCCTATTAGTCTTCTTTGGATATACATAATCCTTTCTCTTGTAGCTATTCTTCTCCTTGTATTTCCCACTTCTCTCGCAAGCCATCTCAAAACGCCTATTCGAACCTTCGGTGTTCCTCACCAACACACACATGTTCTTAAGAGCCGTCTCTTTAGCCCAAGCGATTGCTTCCTTTCGATCAGTTATTCCCTACATAAGAACAATTTCGCATTCATTAGAAGGTTCACTACTAGCAATCCATTAGTAATGTTCAAGATACTAGGTGAAAAGTATTATTTGGTCACATACACGGGAGGGATTTTATAGCATTCCGACGTATCCCGATAAGGCGGCTTTGCATTTGTTGGATCAATATATGGCACCACCTAAGGATCGAATGAAAATTAGTTCCAAACAACATTAAAACACTATGCCGAAACCTGTACCTCAAGCATGCTCGACAATTGTTCCGGCATAGTTTAAGTTTACCAAAACTAAGACCAAATTTGAAACCTATTAAAGATAAGTGTTTCAAGTAAGACTACAACGGAGGAAGCAAGGATGCGGCATTATCGTAACATATTGTTCCAAGCCGGTATAATTCCGGCATTAAAAAATAATCGATATTGAATGCCGAATTTAGCTTTGGAAAACATTTATTCCTGCATGGTTTTTGTAGGTACCGCATTGAAAAGTTGTAACTTAACAACGCCCGGTTTCTTTGCCGGGCATTATCGATAGTGATGATACCACGGTACTAAATTCCGGCGTTAATGTTTATTAAGTTTCAATGCCGGTTTTTGGTTTGGGATGGAATTGTTTCCTGTATGTTTTTCATTCAGTACCGGCATGGTAAACGATCAATGTAACCATGCCGGTTGAATATTCCGTAGTATATTCCTTGGTAGGTAAAAAGGTTACCTCTGTACCGGCATAGTTTTTTGGTAGAATACTATGCCGGTTTATAATTCAAATTGGGGATATCAATTACCGGCATGGTCGTAGTATGAATACCATGCCGGCAACAGACAACCGGCATGGTATTCATACACCTACCATGCCGGCACCGAGGTTTTTCAGTTGAAAAAATGGCGGGTTTAAAGAAAAAATTTGATTTTTCGACATCTTAGCAGCTTTACCTGTGTGTTGGGGATGCTTGTATGTTGTGCAAGTTTACTTTCTTGTGTTGGTTCTTCAAGAAACTCTCCATACTCGTCAAAATCATCATCCAAGGGTGTTGGTTCCACAAATACTTGCAATCGAGAATTGTTGTCGTTACCTGAAGATTCAAGATATGCTCCTTGTTGTAGTTGAGATAAAGATTCAAAGCAGCAGCAGTACAGCAATCCTCTCTTCACAATCATCTTCCATTTTCCACAAAAAAATTCTCTCTCAAAATATTTTTCCTCCTACTATCACCTCACTCACCCAAAAACAAATAAAACACACACTAATCATTTATAAAAAATCTTAAGATTTTTACTAATTATTATTAGCCACTAAACCTGATTAGTGAGGGGTAGATTAGGATTTAAAAAAATACTAAGATAAGGGGTGACCCCGAATTGATATTTGGACTTTTTTTTTGTCCTTTTCCTATATCCCCCAATTACAAATTTTATCCCCCAATTACGTGTTCTTGTTTAATTAGTACTAATCAATATATTTATTTAATTAATTAAGTTTGATTAGTTAATTGAATTAAAAGTTATGAAACCTTGTTTTGGTTCGATTGAGCTTTTTTGTTGGAAGATTTTGAAAAAAAAATTTGTTTGACAAAATTTTTTTTATAACAGAAATGAAACCACACTAGATAAACACTTCTAATAAGGGGATTGCACAGCTGTTTAATAGTTTCATTCTCCAAATTACAGAAAAAATCAACACTTTTAGAGATCACAGTATGAAAAGGCGGCATGCTCGATCGGAAAAAAGCATGCCGACTAAGCACTTTCAGATTTCAGTCCATGAAAAGTCGACATGCTCCACTAAAACAAAGTACACCGACCAAACTTAGTTGGCATGATCGACTGAAACAAAACATACCGACCAAACATTGGTTTTTCGCATTTACAGTCGTCATGGTCGAAAATGCATCACACTAACGACTGTCTATTAGTCGTCATTTTTTTTACAAAACCATGACGACCAACAACAAAATTGGACAAAGGAAATTTTGTTTTCTGGGAGTTACTAATCATCAAGGTTTAGCTTTTATAAAACCTGACGACTATTCATACTACACTAGTCGTTAAGGTTCGTGGATGAAGACCATGACGAACCTGTGAATGTTACTTTCAGAAATAAAACTCTTTGATAAGTCGTCACGCTATTCATCCTACAACCTCGACGACTGAAAATAAATATGAAAAATCGTCATGCTCAACGAAGAGATGCCATGACGACCATATGAAAAATCGATGAGATTTTTCGTTGAAAAATGATGAAATGTAGGAAAGGATAAAGAATTGATCATTATGACGGAGGAGAAGGAAATGAATAAGATTTGGTTCTAAAACAAAAAAAAAGGCTAGTTTTAGTTATTATTAAAAAGAAAGAGTAATTAGGTAACTTTATACACATTGAACACCCCTTATCATATTATGGTTGGGAACAAAATTTGTATACCTCGGTTAATCTGGGTATACCTCAATCCTACCGGTTTCTATTTCTAGTGAATGCATTTTTTTTTTATTTTTTTTTTACTTTTAAGTTGAGATTTTGTGGTGGTACAGTTGTGACAATTTTTTAATTGTATTTGATTGCTCGATTAATTAATATAAATACACTTTTTTTTTTATGTGTTCATCTCCCATTTTCCCTCCGTGGATTCCATAACTTTTGCACTTGATTCAAATTCATTATGAGTAATCTCTCCAAAAATAAAATTACTACTCCATCAAGTATTTTAATACACTGTAACAATATAGTTAATTAATAATACATTCTCTTCTAATGAAATTATGGACCTAACTTTCTTGTGGCATCGAAAAGGGATGCAAATGACGTGCAGCTAAGTTAAAATAAAGATGCCAGCAGTACCCAACTCATATGCAACTACTACTTAACTTAGGACATCCAGGCCACAACGATCTACTTACCTTAGGATTAGGACATCCAGGGCCAGGCCATAACGGTTTAAATTAGTGTATGATTAAGTTTAACCTTATCTTTTTAAGTAGCACAAGTATTTAGTTTTAATAATAGATTTTCTTCGACCAAATCTTTTTGTAGCATCGGAATGAGATGCAAACTACGTGCAACTAATTAAGTTGAAATGAAGATGTCATCAGTACTTACCTCGTGTACAACTATTAATTAACTTAAGACATCCAGGCCATTAGATTCAAGTATTTTGCTAAAAAGGTGGATTCATATTTGAGTTAAAGGGGTTTGAAACTCAACCAAAAATTGAACCACCTAATCTATGTTGTAAAAGGCGCTAGGCAAGGCGAGGCGCCAAGCCCAGCGCCTAGCGCCTTTGGCGCCTAATGCCCCAAGGCGAGGGCCTTTTTTCTAGAAAATAACCTAGTTAGGTATAATTTGGCGCCTGGGCACCTTTTTTTCCCAGGCGCCTGCCTTGCGCCTAGTCCGCCTCGCCTTTTACAACATAGCACCTGATTCACACGCGAAATAAAATCCCGTGCAGGTTCTCAAAATCAAACACATATATAACAATAGATACTTGCATATGTCATATATATCATTTTCATCCACGTACATGCTAATTTGCTAGATAAGATCCATCAATCTACTAATTTTGGAAGAAGCACCTACTACTCTATTATAACTGGCTGGCTAAACATATATATGGTAGACTGCTACAAAAATTTCTGATGCGGTTCGCTCAGGCTAAATAATTTTTCTTATTGGACTAGACACTACTGGTCCATTGTAAGCATGATGTGACTGCTGACTAGCTTACCACATTATGCGCTCCAAATCTCATAAAGTTTGTGTGCAGAGGTTTAACGACACATGAATACTATAGAGAAGAACACAACAAAGTGGTATTTCTAAGAGTTCAAAACAAATACCCTAAAACAGAGATAATATTTGAAAAAATGCGGCAATATCAAATTCAAAAGAACGAACTTAATGGATATGCTGGCTGCTGTTAACGTGATGTTCAATAAATAACCACAAGTTATTTTGATATACAAACTCAACGAAATTTCATTATTGATGTTCAAGAAATAACCACAAGTTATTTTGATTCATACACCTGGGGAAGTAGGCATGCAGTCTGTGAGGTTCCTTTGCTAATATCCTGCAAACAAAATCGTTGTTTTAAATCCCAGTAGTAGTAGACAAAGCACCTTTACTCATCAGGAACGCTGCAAAGTTGATTTTATTGTTGTTGAGAAATTTTAATGATGAATGGAAACAAGCTTTACGGATGTAAGCGTTAGAAGAGTTGAGAATCATGAATCCAGTGACTATGCAAGATGAGGTTACTTTGTTCAAAATAGAGAAAGACTTTCACTGTGTATCTCCTCAAAGAGCTTCAAAATAAACCTTTTCAACTTAGAGCCTAGGGCTGATTAAAACATCACAATCATTTCTAGTGGACAACACTAGTTGACTCAAGCGCTCTACCATGCAGTATCAAAACAGTAGACAAAAATATGAATAACTATAAATTTGCATCCCTAAGATTATGTACCAGATAATGGTAAGAAGTAAGAAAATAAATTACGCAATGGTTCCTGCATTTTCTAATGTCGACTCTCATAAACGAAAAAAAGCAATAACTGGAAAGAGGTTCAAGTCACTAATAACACGCAGAGTTAACAAAAAAAAAAAAAAAAGAAGAAGAAGAAAGCATTGCCATAAAGACAAAATAACAGTAGTTTTGATATCTTGATCGCTATGGAAATGTCAGCAGCAATTAGGTTCACACAAATGTAACAAATGTTAGTTCATCCAATTTCAAAATGAAACTCAAGGAAGAATGATTACCTGACAAGTCGATAAGTATGTATGCAGCCGACTCCATCATCTTGGTATCTTCTTCCCCTAATTCGCCGACAACTGAAGGTTGATCAGAGCTTTCTGTATCCTCTATTTCAATTGCCTCCATTATCATTGTATCTTGTTCCCCTAATTCTTTCAAAGAAACTAAGGTGTTGCTGTGAGGAAGTACTTGACCAACCTGTTCCTTAAAATCCACAAGGCTTTTTGAAGTTGAAGATTTTGTGTCAAAAATGTCAAGATATTTATCACTGTAAGTTAAAACACAATTAGTCTTCGTAGAGGCCGCTAACATGTGTACGTCAATTTTAAACTCTCGATTCCAAACCACTGATTGATGTTCCTCTTGCTGCTCTTTCCTGTCAGGATCATAATTCTTTTGTTTTAACAGCCATATCTCACAATTACATCCGGATTCTTCGACAGCTAGCTGAGCTGCAAAAAACAAAAACCCATCCAAAACATCAATTACGTGCATATCCCAGTCACTCTCTGGTGGCAAAGGAGGTGGTAAAAGATGTTGACAAAACTTTTCCTCGGCCAAATTGAAAGTAGTGATCAGTTTTAATTCTTCATTCATCCAATAAAGTGCTCCATTTGCAAAAATGCCTTGTCTCCAATGACCCGGGCTGAAAGCAGGATCAAATTTTCCAAGGTTTCTCCAACCATTGCCACTCCCTAGAGTGTATATGTAGACTTGTACAAACTCCGTCGTCCAATGATGTATATATTCTCACAACTTTATAATCATCGGTGGAAGAAATGAAACCAAATCCAAATGAGCAATACATATCAGTGTCACAATCTATCTCAACTTCAACATATTGTTTGGTGATGGGGTTACAAATCCAAACAATTTCTTTGTTGTGTTTGGTGAGACAGATTAACCCATTACAAGAACCAACAATCCAACAATTTATAAACGTAAGAGTGAAATTAAATTTTGAAATTCTTTCAATGGGTGTTGTTGACTGATCATGATTCTCGTTGTATTCCAAATAGTAAAATTTTTCATTCTCAGTTATAGCAATAAAACCCAACTTACCTGAATCAAAAGCAGGGTGATTAAGCTGATGATGTAAGTGGAATTTGGAGAATGATGGATGATGAGAAACAAGATATCTCCAATTTTTGCATACTAATTTGCACTCTAAAACCCATTCAATCGGTAGTACTCTACTTAATATGTCTAATGTTATTTCCTCGGGTAGAAACTTGAAATAATCCATTAGCACTCTTCTAAATTTCTAATTTTCTAATGTTGATAGACTGGAGAAAAACAACAATTCTTCTTAGGGTTTGAGAATGTAATACAGATGGGAACCAGGAAAATTGAAAAGAGTAAAGTTGGAAAATAAAGACTGTGCAGGTGCAACGCAACCGTGCAATTAAATGAATTCGGTAGCTGATATTGGCCCACCCAAAAGGAAAAACCAAAGAAATTGTGTTACGTCGTTATTCAGAAAGAGGTGAGCGATACCCTTTGTTATCTTCACACCCGTTGAAAGCTTAGGTGTGTATAATACCTCTAAGGTCAAAATTGTCAGTAAATGATCACAAGAAGTAGGAATCCGTTTGATGGCTGAACAATAGATGCTTCAGTTCAGGGATTTTCCAGCACTTGGATGACCCTCATGATGATCAGCAATTATCTTCTCAAAGATTGATATTGGTCTAACGATCAGACATGTGAATGTTTCGCGAGACCTACGATTGAACCAATTCTCTCTCGATCGAGCAACATACTGCTGTCAAGTATGTAGCTAAAAATCATTGACTTAATTTAGATCTATTAATTGTGGATGTAACAGAAATACAAAACATCTCATCAACGACCATATTGTTCAAACAATACTGCTAAGGTAGCCCAGGAAGGTATGGAAATTTTTCTCAAAGTCATTTAATAAATTGCTCGATGATGAGGCAGGCGTAGAACATAGCCCAAAAGTTTGTTTCTACGGGGATCAAGAAGAGTCATTGGACACTGATAGATCAGCCATACTTTTTGCATCACAACTGCACTGCAGGTTGGAGGAAGCACCTACTACTCTATGATGGCTGGCTAAACATATGGGAGACTGCTACAAAAATTTATGATCCAGTTCTCTCAGCCTATTCTTATTTGGATTATGCATGGTGGGTCAACTGATCATACTATGATTGCTGACTAGACATACCACATTATGGGATCCAAATCTTATAGAGTTTGTCTGCAGAGGTTTAATGACATAAAAATACTAGTATAGAAACAAAGTAGTATTTCTAATACACTAAAACAGAGATAATAATTGATAAAATGCACCAGTATCAACTATCCAATTCAAAAGAACAAACTTGTAAGCTACCTGTAGGCAGACAGCCAGGAATAGCATGGGTAGATAGACAAACAACTTGCCAATAGTAGATTAGCATATACTAATACTAGAGTACAACTGACAGAAACTAGACTACTACTGCAAATGGAACGTCAAGGTCTAGCATACTAACTCCAACTTCAATTAAACTCTTACTTACCAGACACAATATCCTTGTCAAAGACGTGAAGAGTCATAGAAAGACATCGGTGCATGGATAAGAGAGATCAATAGCTGAGAAAAGAGACTCGATGACTGGAGACCCAAAGGTCAAAGCAACTGTTGAGAAAATTTTAACAAGTAAAACTGTGCTATATCCTATAAGTAGGTAAACAGGGATCAGTCATTTAGCACTGATATTATAGCACTAATAAGTTGCAGTGGTAAACAAGTATACAGGAGATGATCAATTTCTGGGCCCCAATATGATAGATAGAGAATAGCTAAACAAGTAGAATAAAAGAACAAACAGATTGCAATTGGAATCTTAGTTTATTGCTTAATTGAAAGAGTTTTACAACGTTTTCCTTCAAGGTAATTTTTTCCCTAGGAGTTGTACAATTCTTCTTCTTCTTTTTCTTCTTCATTGTATTTTCTCTGCCCTCCTACAAGTACTCTCTTGCACCCTATTTATAGGTTTGGAAACTCTCCTATGTTTGGAAACTCTCCTATGTTTGTAATCTTCTAAAAATAGGACTCCTAAGTTTTCTTTGTAGGATTAGGAAACTACTTCTAGAGTTACTAGGAGACTGCTTCTCGGCCTATACCTAAAAACGGATCAGGAGAGCCAGTTAATATCAGCCAAAAGAAGTGTCAAAGACATGTAGTGGTCTGGCTTTACAGAAGACGTAGGAACTGATTGTTATTCTAAAGGTTATTGATGAATGAAGACAAATGTTAGTGCAGTTTACTACTCTAACTACCATTTCCTGTAAAGTAAAACAGTAAGTAAACATGTGTTATTGCAGTATTGCCCTCAGTTTCCACAATTGTGCATGCATCTACTTATTTGACTCCCATGCATAAACGAAATAAGTTACTACAGCACACATTGTATTCTCCCATTGAGATAAGATTAAGTCACTAACGAAGTGCAGAGTTAACAAAGCAATATAACAAAGCTTAAGAAAACTAAAAACCACTCCCATAAAGCTGGACAGACGAAGACAGAAAGACAATAGTCTACATATATCATTCACTAAAACATTTACGTGCAACGTAATCAACTCTAAAAGTTTCCATGGGTGGAAACACTAAAAACTTGTGTACTCCACTGTAAACTGTGAATCTTATAAGCGACAAATTAAAAAGTACTCCTTTAAAGTAAGAAATTAAAAATATCTAATTCCAGAGTTTACTGTTTCTTCCTAACAAACCCTAAATAGACTAACTTTATTTTTTTATGAAAGAACAAAGAATGTGCTTCTTATTCCTACTACGAGTACTAAACCATGCTATTCTGGCTCCAAATTTAAGATGTGTTTAATAAAGATCATCTCAGAACAGAAGGCACCACACTAATACAATGCAGAACAAACTAGTATTTTGTTAAAAAAGGTGGATTCATATTTGCATTAAAGGGGTTGGAAACCCAACCAAAAATTGAATCACTTAATTCACACGCGAAATAAAATCCCGTGCAGGTTCTCATAATCAAACAGATATATAACAATAGATACTTGAATATGCGATATATATCATTTTCATGGTACATGCAATCTAGTTATTTTGGAAGAAATAGCAAAAGCAACTGAGCTAGTTGTGGCTAACGATGCAAATAGGGATCTAACTGAATCGAAGTTAAGCAATTGGAAACTCATAAAGCTGTGGAAGTAGACATGAAATGTGTAAGGTAGCTTCGCTAATAGACTGCAGAAAAAATCGATGTTTTAAAGTGTGATATGGTAGTAATCTGTAAGGTACCTTTACTCATCACAGAGAACATTGGCTAGTTGACTCTTTTGTTCTTGTAATATTTTTATTGATGAACGAAGACAAACTTTAGTGCAGCTACTATTCGTTATGTGACTGACATAATTGCAGAGTTAACAATCAATTTAGCTTAACCTAATATAGAAAGGTAAAAAACATTCTCATGAAGTTGGACAGCTGATGTGAAGATAGAATATACAATAGTCTACATTCATTAAGACAATGTCAATAGCATTCAGGTTCACATACACGTTACTTGCTAATTGTTATTTAATTTCAAAATAAAACTTAACGTAGATTACCTCAGCTCCTATAGCTGCTAGAAAGGCTGAACATGGCTTTGTATCTCCTCAATTTCAACGAATTCCATTATATCCGTATCTTCTTCGAATCTTCCCCTAACTCTTTCAGCGAAACAAAGGTGTTCCTGTGAGGAAATACTTTTAAAATCCGTTCCATAAAACCCACAAGTCTTATTGAGCTTGAAGCTTTTGGATCGTAAATGTTGAGATAATTGCAAGCGTAAGTTAAAACATCATTAGTCTTCGTAACGGCAAAGAATTTGCTTCCATCAACCCTAAACTCCTTACTCCAACCCAATGACTGACGTTCCTCTCGCTCTTCCATGCCACGATTATAATTCTCCTTTTTTAATAGCCATACGTCATAAAATTCAACTCTACCGACCATTACCCGGAGAGCAAAAAACAAACACCCATCCAAAACACCTATTCTGGTATCATCCCAATCACTCTCTGGTGGCAAAGTTGGTGGTGATAGATGTTCACAGAATTTCTCCTCAGCCAAATCTAATGTTATGATTATTTCTAATTCAAAATCTCGCCAATAAAGAGCTCCATTGGCAAAGAAACCAGTTTTTTTCAAATATCTATTGGATCCCAAATTGAAGCTTCCAAGGTTCCTCCATCCACTCCCACTACCTAGAGTGTATATATCAATTCTTCTTATTATAAAGGGAATGTTTTGGCTGATGTGTCGGCACCACAAACACCCGAGAATGTTTTGGCTGATGTGTAGGCACCACAATCAACCTCACATTCGGACCAATACAATAATGACACGTGGAAGAAAAAAAAACAGTTTTCATTGTCGAACAAACACAATCTTTCGCGTTTTTGAAGTACAAAAAATAAATCATCATTACAAAGATAAAGATAAAGACACGACTCTTGGTCATTCTGAAAAGAACTCTTGCGAAAAGAAAGTAATGTTTTGGCTGATGTGTAGGCACCACAATCAACCTCACATTCGGACCAATACAATAATGACACGTGGAAGAAAAAAAACAGTTTTCATTGTCGAACAAACACAATCTTTCGCGTTTTTGAAGTACAAAAAATAAATCATCATTACAAAGATAAAGATAAAGACACGACTCTTGGTCATTCTGAAAAGAACTCTTGCGAAAAGAAAGTCCTCTTACAAATCTTTCTTTATAATTAGGGACCCCAAGTCGCCACATGTCAGCACCATAATCACTCTTGATTCTGATGAAGCCATGTCAGCGCAATTTTTCCATGTCATCGTACTCTGATTGGCTACTAATATTTAAGGCATAATCAGTTGGCAACCCCAACATTTGTGTCCTCAAGAAAATCTTGAATAGACATCTCTTTTTTTCCAAAAGACATACTGGTTGGTATGTTGGTCAACAGAAGGTGTCTGTTGAAATGGATGCATGTTGGCCACATGGATGCATTTGTTGTATTTGAGAATAGTCTGGCTGACGTGCCGCTTTCACAATAGTCCCCAGGTTTTCTGCCAAATAAGAAAGCTTTTCATCGAACGGATGTTGTGTGAGTGGATGCATCTTTTGGTCAATAACGGTTACCCTAACAGAATATATGAAAAATTCGAGTGAATAGCAGACACGACTCTCCAGTGGCATAACTTTATGTCGCAAGTTGAATACGCCTTCTTGCTCTATCGACACGACTCTTCGGTGCCCTACATATATATGTCACGTATAGAGCAATCCAATCAAATTGATGCAGCAAACTCCTTTTCTTCTCCTGAAGGTACCGGTGTTTTTGATTGATGCATTTGCATAAAATCTCGCTAACATTTACATCATTTTATAGTTTGGTCTATTTCAACAACATTTACAATCTCGCCAACATTTGCACAAGGACACCTAAAGGTACCGTTGTTTTTCTAACTGAGCAAAAAAAATTTACATCATTTTATAGATCATCGTACGCATCATCTTCCCCCGCAAACTATTCAATTTTAATGACACCACAAAGGCACTAATAGGATCTTAATTTGGTAAGATTTACGTATATATCTACGATGATGCTGGAAGCGTTGCAGAAATGCTGGAGAAGGAATGTTCTCCCCTGGAAACCCTAGCCGCAACTAGGCTTATAAGTCTTTCATCTCTTTATGTTTTTCATCCTTCTCGCCAGATTAAATCTTGCAACAAAAAATTCTTATACAAATCTTCTTTCTACGGATGATTTATGGGGTTGTACTTGGGTTTTCAAAAATTACTCTGTACTAAAGTTAATTAGACTTCTTGCTGAGAGAATTAGGAAGCGTTATACGTTCCACCAAAACTTTCTGCATATTTTGATTTACTCTTTTTGTTATGTTTATCAAGATGCCTATTTCATCTACTTATGCGTGTTTTCTATGATTCTAATTTAGGCATATATGATACGCACAATGCAAGAATACACAATGCATCATTTTATCATATTAACACAATTAAGTTACAAGTCTAACAAGAGATAAAATGGATTCGGCTTTGGCTTTGGTTCGATGGGAAGCTGTTGGAAATTTGGAGCTTGGATAAATGAAAAAAAAAAGGCGCCTTTTTACCAAGGTTTGCAACTTCTCATGCAATTTTTTTGGGGTTTCTTACGGCTACGCCACTTCAAGAAAAATCTATATACACCAACACTAATTTCTTTCTAAATCTAAAAATGTTAGGCAATATTCTTTTTTTTTTTTTTTTTTTTTTCCTTCATGCTACTCCCTCCGTCCCACATATATAGGCGGAATTTTGGTTTTTGTTTGTCCCACTAAATAGGCGGACTTTGCTTTCCAAGATGAATTTTTCCATATATACCCATATTTATTGTACATAGGTAATTGTGTTGGAGATAAGACGAAGGGTAAAACAAGAAAAAACATATAAAATTATGAATCCCATATAATTTTCTTAATCTAAGAGAATTGTCTCTCTCTGCCTATATATGTGGGACGGAGGGAGTATTTTCTTTCGTATATAGTTTATGTTTTGCCATAATCACTATGTCAGCATTAATTTTCCATGCCTAATTAGCTGACCCAATAGTCAATCAATTGGCAGCTCTAATCGGCAACTCCAACTGCCATTGACAACTTTCCAAAAAAAAAAGAGACCCTTCCGAAAATAAAAATGCATGCAACGTAACTTACGTAAGCATCTATCAAATTAAGAACACAAGCTTTCGAGAAAATATCTATTGGCTTGGTCTTTTGGTTTAGGTTGCAAGAGGACTCTTCGCCTGGAGAATGTAAGCATATTTATTCACCATAAATCACTCAAAATCATAGAGATCAATTTCTGAGAATATTGACACTTATGTGATCCTCTAAGAGTTAAGTCCGTTTATGTTGCAGCCTATTACAGGGAGGAATGCAGTTCTTATCTTCTATCTTATTATATATCGGTTAATCTAAGGGTACTTGAATGCCAAAAGATTGAAGCACGTCATGGGGGTTTTACTATAAATATTTAAAGATTTCAGTTAGATCAAACATCAACTCTATGTCAAAATTTAGATTATTGTTCACACAGTTGAACAATGCTCGAAGTCAACCAGTTCAAACCCATATGTGGATGCATCATTAAGTCTACATGTGGTTGGAGATAAATTAAATTTCGGAAGGCAAACTAAGACGAAGGGACAATTGATTGATGTTTTGTTTTTAGTTGGTAGAAGAGAAAACTGGAACACTAATAAGTTTTGGTAATCAAACTTGGTTGCTTTATGGTACTTATTTTCTCATATCCGTTAGATGTCCTCTCTTTATTGGTTTTTGTACCGGATACAGAAGTCCACGAATAAGAAACGGTCGTAGGATTATAAGTACTAAATCTAAAGGTACAGATAAATGTGTGCTAAGATAAACAGCCCAATTCTTAATTAACTTTACTGATCTCTTCAAAATCACTTTTCGTCTAAAGCCAAAATGAATATCAATTCAAACGTAAACACAACACCTATAATAATAGGTACCCAGGAGACTATGTGTACAATAAATTTGATAAATTCAAACGTGATGGAAGCATCTCTAATCTCTACGATAGGTACCCAAAACCTCTCGTACAAAAAGGTTTGAAGAATTCGAGGATAGCTTAATTAGCATTATAAGAAGGAGCCTATAAGAAAACAAGATTCGGCTAATTGTATGTCTATACAACACGGGTTAACCGGTGCGTATGCACCGGGTTAGAGGCTTGTTACTATAAAAAGATTGGCCTTCACATGACCAAATCAGATTTGAATCAATAGATACACCGATTAATCAGAGATCATGTATGATGACGCTTGCAATGGATAGACATGGCCAACAACACCCGGGCCGAGGCGAGATTCAAGCGAAAGCGCATATGGATACGCTGGATCAACATGATGCATTGATGCCGTGAGCAAAAAGAAAAACAATTATTGATCTCGCGTAGAAAATTCCATCGGAATCAAACACGAACGGAATAGAAAATTCCATCGTGACCACATACTCACATTCCATAGTCCATACCGATGGAATGGTGGATAGACATGGCCAACAACATCCAATCGAGGCGAGAGTCGAGCGAAAGCGTGCTAAGGATACACTGGAACAACAGGATGCGATCGATGCCGGGCAAAAGAAAAGCAATTATTGATCTGCGTAGAAAAGGTGTTTCTGCACCAAAACAGAATCAAACACAGAACGGAATAAAAAATTCCACCAGGACCACATACTCACATTCCATAGTCCATACCGACGGAACGGTGAACACCAAAACAAACACGGGCATTTGCAAAATCAATTCAACAACAATTGTGAACACAAAATTACATTCCAAAACAACAGTGAGCCAATGATATTACAAAGAGCTTACTAGATAAAATTTATAATGCTTGTTTAATCAATTGATTTTCATTGTCTAACAGAAGGAGAATCAAGTCAAAGAAGATCAAAAAACAAGAATGCACTACCTGAAACAGGTATGCCAATAAACCTCATAATTACAACAAATGACAGTAACTGATCATGCATGGTGTCAAATTAATTTCACCCATTATATATCCCAAGTGAGTGTTGCCAAGTGTTCATGCAAATGAAGTTAATTCTATGTATTGCTAACAGGATTATTTGTACTTTATACATCAACAGTAAACAAGGTTTGGAACTTTGGCCCTCCAACACATACGTGCCGTAAATGTCATGCAATTGTTTGGTACGAGGAGAGAAATAAAAACTCAAACTACTAGTGAACCCGATTTCTCAATCTGTTGTTCCAATGGTAAAGTGCACTGCCGTTGTCCGGGATCCACCACCGTTGTTACAGTAATCTGCTGGATTACCAGGGAGGAAAGAGATCTAAACACTTCAGGAATAGAATAAGGGCATATAATTCTATGTTTTCTTACACTTCAATGGGAGCCAAAGTAAGCAAGAATATCAATAATGGTCGTGGACGTGCTCGTGCACCATACACTTTCAAAATAAGCGGCCAAAACTACCTGAACGGGAAGTTTGTTGCTCCGAAACAGGAGCCGCCCCAGCATTTGCACAACTATATATATATATGATACTGAAAATGAAGTACGTCGAAGAATGAGTGCACTTGGTAAAAAAAAAGAAGGGATTTCGAACTCGAATTAGTTGCAGAGATGATCACCATGTTTGATGAGTGCAATGAACTAGCGAAAGTGTTTCGGATGGCAAGAGATAGACATGATGCCAATGCCTCGGATAGACTGCGGATTAAAATCCTTGGAGACCGCCAGTCAGATGGAAGACAGTATAATTTGCCCACTTCAAAAGAGATCGCTGCGCTTATAGTCGGAAATGGTTCTGCAAATTCAACAGAACGCGACATCATCATTGAGGACAAAAAAACAGGATTCAAAAGAATAAGTCAATTCCATCCAAGTTATATGGCTCTGCAATACCCGGTGTTGTTTCCATATGCGGAAGATGGATACCGAACAGACATCCAACACGCAGCCAAAAGAGGTAAAAGATCAAAATTAACTCTTCGAGAATATTATGCTTTTAGGTTACAACAGAGACATAATGAAGGAAAACATTATTGCGGGGAGGCCGTTTGTTCCAACAATTGTAGTGGATGCTTATGCATGCCTTGAAGAAGAGAGGTTGGGTTTTGTGAGAAGAAGCCAAGGGGTGCTAAGAGCCGAGAACTACACGAGGCATAAAAGATGCGGCCAGATCTGGCCACACGGCTAAAGCAATAGGAAGATTGGTTTTACCTTCATCATTTCGGGAGGACCGAGATATATGGCACAAAATTATCAGGACGCTATGGCAATTTGCAGATGGTAGGACCACCGGATCTTTTCATTACATTTACATGCAACCCAAAGTGGAGAGAGATTCAATATTTCCGACCTAATACCTCACCAAAAGCCCGAAGACAGACTGGATATTGTCGCTCGAGTTTTCAAAATTAAACTCAACCAAATGATGAATGACTTATGCAAAAACAAGCAATTGACGGACAGTGAAAGCAGGTCAGTCTAATACTAACCCGCATAATATTCATTGCACCTTATACATTCAATGTGTCTTATTAATATTTTGAAATTTGACATATATGATACAAAGAATTTATACAATCGAGTTTCGTAAAAGAGGCCTCCCTCATGCTCATATCTTACTGTTTTACACGAAAGTGACAAACCAAAGTGACACCATCAGATATAGACAACATTATAAGTGCAGAATTACTCGATGAGAAAACTGATCCGCATGCGTTTGATATTATTAGCCAATACATGATTCACAAACGCATGCGAATCGCTAATCTGAGTAATCACGGTGCATGGTTAAAAATAAATGTTCCAAGCATTATCCCAAGAAGTTAACTAAAGTGAAACAACCATTGATGAGAAGGGTTTTCCGATTTATAGAAGAAGAGATGTTACCACCACAAAAAGAGTTCATGGGATTACTTTGGACAACACTTGGGTGGTTCCACATAATAGAGATTTGGTGCTTAAATTTGAAGCCCATATTAATGTCGAGCTCGCAATAGAACAAACGGTGAAGTACTGCTCAAATATGTCAATAAGGGAGGGGATAAAGCAACTGCTATCCTCAAGATAATACAACACATAAAGATACAGATGCTAACAATGACACGGACGTGGGAAAGGTCAAGGTTGATGAAGTAAAAAGATATCTTGATTGCCGATACATCTCAAAGATCGTAATCCTCGTTGGACAATATTTGAGTTTGACATACAGTATCGACGCCCCGCAGTCGAAAGACTATCCTTCCACCTTCCAAACGAATGACAATAATGATCCGTGAGACAGATGACTTAGAGGAAGTGGTATCAAGAGATGATATAGAGACAACGAAGTTCACCGAATGGATGGAAACAAATAAGAACAATGAAGATGCTAGAGAACTAACATACGTTGATTTCCCAACGAAATGGATATGGGATGTCGACATTAAAAATGGAAAAAGAAGGCAAAAGGGGAAAACAATTGGAAGAATACATTTTGCGCACCCTCTCGCTCGGAGAAAGGTTTTATTTGCGAATGTTGTTAAACATCGTAAAAGGTCCTACATCATTTAAAGATATTCGAACCGTGAATGGGTCAATTTATCCCGATTTCCTGGCCAAAGCATGTCCGGCACTTGGGTTGTTAGAGGATGATAGTGAATGGCATCGGCTATTAAAGAAGCAAGTAATTGGGCGATCATAAATCACTCGTGAGAAATGTTTGTCTCAATATTACCGATGTGTGAGGTGTCTAATCCTTTAGATCTGTGGAACAAACAATGGAGGTTGCTTTGGATGATATTGTATGGCAGAAAGTCGATCATTGGAGGACAATGACCTCGCAACTTTCGGAGGAAGAAATCAAAAATCGACATTATATGAAATTGAGAGAATATTGATCGAGATAATAAGTCACTCAAACACTTTAAACTACCATCACCTCGATCTAGAGTTTCGAGCCAACCGGAAAACAGATTGATCGGAGATGAGATGAGTTATGATTGGGAGTCGCTTAACGAGTCATCAAACATGTACAATCTTCTAAATGTAGAACAAGAAGATTTTTGATGTAGTCATAGATGCATTTCAAACTGGAATTGGTGGGATGTTTTTCGATATGGCAAAGGAGGAACTGAAAGACATTTTTGTGGACAGCCATATTGGCGAAACTCCGATCACAAAAGAGAATTGTTTTAGCAGTTGATTTTGCCTGGAATTGCATCATTACTACTACCGGAGCGTAACAAAGACATTCAAGGTTCAAAATTCCTCTTACACCAGATGAAACTTCAAGTTTAATATAACTAAAAATAAAGATCTCGCAAAGTTAATTCAAAAGGCAGAACTAATCATATGGGATGAAGCCCCAATGGTGCACGGAAACGCACTAGAAGCTGTTGATACGACACTAAAGGACTTAATGGACGATTCCGAGAAGATCTTTAAGGGAAAATGTATTACTTGGTGGGGATTTCAGACAGGTTTTACAAGTGATTAGAGGAGGAACAAGAGCAGATATCGTCAGTGCTTCGATAAATAGGTCACACCTGTGGAGTGATTGCCGAGTGTTCAAATTAACAGCCAATATGCGTATAAGGAACAAAAATGTGATAGAATTGAGTCAAAATAAAAGAATTCGTAAATGGGTCCTTGATCTTGGTGATGGTAAACTGCCAACAACATCTATGAAACAGGCGACGAACCAACATGGATTAAAATACCGAAGGACCTAATGATACAAAAACCGCTCCATGATCCTATTCAACAAATTGTCAACAGCACGTTCCCTAATATGCAACAAAGATTGGAAGATGTGACTTACCTTAAGTCCAGATGTATCCTCGCTCCGAATAACGAATGTGTTGACGAAGTAAATTCTTACATCGTTTCCACAATACAGTCTGAGACAAGGACATATTATAATAGAGAATCAGGATGATCTATTCCCAGTCGAATTGTTAAATTCACTGAAAATTTCTGGATTTCCAAATCATGAATTAGAGTTGCGGGTTGGTGTGCCCATCATGCTTCTAAGAAATTATAACCAAAGTATGGGGCTCAGAATGCACTGTGCTCATCGTCACTAAATTGGCAAAGATGGGTTATTGAAGCTAAAATGATTACAGTGAAACAACATTGGCAGGAAAGTATTAATTCATAGAATAATAATGGAGACAATCGACACTAAGTGGCCATTCAAACTAAGAAGGAAACAATTCCCTATCAAGGTTTGTTTTGCTATGACAATCAACAAAAGCTGGTCGACTTTAGAACATGTGGGTGTTTATTTGCCAAAGCCTGTATTCTCTCATGGACAGTTATACGTTGCTGTTTCTAGGACAACTTCTCGTGAAGATCTCAAATTTCTAATTGTCAACAAGGAAGGAGAACAAGAAGGCTACACACAAAATATTGTCTACCAAGAAGCGTTCGATAATTTGCCTTAACATATCAAAAAAAAGGACAACGTATTTGATTATGAAAGTATAATTTGTTGTAACATACATATTTGATCAGGAACTATATTACAAAGTTAAATGGATTATTAAATTATTTTGTCATTAGTGTTGAATTATATGAATTATTACATCAGCAATATAGAACCATCATCCACATTTTGTAACTCAAAAAGTTTTCCAAAACAAACAAATTGAATTTGTTTACAATTTTCAGGGTTAATTAAATGGGGGAAAATGGGTAACTCCCATCATTGAAAAAAAAAACTTGGTAAACCATTTTCCAAGACAACTACACAAACATATCATATGATCTGAAAATTATGAAATATGATTGAATTTTTCAAAAAGTATGATTAAATCATCCACATTCCGTAACTCAAAAAGTTGCTCAAAACAAATAAATTGAATTTGTTTACAATTTTCAGGGTTAATTAAATGGGAAAAAATGGGTAACTCTCATCATTGAAAAAAAAATACTTGGTAAACCATTTTCCAAGCCAACTACACAAACATATCATCTGATCTGAAAATTTTGAAATATGATTGAATTAGGTACCTAATAAACAAATTCAGGCGATTGAAAAGTTTAAAAGTGGTAACTGTTTTCCAAAACCTTTAAAAGTGGTAAAAAATAAATAAAGCAGTTACGAATTATTAAAACCTTTAAAATATAAAAAACCCTGAATTTCTGGAGATATTTTCCTTTCATAGTAAAACAGTCCACCAAAAGTAAAGAAAAATAAAAAAAAGTTGTTAGAACTGAATTATTTTAAAAGATATATGGAAGAGGTACTTAAACCCAAAAGTGGTAAAATAAAATAAAGCGATTCTGATTATTAAAACCCTAGAATTGGGAGAAAAAAAAAGAACATGTGCATATTCTTTTTCAAAATAAAACAAATCAACTAATACAATCATTATAATCGAACTATTTAAAAAAAATCATTATAACTGAACTATTTTAAAAGATGCACCCTTTGGGGAAGAGGTCACTAATACAACCCAATAGACACAAAACCGATTTAAACAGATACAATTTTCATCAAAGGACTTAACCATCATACTATAAATTATTCGGAACAACAAAGTTGCATCCATTCTAACAGCTTTCTCTAAAAGTAAACATATTGCCTAGAGACAAACAAAGAAAAATAATGGAGAAATCATCATCCTTAACTCAAGCAACTAAACAAAGATACCTATTGTGGGAAAGTAAGGATCAGAATTGCAAGGCTCTGGATTGAAACAAAATACCGAGCGCCCCAAGTTATAAACTTAAGCATGATTTTGGTAGACAAAGATGTAAGCATGATACTGATTTCGTTGAATTTCTATTTATAATTTTGTTTTTATAGTTTATTATATTATATATAATGGTCGTACACAATTTTCAGGGAGAAGGAATGCATGCAATGGTACCAAGGAAACATATGACAATCTTCTCAGATCAATTAGAAGAAGCAAAAATCTACGAAATTCGAAATATTAGTGTGGTCGAAGGTAAGACAGAATTTCAGCCAATCAAACGGAATGATGCACTGTTATTCCATCCAAAGACTACAATCATAGAATTGCCAGAAAACAAGTGTATTCCAAGACATAAATTCTCATTCGTAGAATATGAAGAGCTGCTATCCCGAGATGGAAACCACACATACTTAACAGGTAACATCGTTGTTTCAGAGTACCAATTTATGTTTGAAGGATTTGTTTGAAAGACATTAATATAATCAAATTTGTTGTAGATGTGGTTGTAATAATCGACAGGATAACCAAGTCTAAGGAAATCACCGGAAGAGATGGTACTCCAGATTACCAAAAAAGATCTGAAGTTAAAAACAAAAAGGTAACAAAGGATGACATTTAATTTTAATATAATAAACAGATTGAATAATTTTTCATGAAAACACCATTACTATTCTTATTACTGATTATAGTGGACAAGATCTTAAAATGGCTTTGTGGGGAGACATGACAAAAGATGTACCTGATGATATCGTGGCAATGTCTTCACAATTAGTGGTATTGGTTATTGCTTGCGCCAAAGTCAAATCCTTCTTAGGTATCTAACGAAATTTTCAGAAAATCATTTAGTCATTTATGATATATATATATATATATATATATATATTAGCTTTCATTCATCATGTTATATATATGCATTCAAGTGCATTTTCATGTTATCGATGACAAATATTAAAGGCAGGTAATCTTGAACTAGCAGCAACAATTGGAACAAAAATATATCTAAATTTGGACATACCAGAAGTGCAAACAATTATGAAAAGGTATCTATCTAATGACAATAAATCATTTTCACGTACTAGCGGATTTTTTTTGTAAAACACATCAAATGCTAATCAACACTAATTGTTATTGTATACCAAACTACCGCGCATTTGAACAATTCGGACGTTGAACTGTTTGAAACACAAACAAAAGATACTAAAGGGCCTATTCAAAAAGATATACTACTGCATAAGAAAACTGTGAAGGAGATCTACAAAGAGTTGGAAGATCCAGAGAATAAGGTAAAAAATAAATTTCATTCATTCAAGATAGTTTCATTCATGCATAGATAAATATACTTAGGACTAATCATATATATTCTATATTATATGTAGGGAAATGTCTACTACGTCCACAAAGAATAACCACCGATCTCTTATTGTCTGATGGTGGGAAATACGATTCATGCCCAATATGCAAAAAGAGGGTATCAAAGGTCGGTGACGAGTATTCGTGCAAAAAGTGTGAAAAAGATTTCCCAAAGTCAGTAATAAGGTACAGAATAAAAATGAACATACAAGACCACACAGATTTGGTACAGGTTGTAGCATTTGATGAAGTGGCACAATCGCTTATCAAATACCCCATTTCAGATCGAGCAACATACAACAGTAAAAGGAATTTCATATCATTCAGATTATTTAAGGCAACTATACTATGTATTCACTCTAAAATCGTAAAACAATCGTAAGGCAGTCCACTGTCAAAATGTATTTGCAGGAAGAAGGAGAAGAAAAGGTGTCAACTATACTAAAGAATCTAATTGGAACTCAACATGTTTTCGAGATCAAATTAAAAGTGCATGATTTCAGGGGAGACAACAACAGTCTGACAGTCAACAGAATTTACATTAAACCGAAAGAGGTACACACATATATCAATGAATAGTAAAAGTGTTACGCAATATGAATTTCATACTTTTTTCCAAGTAATCAGAAATGAAACTAACTTTGATTTATCAGGAGATTGTTACCTTGGATGAAATGACTGTACAAGTACCAGCTGTATCGAACATTGGACCAGATGGATTACTCCCAAAGAAAAAATTGGGGGATTTTGAGTAGCGAGAAAAATTGGGGGATTTTGATTTCATAATCCGAACCATGGGAAACCTGGAGCTTTCATTTTTCTCTCTTTCGAAAGATTTCTCTAGCGACCAGAAATGTTGGTTTATAGAAGATTTTGTGGAGAAATTTCTTACACCATTGAAGGAGCTGTGAGATAAAGAGAACGAGAAAGACCACTTATTTCTCAAACCAGAAGATAAAGGAGCTGTGAGATAAAGAGAATGAGAAAGGCCACATATTTCTCGAACCAGAAGATAAGTAAAATTATGACCCTAGCCCGTGCATTTGCACGGGCCTACCCAGCCCTTGTGAACTATATAAAACCCGGTCTTCAACATTAATCTTACAACTTTATACTCATTTGTCGAAGAAACATAACCAAATCCACTCGTCCAAGAAGGATAGAAATCAATATCACCACAATCTCTCTCAATTCGAGGAAGCATAACGTTTTCATTGGTGATAGGGTTACAAATACAATAAAGGAAATCAGTTTGTACTGTAAAAATTTGGCATTTAGAAAGACAAATCAACCCATTAATTGAACCAAGAAAGACAGTATTCTCAAACGGAGATTTGAAATTAAATCTTGAATTTCTCTGAATGGGTGTTGACGACAGATCATGATTCGCATTATTATATTCAATATACTGAAAGTGTTCGTAATCCATCATTGTACGAGTGAAAGCGAGAAAACTCAACTTACCGGAATCAAAATCAGGATTTGAGAGATGACGGAAGTGAATCTTGGAGAATGATGGATGACGAATAAGACTTGTCCACTTTTTGCATACTGATTTATTACAATCCAGAACCCATTCAGCTGGGACTCGACTTAGTATGTCCGTTGTGATTTCTGTAGGTAGAAACTTGAAATAATCCATTAATGAATGATGAAACCCTTGTAAGTTTAGCAAGAACAGTTGAAAGAGGATGGTTTTAGAAAAAAAATAAAGGGTTTTCGAAATAGAGGAGATGAAATTGGGGATTTTTGGGTTTAGAAAGAGTAAAGCAGGGAAATGCATCAAGGGGACTCGAGAGACTCAATTCTATTTAATGAGTCAACTCCGGTTTTTCCAACAGCCTTCCACTCTATATAAAAATTTTGTTCCGAGATAGGAGATGCTAGACTTGATCATTGGGAAGTTGGATAGGTAATTGGCGAAGTGCCTCAAAATTCCACGGCAAAGCTAGACTAACTGATGGATTTTGTTAGAGATCTCGAGAGAAGATTTAATGGTATATTAAGCAGACATTTTATTATTGGGATATGTGATAAGCAAAGTAAAGCTCACTGGTTCCGTCCTTCTAATTTGAAACTATTTTTGAGCTTTCCCTCGATTAATTTAGTATTTTCGAAAATGATTATTTTGTAACCGAGGGAGTAGTAGACTAACTGAAAATATGACAAAATAGATGTACTTGAATAAACCGGGAGTTCCTTATCAACTTGCTTGGTCGAGGATTTGCATTGAACGAAATTCTAGGAATTACTGGATAATCCAGTTGCGAGAAACCTGTTAGTGTGTAGTCCAACCATATGTATTTTTGCTTCATTGGTCAATTTTGTTAACCCTTCGTCCAATCATGTGCGACACATTTGGAACCCTTATTTGAATATTCCAAACGTACCCTTCTGCAATTGTATATAACGAATAAACCAAATTTCAGCTCTATTTCTTTCCTCATTTTTTTTTCTTCATCTCAGATTCGCGTATCCAGTTTCTCTGTTGCTGCTTTTGTGTCTCTCACTCCCTGTTGGTGCTGGTGTCTTTCAGTTAGGTTTATCTCATATTTGATCAAAGTACTTTGCTATAATCATCTTTCTCTGCTGCTGCTCTTTTTTTTTTTTTTTTTTTTTTTAAAATCATATTGATCAGAATAATTGATATGTGATGTACATTGTTCAATTTCTTTATCTATTAGCAACTAAATCGTTTTTTGTTGTTCAATTTTAAGTAATTTTTGTGATTTTTTTGTAGTTTGATTTTTATATTTTTCATGATATGTTTGTTAATTGATCAACGTTTTTGTTTTTTTTATACGATATTGTAGTGCGGAAAAGTCATATGCGAAGATTCATTACAGGAAATTACTTTTTCTAAGAAATATTTTTTTTGATTTTTTTTTTTTTGGGAATATGAGTGTTAACCATAGACATGGTACATATTGATATGTATTACAATATTTGTTATTTTTTCCTACATTTCATACCAATACGTACTGTATATAGCATGCTCTTTTTTATGATGTAGTACATGTCAATACATTTCAAAAGAACTCACAATTGGGGGATATGAAAACTAATTGGGGGATATAGCTACAAGACAAAATAGGGATCCAAATAGCAAAGATGGGTCACCCCTTATCTAAGTATTTTTTTAAATCCTAATATACCCCTCACTAATCATGTTTAGTGGTTAATAATAATTAGTAAAAAACTTAAGTATTTGGGGATAGATTAGTGTGTGTTTTTATTTTAATTTGTGTGAGTGAGGAGTAGAAGGAGAGAAATAAAAATTTTGAGTGGAATTTTTTTTTGAAAATGGAAGATGATTGTGATGAGAGAATTACCGCTAATAAGAGGTTGAAAAATTGATTTTTTTTTCTTTGAATCCACCATTGTTGCAGCTGAAAAAGCTTGGTGCCGGCATGGTATTCAACCAAAAACACATGCGGGCAATTGTTGATTTTTTTCTGGTTTTGATGTTGATTTTTTTCTGGTTTTGAACAGGTACCGGCATGGTAATCATGGATTCGAGCATGCCGGTACATGTTCCGGCATAGTATTTTGCTTAAATTTCTATGCCGGAACAGGATGAAAAGTATCCAGAATGTTGATTTTTTTTCACTTGACTACCGGCATTGATAGGAAATTCTCGAGCATGCCGGTATCATGTTCCGGCATATGGTCTTCATCAATTCCGGCATGGTCTTCATCACTTCCGTTTTGAATTTTTTCTGGTATTAATCAGTCCACTGCCGGCATGGTCAGTTGATATGAAGACTATGTCGGTATCATGATACCGCATGGTCTTCATCAATTCCGCATGGTCATCATCACTTTAAAGATGATCTTCATCACTTCCGAATAAAAAAATTGGTTTCCAAAGTGAGGAGAAGAGAATTTGATATAGAGTGGGTAGAGTTTAGAATTTGAAAGGGAATGGGAAATATTTGGGTTTCAAAGCTCCACCCTTAAATAAGATTAATAAGAAGTGGAGATGGAAATGGGGGATATGATTTTGTTTTTTGATTTTAAGTTTTTGATTTTAAGTTTTTGATTTTTATTTTGTGGGAAGGGTATTTTAGTATTTTCATAACCAATGGTCACCCCTTAGCCGAAATCATGGGTTGGGGGAAGTAATTCATATCCCCCAAATAGTTTTCATATCCCCCAATTACATGTTCTTTCAAAATGTATAGCACATATGCATTCAAAAAATCAGTACATATCAATACGTATTGCATATATCATACTTTTTTTATAGTACTGTAGTACATGTCAATACATATCAATATGTATAGCACATATCCACTCAGAGACTCGTACATATAAGTACGATATCATATCAATATTTATCTTATCAATGATTTTTGGTTAATTTTGGATCATTTTTTACAGGGTCAACATGTCTGTCGTTGGTAATGATTTAGATATTTCTTCCTACTCTCATGTATACAACAAGCAATACCACATTGGCTATTTGGTTACATCGTCTTCAACCTTTATTGGATTTGAAGTTTTCCATTTTGTAATGCGTGGAGATGGTTGACTCCATCGACTATTATTGTTAACTATGTTCAGAATGAAGAGATAGATCACCGTTCTTGTGGATGTATCGCTCCAAAGTCTCGTTGCATTACATTTTGCAAAGAAATCGGCTTATTTGCAGGTGGAAGTTATTTTAGATGGAGGATTTAGTTTCTCTAGGCGTAGGATGTTAATAGCAATGCAGACTTAGTTGTGAGTGCAAAAAACAGTTATCTGAAATATGGCAAAGAGGTTATGAATGTCCTTTTTTTCAGATAGTTGGGAGGACATCTTTTAGGATACAAAGCAGTTATTCTATGGTGGTGGTGATGTTGTATGTTTAGCATGCGAGAAACATTGTGTGAGAACTGGATATAAGGTGAAGAAACTGAAGAATGACCTTGAGAGATTCACCGCCAAATGCAGCGAGGATGGTTGCTCATGGAATTGCTTCAGGAAACTTCCATTGGTAGTTCTATTGATGTTTTTAAGATAAAGGAATATGTTGGGAGGCACACTCGTGGTGGTGGTTATAAGTTGAGGAGTCCAACTGTTACAAGAAAGCTTATGACCAATTTAATTCATGAGCGTGTCAGGCACAACCCTCTCATAAAGCCAGCAAAGATCGTAGATTATGTGAAAGTTGGGGGTGGTATCAACATCAATGGGGGGAATGTTTTTCTCTGGATTGAGTCAGAGGTTTGATTCGTCCCTTGATCATTCCTACCAAGAAGATTTATCATCATTTAAACCAATTGACAAGAAAAAAATAATTAGAGGATTATAAATCTAACTTCTTTCCACTAATCAAATAAGAAACTTTAACTGAAATCAAAGAAATTAGGTTTTTGAAATCGTAAAAAAATAATCTAAAATCGATAAAGTAACATCAGCAATCAAATTAAATGATAAGAACATATTCTCATCTTGCATACCACTTTTAATTGATGAAATCTTCATACTAATTTACAAAAATTCATCAATTTCGAGTTAATCTTCAAGAGAGGGAACTGATGATGACGATTTAGTTTTTTCAAGATGAATTCCGTGCTTGTTTGATTATTGTAATTAGGTTTGAAGATTGAACTTTCATTGAAATAACGAGATCAGGTTTTATGATATTTTCTTCTCTTGGGAGAGTTGTTTTCATGAAATGAAAATAAAAAATGGAAACTGAAATACAAAGAACTGATATTACTCAGTAGAAGGGTATTTTTGCCCTCGGAAAAATTGGTTTTAGACTGAATCGTTTAGGTAGGGGTGAGCATTTTACCCGTAATCCGCGGATTTAACCGGGACCAACCGTATTTTTGTGGATAGATGCCTGGACCGTTTGCTAATGGGTTGGACGCGGATGAGATTTTTGAAATCCAACGGATTACGGATTGAGCCCGGATGCAACCTTGAAAATACGTTGGACATCCATATCCGTTAGATTAAGTTCATTTATATATTTTCTGCAAAATATATAATTTTGGAATTTTTAAGGTGTTTGATGGGAGTGTTGTCCATGTCACTTCTATATTTATATACATATATAAAATGTGTAGGTTCTATAAGAAGTCATCTATATTGGCTATATTTTTTCATTATAAATTTTAACTGACACAAATCCATTGGATTATCCGGACTCAATCCGTTCATCCGTGCATCCATTGGATGTTGGATTGGATGCGGATGCGGATGCGAAATTTGAAATCCGTAGTGAATTGGATTGGACACGGATGAGGTAAAAACCGGTCCATACTGGCCCATGCTCACCACGACATTCAGGTTAGGATTAACTCGTATGTAATTCGGTAAATTTGGATTTCCTTGTACTAGGCTTGAGAGTCCAAAGCCCAACATATATGGGACTAAATGTTAATTTCTACAAAACATTACCCCAGGCCTAGTCCATTGTCCAGTCCAGTACATTGTATAATATTTAGCCTAATCGAAACTGGGGTATTAGGTCCAAAAAAACAAAACTAATTGCTCGTTGGGATCTAAAAGAATTCAAACACCCTCTTGAGACATTAGGACTTGGGAGCGGTGAAGGCTTTTGAGCTGTTTATTCTTCATTCTCGGAAGCTTTACTGGGGACATTTTCATTCTCGTGAGCAAGGTGATTGTTTTTCTTTTCTGTTTCATATATTTGGAATATTTTTCTATCTGGCATTCACGATCTGTTAGGATTTTATTTATAGGGATGTATAGAGTTTTAGGTTTCATTATCTGGGTATCATCATTTGTTCATTTGGGCATTCTCTGATTTCGTTTGTTACTCCATGATGTTTATTTTGTCTCGCTGTGTGATTATCGATCGATTGATGTTTGTTTTTGGTTATCAACTGAAAAAGGATTTGTCCATGTGTTTTCTCTGGTGGGTTTACTGCATTACTTGTCCATTTGTTTTATGAGATACCTTCAGATGGAGCACATTAGAATTGAAATCGGCATCCCCAATTAGTTTAGAAGAGTTGAATTAGTCAATGAGGTTATGCCCAAAATAGAGGAGCAACGGAAGAGCATTAAAATAGAGAAATGTTTTGCCGGTTTCGCCAGGTTACATGATCGCAAAAGCTAGCTCTAGGTATTAATTAATCTTCATAATCAGTATTCAATAAAATCTGGTTTGGGATTTTATTCTTAATCAAATTTTCAGTTATTGTTGTTGTTGTTTTGTTTAATAGCTACTTATATCCAAGTACAAACTGAAGTTTGCTTCTTTGTGCTCCTTTCATGTTTTATTTTGCAGAGTCCCTCTCTTGTTCTCTTTTCTTATTTCTGTTTGATTATGAATTCCAGTGTTTTTGTCTCAACACACTAATATACAATCTATTATGTGCAAAAAATTCTTTTTTTCCTTTTTTTTTTTTTTGCCAGATTTTATTGTTGTGTATTATTCTTTTTGGTACCCCTATCTTGAAATCATGGATTCGCCGCTGGTCCTCCCTGATTGGAACATGGCCGAAAATGCATGTGTTTTCCTGTAAAGCAATGTCTCTATACCTGAGAACATGGCCTCTTCTCTTGCTTTTACTCTCATTTTTGGCAGATTAAGGGTTAATTTATTGAAAAAAAATGTTTCGAAACCTGTATTTGGGTAAAGCTTCTTCTATACTCACTCCCATTTACTTTCTTCAGGACATCACATTTGGAATCATGGTGTTGAAAATCAAGAAGAAACGCCTAGCTAAAGCTAAAATAATTGAACAATTAATAGCAAAGTGGGGTTGGGAGAGGATAAGATAAGTAATTTACCTGATGCACTAATCCATCACATTCTATCTTTTCTTCCAACCAAATGTGGTATGTCCACCTGCATTTTATCCAAAAGATGGAAGTATGTTGTCAATTCTATCACTATTCTTGATTTTCGTAACTGGCGAACTCAGAAGGCTACAATGGAGCAAGAAAAAATTGAAACCAAAAGGTTGATGAATTTTTTGGACACAGTACTACTTCATGAAAAGCTTAACATCCAGAAGTTCTATCTTGATTTAGATGAGTTTTTTGATAATGCCCGAGTTAATAGATGGATCAGTACTATTATGAATCGTAAAGTTGAAGAATTTGGTCTATCCATAAAACGATTAAGTTTCTACTCTGAATTTCATCCATCATTTTTGATTTGTTTTCCAAAGCTGCTGAGTATAAAAGAAGCTCATCTACTGACAATTTTGGATTTGAAATTCCAATATATGACTGATGGCGACAAGTTCACTATTACAAATACAGTTTCTTTTCCAAAGCTCAAGATACTTCGGCTCACGTTGCTTCGTTTCGTAAGTGAAAACTTGACAAGATTGATTTCTAACTTTCCCATTCTTGAAGAGTTGAGTTTGACTCATATATCTGAAGGGTTATGCATTGTGAATCCCTCACTGAAGCATTTGTCCATTAAACGTTGTCGCTTATCAAAGTCTACGATGAAGGTTTCTGCTCCTAATCTATTGAGCATACGTTACACAGAATATCTACCGGAAGACTTTGTCCTTGATAGCTTTCCATCACTAGTTGAGGCAGATGTAGGCTTTTATATGTATGAGGGATACAAATACCCCCAGGACGAAGTACGAGTATTTGTCAAGCTTTTGGAAAATCTTTCAAGTGCAAAGCTCCTTAAAATATATGCCAACTCATTTCTGGTATGCCTAAATACTTGAGATGAATCTTACATAAATGATTATGGCATCTCTATAGTATCAGCTTTATTGAGCCACGGTTTTTCTGTTTTATATGCAGTGGTTTACTATGTTAAATTATTTTATTTCTTTGTGATTAGATTCTAAGAGAGGCAGATATCCTCTTAACCAATTTTCCCGCATTTAACAAATTGATCCATCTGGAAATTGGTTCACAATATGGTTGCACGACCTTTGGTACAGATACTATTTCAACGGTGAGAACATTTTTCAAGTTTCGCCTAATCTAAAATCGATTATCTTTCCTCAGGAACGTCACTCACCTCTGACTTCTAAATATTGTTTAAAGGATTTTTTTTCTTGTTGGAATTGGTATTCACTTCTCTCATTGCAAATTGTTAAGCATACAGTTGCAAGTGATCCAGAAGACTGGGAAGCTAAGTCAGTCCTCCACAAGACTAGCTAACAACACTGTTGTGAAGGCGTGTAACTCGTTCTATTTTGTTAGCTATTATATCTGTAACAACCATACTTTCCACATAACCCCGGCCGATGATTAAATAGAAAGTATGTCGTTAATTTTCTGCAACAAGGTACATAACCACAGAAAACCAGGAACACAGTTCCATTACTATTGTATAGGAAGAAGGGAATTTTATTTCTTAACAAAAATAATGAACATATCTAAAGAATTGAAACGATGTACTATACTTCAAAACGAACTAACGAAGGAGAATAAAATGAAGTCTACCCAAGATAAGAATCCCCACTGCCTCACAACTACATAACAGAAAATAAAAAAATAAAAGAAGAAGTGTAGGTGTCCACCGGCCTCGATTAGATATCTTCCGAATATCCACCGACATCGGAATCAATCAAACTCCTTCACGGTTCCTAACAACACCTGAAAAATAATCAACAGGAGTTAAACTCCAAGCAAGTTCACTCAATCTCCGAGTCACGTAAACATATAAAATGATATACAACTATATCGCCAATCAAAATGATCTAGAAAAATATATTTCAAAAAGAGAAGTCACTGCATAAATAATCTAAAGCCCCCTGTTTAACAATCTCAACAATATATTACTAAAAGAATTCATTTCTAGTAAAACCTATATCTAAATGCGATACCGGAACCTATCCGCAATCACATTAATCGCATCCGGACATATCCGCAACGTCTAACACAGATAATATACCTCGTCTGGGACATATCCGCAACGATCGACACATAATATATCGGTATATACGTCTGTACTCTTAGTACATATATAGATGTACTTAGACTATAACCACACCCAATTTCCGTATTTAGGAAATGAGATTTAATTCACTGCCTTAGTGGCCTACTCAAAACCACCTATCCAAGGGTCATACTACGTATACCAAGTTAATCACATTCACCACTTATAAACAGTACATGTGAGGAAAGTGAACAACTTTTAAAATCCTTATATCTTGACATACCCGGATACCAATAGTGAACAGCCAAACACAGTGCTCCTTTTTTCAGTAATTTACTAGAGGTACTGTTACGCCAATTATCTCCACTAGCTTACTAAATTAAGTTCAGACCATTATCTATCTCCACATTTCTGAAATTGTAATTTTAGCCTCGCATAGCCAGACGTTCAACAAAACTCCACTAGAATCACTTAATAGTGATTTCTCTTGGTGTTAACATACATGTCTATAGGATTAATTACCTAACCAATATCATTCACAATGGATAACGTACTATCCACTGCCACTAATAGCACCAAGTCCAGTACATCCAAGAAACCAATCCTATGCAAGTAATTATGTTAATTTAGACCAGATTTCACAAAGGACACCGTAAGATCTCACTGCCCCTAACAGCACTATGTCTGGTAACGTCACCTCCAAAAATACATCCTAGAAAACAACAATTCATCATTAACTATACAGCTAGGTTGAAATCTTATACCCAGGTTTAAATAAACAGTGCATCAATTAGATCATAAAATTTCGCATAAGAAACTAAACACGCATCACCTTAGTACATAAACTGACATCTAATAATCTGGTGTTTACTACCTAGCTATCATGCCATGGTGCTCATAGTTTCGTACATATAATAGCTTCCAGGTTTTGTGCTCATAGCAACCAAAATATCTAAAGAAAATTGATTAGAAAGATAAGGGAGCAGAGAAATAAAAACTCAAGCATGTTATAGATTCACGAGATATTTGATTACCACTGATACATATATCCGAGATTTAGAGATACAGTAAACTTGCCTCAAACCGGTAGCACTTATGTTTTCCCTACGTGGAAATGTCACTTTCGTTGATCGCACCCTATAGCAGAAACACAACAGATCAAATCTAATTTCTTATACTCAAACGAATGAAATAATCAATTTAAATCCTTACCTCTACCAACCAATACTTTGATAAATCTCTTCACCAAAATATCTATCGATCTAAGTACATCAGCTGTTTTTCCTAAGTTTCAATTCTTTAATACTTCCTCTTATAAGCACTCCACTTTCCATACGATCGGGAAATAGGCAGAAGAGGTCAAAGACCTAATTTATAATTTTCCTCCTAATGGTCACTTAGGATAAAGCTAATTAAAATATCAGATTTACTAAGGGCCTCCCTTGCATCTAAAACTATATTTATATATATATATATATATATATATATATACGTCGTTAAAAAAATTTAGTATTACAATATCGTCTTTGAAATCTTATCTTTGTAACAACATTAAGTATAAATAAGAACTCCATCTCCACTAGTTATCTGTGGAAGATATTCAACCAGAAACCCTGTTCCAACTTGGTATCAACTTTTGATCCAAGCCACCTTCCGCAAATCAAAAACAAAACACAAAAACAATCTGATCCATCAAAAATGACGGATACTACAAACACCCTCCATCAAGTACAAATCCACCATCTAGTAACCTTGAAGCATACATAGAAAAATCATTTGCTCTGGAAGGCTTAGTTTAAACCTATCCTTAAAGGTTATGATCTCACAGGTTTCATAGATAGATCAAAACAAAAATCAGCAAGAACACTTCCATATGAAGCAATAAATCCAGCTTTTACTGCATATGAATCTTAGGATTCACTGATAGTTGGATAGTTGGATTCAACCTTAACACCTGAAGTCTTGAGCACGGTAGCAAGAATTGACACAACTAAAAAAATCTGGGATAAATTGGAGTCGGAATATGCACTCAAAACCTTTGTTCATCAGATGAACCTAAAGAAGCAGCTTCACAGCTTAACCAAAGGTAATAAGACCCTGAAATCTTATTTGATTGATGCTAAATCTTTGTTTGCTCAATTAGCAGACCTGGATACACAATATCACCGATGAACTAAGCAAGCCATCCGCAATGCCTTAAATCAAAGCTATGATCCGATTGTAATCGCACTCACTACAATGAGGGTATGGACATAGATACCTTTTAGTCTCATATTTTAACCTTTGATATGAGGCAAGAGCAACATCTAGCCTTGTTGCAGCTACCGTTAGCCAATGTAGCAATGACTTCCACAGCAGCATCTGCTAACAGGCAAGACCAAAGAAGGTTTATTGGTCAAGGTTCACAGTACCAGCAAAACACAAATCAGTAATTCAGGAGAGGCAACAACAATTCCTTTAAGCGCAATAATCACCAGGAACCACAAAATGAGACAGTACCAAAGTGTCAGATTTGCAAGAAAATAAATCATCTTGCAGATAGGTGTTGGTTTCGATATTAGAAACCCAATAGCAATCAAAGCAGAGACAACCACCGCTTACATAGATCTACCAGGAGGACAACTTGACAATCAATGGGTTACCGATACCGGAGTTACACATCATTTGACAGCAGATATGAGAAATTTAACTATTCCTCATGAGTATGATGGCACTGAACAAGTGAAAGTGGGTAATGGTAATGCATTGAATATTGCTTATATTGGTAATAGTTCTTTTACAAAAAATTCAAGATATTTTTGCTTAAATGATGTTTACCATGTACCTGAGATTAAGTGTAATTTGCTGTCAGTGTCTCAATTCCGTAAAGACAATGCAGTATTCTTCGAATTTCACACTTCTTATTTTGTTGTGAAGGACAAGGACACGGGTCTGCCACTGCTAAGAGGAATTGAAAGGAATGGATTGTACGTTTTTGATGGAGTTGATGTGCTAGATCATCCAATAAAGCCACAGGCCCATGTTTCTTCTAGTTTACCACTTTGGAACCAAAGATTAGGCCACCCCTTGCTGCGTACAGTCTCTAGAACCTGTCGTCAATTTTCCCTTCATGTTGCAAATAAAAACTTTGATTATTGTCACTCTTGCCACATCAGTAAGAGCAAGAAGTTGTCTTTATCTCTTAGTACTACTGTTTATAACAAGCCACTGAGCTTGGTTGTCTCTGATATTTGGGTCTCACTACATTTATCTAGAACTGGTTTCCGTTACTACCTTTTGATAATGGATGCTTTTCGCATTATACTTTGGTATTTCCGCTTGTTCAAAGGTTAGATGCTCTAAAAACTTTCATTTTATTTCACAAACAAGTTGACAATCTAACAGATCATAAATCAAAGTTTTTCGATCGGATAATGCCTTACAATATAAGAAGTTCACATCTTATCTCAATGAATCAGGTATACAACATAGATTCGTCATGTAACCGATTCTGGTTTAGCTCTCTTGTTTCATGCTAATATGCCACGCTCCTTTTGGGCTGATGCTTTTACAACAGCCTGTTATTTGATCAACAGGCTACCTAAATCCAACAAAGAATCAAAAACTCCATTTGAACTTCTTTTCCATAAATCTCCAGATTACTATTTCTTAAGAGTTTTTGGCTGTCTAGCTTATCCCTGCCTAAGGCCATATAATGCAAATAAGCTTGAACCTAGATCTCTTCCATGTATCTTCATAGGATACAGTCGTGCACACAAGGGTTACATGTGTTTCCACCGAGGAACCAACAGCTATATATATCGCGTTATATACGGTTTGAAGAAAAGTCATTCACATTTCAGTTTTCAAGAAGAACGGCTCCATTGCCATGTCCAGGTACTGCACCATCAAGTACTAGTGTTTTGCTTTCACCTCCAATTTTATACTGTAACTCACAAGTACATCAGGAAGCTGCTCGTCAAAGTCCTCCAGGGCAGAATCAAAGAGATAATATACCATCATCAGCAGCTGTGTCGCATACTCCGCCTTCTCCAGATCTGAATGACTCCCCGCACCAATATTAGTTGCACTTAACATGATTCAGTCATTGCATCTGAATCTTCTAATACTGCGCAAAGATCATCAGCAAGTCTTTATACCGAGCAACCAGTTCAACCATCAGCTGTAGTTCATCCTATGAGGACTCGTGCACAATCTGAGATTACAAAACCCATCCAGAAATTGTGTTTAACAGCCACAAAGAATCCACTCTTCGAGTCAGATTTTATGGAACCAACCTGCTTCTCTATGGCCTGCAAAAATCCCAAATGGAGAAAGGCTATGGATGTCCAAATTAATGCACTTATTCGAAATGGTACATACTCATTGGTGCCATATGAGGAAGGAATGAATGTTGTAGGTTCACAGGTTTTTGCCAGCTACGAGTCAAAATGTTTTTGAATCAGTACAATCCTATGACTGAGAAGTGGGGTTTATGAAGAAACCGTCTGCGATTGAAATAGGATTTTCCTATAAGATTCTGCTCATTGCTTAGAATGATACAGATTTTGTTGTAAGAGACTAAATCCCCTAGTGAACTTGGCTAATCTACCTTTGTTTGTTTTTTTGTTTTTCATGAACTTGAACTATTGAGCAATAGTACGTACGAGATAATTAAGTTTGACACTTAGATAATTGTTTTACTTCCAATTAATTGGTTACTAATCCATAGAAGTGTAGCCCGGTATAGGTAAGTTGGGGCAATACCAAAATGCCTCACAAAACTTATGAATATTTTCATAAAGAAATTTCTGAAATTACTGTGACACCTTGTTGTACAAATCAGATCTACATATTTGGTTAAGGAAAAAAGAGAAAGAGGCACTCATGTGGGAAAAAAAAAAAAAAAAAAAAAGTATTGGCCTATGGGGCAGTTGCTCTCTTTCATCTTGGAATGGCTTATGCTGATCTACACCTAATGCTTTTTTTTTGAAGGTAAAAGGTTAAAATGTATAAATGAAAATGTAATAAGGTCTAAAGACCCCCATTTGAGAAAGATACAAGCTTTAAATTGTGTCTATTACAGCTTTCCAGTGAGATACTAAATCTCTAAAAGAAGTGCCCCAAAACCAATTGCCCACTACACCCCATTTGTAGATCGATGCTTTTATATTTATTATGACTGTGTCTTCATTTCTTGGGAGTTTATTTTCCATAACTCTTCGATTTCTTTCATTCCAGACTTCCCAACATATTGCAAAGATAATTAAAGGCCAGATCTTTCTACCCCTATTTCTTCCCCTCCTGAATTTCCAAGCCTCCATTTGAGCTAGAATCGAGCCACATTGAACCCATCTGACATTGTACGCATTGATGAAATATGTCCAGATCTTATGGGTAAAACTGCACTGCATTAGAAGATGTTCCACTGATTCTGGATGAAGATTGCATAGTGAGCACATCGTGTTTTGCATCTCTACTCCTCTTCTTAGCAAATTATCGATAGTAGTGATACCGTTTTGGCTAACGCACCACATAAAAAACTGAACTTTGGGGGAAATAAATTTAACCTAGATGCAGTGAAAAGGTACTAAAGGTTGCGCAACAAAGTTGTTGTTCAACTAACCAAATGTAACAAGATTTAGTTGAAAAACCACCTGGCACCAAGCATTGAAGCTCATCCGCTGATCGGTAAAAAGTTGGTGGAGTGCTAATCAGGCAAAAAAATCCATCATTTCTCGCATTTCTCGTAGCCTTTATGTTTCGCACAATCTCAGATTCCAGCCTTCCGTTTACCACCATCTCTAAGGGTTGCATTTTTCCGACCCGAGATTTTATATATTCTTGGAAATCTTTTTTCAAACAAATATTTTCTTTCTATGTATCCCACCAAAAATAAAGGGATTCACCATTTTTAACTTGTCTTTTGTTACCATATCTTCTAAGATTTCTTTTTCCTTTTGTATACCTGCCCAAATACCTCTTCCTTGTGCAAGTTTTGTATCTTTTGTTGGAAAACAATTAATAAAAAAGGATTTTTAAGGTTTTAATAAAATTATAATTTATTGTTTTCTTATGTGAATGAAAAAACCTTAGTCCCATATTGTGGAGTTTCCACTTTTTAGTCGTTTTAGGAGACTATATAAGCTTTTTAGTCCCACATCGGGAAGTTCTTCTTCTTAAGTTGTTTTGTTCCATTATATAAACAAATTTACTACTTTTGTAAAAATTATGGGAAAGAGGTTGCTCCTTATTGTAGAGGGACCCCTAAGGGAAAATATTTTATAACCGTTTCTTAAGCGTTCGCGATTTTTCTTAACGTTTTTTACGGAGTTGCCAGGCTCAAGTTGAGCATCTACTACATATGCTAGTAGTAGGTGTAGTAGGGTGTTTTATCCTGGAGATATCCGTCCTGTGAGGGCTATAGCATCACTCTTGAGTGTATCCGGGCGCTAATTTCTTAAGGGAAACGTGTTGAACACGTGACTCACTCTGTTTTTCCAAAGTTTTGCCTTGTTCTTTATGAGATTTGGGGAGCTCGTCCGTTTCATCAAATCGATCACTTCCACTATAAAGGAGCTAAGTATCATTAACTTTTGCTTATTTTATTTTTTCCTTATTTTTGATTATTGCACCCAACATTCTTAAGACATTAGAATTTGTAATAATCAAGAATGGTTGATTGGTTTGTGAATCATGGATGTTAATTATCGGGTGAAAAAACAGAAAACGAATTTTTGGTCAGCTGTAGAGTTTCGAATTTATCTCTCAACCTAGAAGTAATTTCGATGAACCCTTTTGATACAACGTAGTGGACATCCTGATAGTTACCCACGTAAAATTTCATAATTTTTTGAGTTGTAAAAGTATTTGTTTGATATTTTACAAAACAGAGAAACGTCCTGAAAAAATTCTGACGGGTAGAAATTTGTTGTTAACTAAAGTAGTTTTTATGGGGTAACCATGAGTTTTTTGAAATGGTGATTCAAACGAAGTTTGTATATCTAGATGTTATCTTCAAAACTCATATTTTATTTTCCGATTCGGAACTAAGGTTTGTGAGATGTGGTGTATTAGGTGATTGGGAAATTACCGTGTCCGTGGTCATAGTATAAACGAGGATTGTGACATGAAATTGAGAAGGAACATGGCTACCGTGCGCATGTGGATGAACACAAGTCTTCCAAAGCTGACAAAGGCGATAACATCAAACACAAATATAAGCGTAGTCTTCTTAAGAAAGGTATGTTTCATAAACCTGAATCTAGCATTACTTTAATTAAGGGTGATTTTTATGTGTGTAAAATCCTAGCCATAAGGCAGTAAATTGTAGGAAACATAAAAACCTTAATTAGTAGATAGTTAATGCTAATTTAGTTGAAACAAAATAGTACGAGTTCATGGCATGATGTCGGAAGTTATTTTAATAACCAATGTGAGAGACCAAAGAGGTTGACTCGGAGCCACCAAGCATGTTTGTTGAAACAGAGAGACTGCTCACCTCCTATCGAGGATAGGAGATGTCGAGATACTCTATATGAGTAACTCACCTGCGATAGGGGTTGCATAAAATGGAAAGTTCGAGCAAAAGCTCATATACGTAATATTCTCACATGAATGAAGTTTTCATGTTAGGGCATATGCAAGAATCTTGTATGTTGTCTGTTGTAGATGGTAAAAGACTTAAGATATTAATTGAATATGGAAAACTTGTCGTACCTAAGGGCATGTGATTTTGAAGGAATCGTTATAAGACTTAAGGTCAATATAAGTTTAACGAAAAAAAAATTGATGAAGTAGTTGATTCTTGTGTTTTATTTTCTGTGATTGAATGTTTTGCATGGTGTACATGGAACCGTAAACTTATATAAGTCAATGCATAAACTGGGAAGCATAGGCTGCATACCCAAATTTAGTTTGGATATTGAACACAAAAGTTAAATATTCGTAGAATCAAAATATGCTATAAAACCTTTTAGCAAAATTTCTCGAGTAATTCTAAGCCCTTAGAATTAATTCGATTAGACCTAGTTGACATGAAATCAACCCAAACTAAGGTGGTAAAAGGTGTTTTTATAACTTTCATAGATGATTGTACGAGGTACTATCTTGTATACTTACTTAGGGGTAAGGATGATGCCTTAGAAGCCTTAAGAGTATAAACTTGAAATTGAAAGCAAAGTATATGTTACCACTAAAAGGGTTAGGTCCGAACATGATGGCAAGTATGAAATTCATATAGGATAACTTTACTTGTTAAATGGCATTATTGATGAGATCAAACCTCCTTATTCACCGTAGTCTAATGGTATAGTTGATTGTAAGAACAGAACCATTAAGGAGATGATTTATGCCATGTTGATTAAAGGATTAACCGCCAACTTGTGGGGGGGGGGGAGGTCGTCCTTTGATTTTGTTATATCCTGAATAGAGTAACCTTTAAAGGATTAGAAAAACTTCATATGTTTATGAAACATAGACAACCTTCTTATGCATACGTCAAAGTGTGGGGGTGTTTAGATAAGATATCCTGAGTACCCTACTGCATATAGTTTTTGGTTGTGAGTTCTGCTTTTTATGACTTTGGTGTGAATACCATTATGGAATCTAGGGATGCTGAGTTCTTTGAACATGTTTATTCTTAATCATGTACCTCATTAGAGATGTGATGTTGATCCCCTAGATCTTTTTTCTTCTTCAAATAGTCAGAACTTATCATTAAGGAAGATGAATTAGAGTTGATCCTAGGAGAAGTAAAGATTAGAACCGAGACTTCTTATGGACCGACTTTAATAATCCTAGCTTAATCTGATCTCCGCACTCAGTAAAGAAGCCATAACATCTATTGAAACCCCATTCTGTAAGAAGCTTCATTTAGTGAAATTGACTCTATCCCATTTGAACCCAGACTTGGGAGCTTGCTAGTTTACCTCTAGGGAGTAAGACCATGGGATATAAATGAGTTGAGACGTTAGATATATGGAACTGTGGAAAAATATTAGGCTAAGTTGGTAGCTAAAGGCTATAAACTAAAAGAAGGTGGAAATTTCCATGATTCTTATTCACTTGTGATGAGAATTAATTTTGTTGAGATGTTAATTGATATTGCTGCCATAAACAACTTGGAGATACATCAGATGGATGTTAAGACAGCTTTCCTAAAACCGTGAATTAGATAAAGAAATTTACATAGACCAACCTGAGGATTTTGTAGTGAAAGGTTATGAAGACAATGTTTGTAAGTTGAACAAATATTTGTATGGTTTTCAAATAAGCACGTAAACAAAGATGACATGGAAAATTTGATCATGAGATAAGGTGTAGTGGATTTAAGTTAATGAATCGACAAGTATATTTATAAGTAACTTGTTAAGGATGCCGTGTGATTGTATGCTTGTATGTTGATGATATGTTTATACTTGATACAAACATAGATGTGATTAATTCCACTAAAACCATGCACTGAATGAGAACGTTGACTTGAAAGACTAAAGCTTTTTGATGTAATCTTAGGGTTGAGGATTAAAAGATAATCAAACATTTATAGTCTTAGTCATTCTCATTATGTTGAATTTGTGCTTAAGAGATACAATCACCGATTGTAAGCATGCTTGTACTTCATACGATTCTTCTTGTAGACTCAAGAAAAATAAGGAAAATGGAGTATCTTAACTTGAATACTCAAGAGTTATAGGATGTCCGATGAGTTTAATGAACGTAAGAGTCCGGACATTGCCTATATTGTGAGTAAGTTAAGTAGATATACTTGTAGTCCTGGAGCAAGAGCATTGGGATGCACTTACTAGAGTATTATGGTACCTAAAATACTCTATTACCTTTTATTTGATTTATGAAAGGTATCTTGCTGTCCTTGAGGGACTTTATGATGCAAATCGGATGGTTGACTCGAGGAGTCTAAGTCTACGAGTGGATATGGTTTCATTCTAGCATGAGGGTTTGTTTTTGGAAGATTTCCAAACAGACATATATTGCTCAATTCATTATGGAATCTAAGAGTATTGCGTTAGATAAAGCACGAGAGGGGGCCGAGTGCCTAAGATGCTTTTTAGAAGACATTCCTCTCTAGCATAGGCTCGTGCCAGCTATATCTATACATTGTGCTAGCCAAGCTATAATAGCTAAAGCTAAAAATAACTAATCTCAATCGCGTTATTTCCATTGATTGGATAAAGTCCAAGGAGAATATCGCGCAACCTTTGACGAAAGGTTTATCCAAAGAGATAGTTAGAAATGCATCGAGGGGGATGGGGCTTAAGCTCATAAATTAAACTTGCCATGAAGGATACTCAACCTGTCGATTTGGAGATCCCATGATCAAGGTTTCAAATGAGACAACTAATTTGTGGTGGGTAAAGGTAAACACTATCAGAGAATTTCATTCTCTGTCCCTTCTCTATGGTGTAGACGTGATAATGTGACTGCGTGTGAAGGATGACTTTTAAGAAGTCTTAATGAGTTCTGTAGTTTCAATTTAAGATTGAAGTGGGGTGTAGCAAAGAACACTCTTTATGGAAACTTACCTATTCGAATGAGGAAGTGGGGCCGCTTCCTATGAGAATATGAGCTTTGATTCTCTAGAGCATTTCGAGAAACATGATATGTCCAGGCCAAATTGGACAAACGGCACGAGCTTGGCAGCACCCTTGGAGATATCATCCGTGGTTATTATCGCGAATTACATCAAATGCTAGCAGTTCAAGACATAGTTCACTGTATCTAGCAAGTAATTCCGGTAATATCTCACTAAGCAAAGGTTCAAGACCTCATGGACACCTCTGGCCTAAAATGGTATTTCCGCTTTTTTTTATGTGATTTTCGTTTTGATGGTTTTGGTATTACCGGAACTTAGGATCTAAGGGTCACTAAGGGTTCACTAGTTCATGTCTTTTCACTTTGGTGAAAGGAACCTTTAGTCTCACTTGTGAGGAACTAAAGATGAAAGATCTCTATACTATATGATTTTAGAAATCCATAGTATGATCCTTGGGTCATCACACTGTTGTGTGAGGGAGATGACGTTGAATGGCTAGTATGACTTCAACATACACGATTTGTCCTGTCTGTTCGTCGGTTCGGGTAATTGGGTTGTTGATTTACCAAGATCTATCCGTGTTTTTGTGTTTTATTGAGTTTTCATTCATGTGGGGATTGTTGGAAAACAATTAATAAAAAAGGATTTTTAAGGTTTTAATAAAATTATAATTTATTGTTTTCTTTTGTGAATGAAAAAAACCTATTAGTCCCATATTGTGGAGTTTCCACTTTTTAGTTGTTTTAAGAGACTATATAAGCATTTTAGTCCCACATCTGGGAAGTTCTTCTTCTTAAGTTGTTTTGTTCCATTATATAAACAAATTTACTACTTTTGTAAAAATTATGGGAAAGGGGTTGCTCCTTATTGTAGAGGGACCCCTAAGGGAAAATATTTTATAACCGTTTCTTAAGCGTTCGCGATTTTTCTTAACGTTTTTTACGGAGTTGCCAAGCTCAAGTTGAGCATCTACTACATATGCTAGTAGTAGGTGTAGTAGGGTGTTTTATCCTCGGAGATATCCGTCCCGTGAGGGCTATAGCATCACTCTTGAGTGTAGCCGGGCGCTAATGTCTTAAGGGCAACGTGTTGAACACGTGACTCACTGCTTTTTCCAAAGTTTTGCCTTGTTGTTGTTGCGGAGATTGGGGAGCTCGTCTGTTTCATCAAATCGATCACTTCCACTATAAAGGAGCTAAGTATCATTAACTTTTGCTTATTTGATTTTTTCCTTATTTTTGATTATTGCACCCAACATTCTTAAGACATTAGAATTTGTAATAATCAAGAATGGTTGATTGGTTTGTGAATCATGGATGTTAATTATCGGGTGAAAAACAGAAAACGAATTTTTGGTCAGCTGTAGAGTTTCGAATTTATCTCTCAACCTAGAAGTAATTTCGGTGAACCCTTTTGATACAACGTAGTGGACATCCTGATAGTTACCCACGTAAAATTTCATAATTTTTGGAGTTGTAAAAGTATTTGTTTGATATTTTACAAAACAGAGAAATGTTCTGAAAAAAATTCTGACGGGCAGAAATTTGTTGTTAACTAAAGTAGTTTTTATGGGGTAACCATGAGTTTTTTGAAATGGTGATTCAAACGAAGTTTGTATATCTAGATGTTATCTTCAAAACTCATATTTTATTTTCCGATTCGGAACTAAGGTTTGTGAGATGTGGTGTATTAGGTGATTGGGAAATTACCGTGTCCGTGGTCAGAGTATAAACGAGGATTGTGACATGAAATTGAGAAGGAACATGGCTACCAGGCGCATGTGGATGAACACAAGTCTTCCAAAGATGACAAAGGAGATAACATCAAACACAAATATAAGCGTAGTCTTCTTAAGAAAGGTATGTTTCATAAACCCGAATCTAGCATTACTTTAATTAAGGGTGATTTTTATGTGTGTGTAAAACTTAGCCATACGGCAAGAAATTGTAGGAAACATAAAAACCTTAATTAGTAGATAGTTAATGCTAATTTAGTTGAAACAAAATAGTACGAGTTCAGTGGCATGATGTCGGAAGTTATTTTAATAACCAATGTGAGAGACCAGTAGGTGGACTCTGGAGCCACCAAGCATGTATGTTGAAACAGAGATCAGTTCACCTCCTATCGAGGATAGGAGATGTCTAGATACTCTATATGAGCACTACAAAAAAACCGACCAAAGGCTACTTGACCAATGGTAGTGGCTTATAACAATCTTTTGTTGCAAATCACTTTTTGCAATTAATGTTAGTTGCCCAGCCTTAGTGGCGGAAGGGGATGTTGTTTTCTGTTTAAGGCAACAAGTGCGCAATGGTTAGTTGGTAACCACGTCTTAAGCTACTAATCTGAGTAGTTGACAAACAGTCGTCACCTAATATGTAAAGCCACTCGTATGAATAGTTGTCAAGTTATTAGCGAAAACATTATAGCAACTCTAATCTTTCAGTGGTTTAATAGATTTTGCATTTAGAGGTTTAAATAGTGGCCAAACAACATAAAACCACTGGCTATTTGTAGTAGTTGTTTTATTTGCCTAATCATTTAAGCCACTAATGTTTTTGTCTAGTTGTTCAATAATTTGCTAATAGAATACCATGCGTTGGTAATAGCTAACACCTGTTGCAGAAATGTACATGCAACTAAATTTTAGTGGCCTAATAGTCCCAAGTAGCTAAATAGCCAAAGAGACTAAATTTGAGAGTGCCCAAACTTAAAGAGCCACTAGTATACCAACATATGGGATGGAAAGAAAATTCTATCCGTAGATAACTCCTTAACTGTCGCCCTAATTTTTGTTTAGCTTCCCATATTTGGAAAATCTAATTGTAAATATTAACAAAAATAAAATTGAATTTCTAAAAATAAATTTTTAATGAATAGCATCCGATCTAATGATAACTATTAACAAAGATAGAATTGAATTTCCATAAATAAATTTTTATTGAATAGTTAAAACAGAGAAGAAGTTCCCAAAGAAAATAAACAAGAATATTTCCATAAAAAAAGAAAAGAAAAGTTCTTCTAATAGCTTGACTGTTCGCCATTAAATAACAGAAACAAAAAATACATCTAACCGGCTTCCTCTTTTATTCTTCAATCTCCTATTCCTCATCCTCATCTTCTTCAAAACCGTGTTCAAATTCCCTATCTCGATTCTCCTCGTCACCTTGCTGATCATCTTCAGGGTCGTGTCCACCTTCCTCTTCAGATTCCCTATAACTATGTATCTCCATGTTCATGAATTCGACTCCCTCGCATATCAGCATCTGTATCGGCACCTTTGGCATCATCTTCAGCTGATAATTCCATGGTAATTAAGCATGCCATGTTAAGAAAATGTTTATTTAACCACTCCTGTTTTTTCTACAACCTTTTGTTTTCCTTTTCCAATAATGGCCCACTTCCAATTGGGCCATTTCTGCTTCTATCTTCTGGTACAAACTATTGTGAGTTGGATGAGCCTACCCAAACTTTCCATATCACGAATTCTGTAATATATCCCTCTCTGGAGATTCATGCGTTTCTCGCCAAAGTATTGATTCCTTCGTGGCCTCCATTTTTCCCTGCACAAATTAGATATACACAGGCGTACTAATTCCAAGCACGGAATCCAAATACAGCATAGTTGTACAACCACTATGTAATATGCTCAATACTTCACCTAGTCCAATCTAATGTTTTTGAATGGTTATCCCATCGTAGCTACTTTATGTCAGCCCTAAACCTCCTTCCTGTTGTATTATCTCACTAGGTGTAACCCTAATTCATACTGTATGGACAATAACTCTGTAAGATGTTACAAAATCAGAAACAACAAAAAATTCATGAAAAACTAAAATAGAAAGCAATAACATTGGATTACTGGTTACCATTTGATTGTATTGCAGGTACACTCAGAGGATTCTGAGCCAGTTGAATGCAACACTCTTCATCCTCCTCCTTTTGATTGTATTGCAGGTAACATTGGGTACATTGGTGCAGTTGGCATGCAACACTCTTCATCCTCCTTTTTCACTTTGCTCGAACCAACCACCAGTTCATCTTCTGAAGGGTTTAGTTACTTTTCCTCTCTTCGCCGCCGTTCCTGGAGAACAACCATTCATATTCATTAAATCATAAATTTTAATTTTACCATATTTAGAAAGCAGGTGTCCCAGGGGTTTTGACGACCTCTGAATCCCCACAGAATAGGCCATCCTAAGACATATCTGCTGAATTCAAAATACCAAAGTACTGAATTTGATTTCACAAACATATAGATCTCATGGTTAACCTAACTTTCCACCATCATTTTAAATTAATTGAAAGTTAAGAGACACAAAGATAGCCTGAATAAGAAAAATTGGATACCTGAAGTTTAACCAAGTCACCAAATGAAGCACACTATAGATGAATGCAAATAATCTGCAATGCACATAGATGATCAAAGTGATGAATATGCAGTATGTCAAACTAATTTGAAACTAAGTCACTTTCATCTTACTCCTAGGCAGTAACTAATTTTAGTTTTTCGCCTTGTGTATTTTAGATGTCAAATTTTTAGTGTTTAGTTTTTCGCCTTGTGTATTTTAGATGTCAAATTTTTAGTGACATACATTTCTTTTAACAGAATTGGCCTTTTTCGATATACACTAAAACTTGGTGCCAAAGATTAATGGAGAAAGCAGTACATTTTCTTTTGACTGTAGGAACAATAAGAGTGGATTTAATGGGGAAAGAGTCACTAATTTTCTCGCAATATTTGATCCAATGATGTCAGAAAATATCTACCATACAAAAGAATTTATTGATAAACACAGTAGCACAGGTCAATTACAAACACAGAACTAAAAAGTTTCTTAACATGGTAGACCTCAATTACAAACATAGTAGCAAAAATGTAGTAATCCATCACTTTGAATACACTAGCTGCAAGTCAACTCCTGCTACCTAGACTTAGTATAATCAGATGTAAATATTAACCACAGCATCCACAGCTACTCGTACTATACAGATTAAAATAAATCACCACAAATACAACCAGAGAAAGATTATAACACCCTTTTCTCGATCCATACAATTTCTTAGGCAACCTTGATATATTCGTAGTTAAACGGATCCTAAAATCTTCACATGAAGCTCAATTACTTAATCTATAAAATACAAATGGCATACTGATGACAATATGTTGGATCACAGATATTATCACAAACAGTAAACTTGATAGATCTATGGTGATAAATCTGCAAAAATAAAAAAACATCCATTGTGAAACTAGAAAAACCCAATCCAAACATCTAAACAAAACAGTCAACTCAACGAATCACTCCAATAAACCGTATCAATGTAAGCCGGGTAGAGAATAATAAGGGATACGAACAAAAATAAAATCAAACCTGTTATTTCGATAGATGATAAATCTTCCTTCTATAAAACAATCTTCATCAACGTACGATAGAAGAAATATATCATCTGTTTTGGCTAGACAACAGAGTTCGATGAAAGAGAGAAAAGGAGAAAGGGAAGGACACGGTGTATGTTGAGATTGAATTAGAGAGATTTTTCTAGGGTTCTTTGTTTTCAAAGGAAAGTAGTAATTGTAGAAAAAGAGAGAAGACACGCGTTAAGCGGTTGTTGAGAGATACGCGTAATATGGGCTGAAATGTCGGCCCATTATATTTATATGTTGTATGTTGTGTCTTGTGTGGTAAAAATGCCGCCCAACGTTTTCCCAAAAATTTTGAAATTTTTGGCGAAATATATTAAAAATCTGTATTTCGCGGGTCTAATGACATCAACTTTGGTAGGTGTATATAAGGGTGCACAGGAACCGAGCCGGACCGACGGATCGTTCCGGAACCGGTGGAACCGTACCTGTTTTTGTACCGAACCGAGGAAGGGGGTACAGGTACAGGTAAAGGTAAAGGTCGGATTTCCAATTGATTGATTCAAACGCACAACCTGTGATATTTCAATTATATAACAAAATATAATGCGAAATAGAAATAACATACACTTAATTTTGTTAACGAGGAAACCGCATGAAATGCAGAAAAACCCTGGTACCTAGTCCAGATTGAACACCACATCGTATTAAGCCTCTCGCGACACTAGCCTACTACAAACTAACTTTGGTCTCGGATCAGTAGTTGAACCCCAATCAATCTCACACCGATTCAAGGTACGATTACGCTCCCTTACGTCTCTCGATCCCACCAGGATACTACGCACTTGATTCCCTTAGATGATCTCACCCACAACTAAGAGTTGCTACGACCCAAAGTCGAAGAATTTAATAAACAAATCAGATCACACGTAAAAGTCTCAGAATAGATAAACTGTCTCCACGAGATAAAACTACAAGTTTTGTTCCGTCTTTTGATAAAGACGATAGAATCAGCAAGATCAGATCACACAACTACGAGAAAGTAGTATCAGCCTGGCTTCATAATCCCAATGAAGTCTTTATGTCGTTAACCTGGTTTAAGAAGAAAACCTAAGGTTAAAGGAGAATCGACTCTAGCTAATACAACTAGTATCACACGGAAGGTGTGGGGATTAGGTTTCCTAGGTCCTAGAGTTCTCCCTTATATAGTCTTTCAAATCAGGGTTTGCAATCAATGTTAGCTTGGTAAAAAAGCATTTAATATTCACCGTTAGATGAAAACCTGATTAGATTCAAGCTAATATCTTTCAACCGTTGGATCAAAAACTTAGCTTGTTACGCACAAATGAAATGTACTATTTTGGGTTTATGTAACCGTACCCAAACATGAACATTTGTTGGTTCAACAATAGTTAACCAAATGGTTAGCCATATGAGCACTTTCATATCAACCATATTCTTCTTCACCATAACTAGTTCAAATGACTCAAATGAACTAGTTAGGGAGTTGTTCAATTGCAAGGAAATCTTATGTAACTACATAAGACACAATCGAAGCAAAAACGATTTGATTCACTCGAATCGGTTCATGAACTATATAGACACGGTTTAAATTTTGCATTCCTTAGTTTTTATAAATGAGTTCACAAACATTATGCAATAAAGATAAAACGGTTAATGATCATTCTCAGTGATTCTGGTTCGCAAGATGAACATTATGCAATAAAGATAAAGCGGCTAATTTTTGACGCATAGTTTCTCCATGCGAGACGGGTTATAAATTCCAAATACAAAAGGTTAGAATCACATTATTAATTTTTAAAACGACATTGCAAAGTGATTTAAATGAAATTAGGTTTTTCTATGTGCCAAAAAAAAGGATGTCGATAAGTATTTGAACTAAAACACTTTCCACTGAGGGAGTGAGTTTCGTTAGTATTTACTCCCTCCGTCTCTAAAAGATAGGCAGTTTTGTGTGTAAATTTACACACAAAACTGCCTATCTTTTAGAGACGGAGGTAGTATCATCCTATTTCATTTGGTCGTGTATCCATTGTTTTCGTGGCATTGTTTACTCATCAAATTGTTTTTGTATTTTTATGTTCGCATATGACACTGTAGTGATCGGGAGTCATGAACCCTTAACCTGATAAGCACATACTTAAAGTATATGGCCCATCTTTATACGCTAACACTTGACATTTATTATAAAGAAGAAACTAAAATCACAAAACGATTTTATTACCCAACAATATAACTAATTTTTTATAGAGATTTTGAGGGGTAAGTTTTAAGTTAAATACGCGTCAAAAATAAACATTGGACCCATACTTAATATATGTGCCCAGACCACATCTGGGACGGAGGGAGTTATCGGGGGTGTCATGAACCCTTAACCGCTTAACCTGATATGCAGCATAGATATCGTTTCCAAATCCGCAAGATACTCTTCATAGATTTTTGCTCCAAAAATTCCCTCCGTTTATTTTCATCTCCCGCTCGCCCAAAGATTTCATTTCCTCAAAAATAGGTACTAATAACAGAAACTTGTTCCTCCCGAAAATTCTACAAATCGAGCTCTAAAAATTCCCTCTTTTTTTTTTCATCTCCCGCTCCCAAATTTTCACCAATTATTCTTTCAAAATCTCTTTCGATGTGAATAGGTTCAGCTTATAAAAAAGACCTTCATCTCATTCATTATCTCAAAAAAAGAGAATTTTTTGGTGAAGGTAGTTGAATCAAACCCTTGATTTTTTTTCAGATCTTTAAAATTAGAGTTTCTGATTTTGGATGCTAGGGTTTGTTGATATTTTTTATTTTTTATCTTTTCGATTAAAAAGGGGTTTTTGGTGTTAATCTTTCTCGATTGACCCAAATCAATCACTAGGTTCAAAATAGTTTGTTGTTTATTGTGTTTTAATAAAGAGTGTTTTTCTTTTTGTGACCTAAAATCAATTGTATGAACTAAATGTGTGGTGGTTTAATTTTCTGTCAGAGTTTTCATAGTAGACTACAATTGATCGGTAGATGTAATATAAATTAGATTTATCAATCTTCATCGTCGTCATATCCTAACTCGGAGTCTCGGATCCTAACAGTGATCTTATTATTGGTATTTTAGTCATTTTCACGGTGATTGTGGTTCCTTGTACCATTCTCATGTCCAAAAATGACTATAGTGAAAAGGTTCCTACATGTTATTAAGGAAACCATGATGCTTTCTTTGTATTTGTCCGAAGATGTCCAATGTTATGTTTTTTGAATCTAATTTTAAGGTTTGAATGATGGAGACAGTATGACATTGTATTCCATACATTAATTTGCCAGCAGCCTTAGTAGTTGAATTTTGTATTTATTTATTTTGGTTATGATTGTGAGGATTGACTCTGTTATTGTTGTGTGAAGCTTAGCTAACTCTTCGAATCGACCTCAAAGGTTTGAGAATCTGAGTGTCTTGCATCAGCTACAATGTGGGGTTAGTTTAATTCCTTCTTATCCTTATGTCTTCATGCAATATAAATTTGTCATGGTTCAATTTAGCAGTACCTGCTAATTTATTAATTTCATATTTTCTTGTGTACAATTTTAATGGCTACAAAATTAAGCCCCAAATTATTGACAGTAGGTCACATTTAATTTTTAGGGTGTTCTAGAGGTTGTTGGATCGTATAAGTCTTGCAGGTTATCCTACATGTAGGAGTTACTCTGAGTTTGTTTATCGCTTTTGATGAATTAAATATCTTTGGTTGGTTTGCTTTAGATTGTTTTATGTTCTTTGTGGTGAGGTTTAGTTATCAGTAGAGTTAGCGGGTACCCTTGTTTGTCCTGTCCTTGTCATATACTGTATTATGTGTTACACGTCTTCAATGGGTTTAGATCATTCTTCTTCCTTTCGAATATTTTTCAATGTAGGTGACCTGCAATTTTTTGTTATGAATCTATGTAGTTGCATTCAAACAGATTATTTCTTTCAACTACATTCCTTATTGATGTTATATTATTAGTTTGTCTTAAGTTAGGGAGATAACCTACGATGACGTCACTACGGATATCCAAGAATTTGTATCTAATATATTTTGAAACTGACATTGATGTATACTTGCAAACAAATGAACCACTTATAGATGAATTGAAAGAATTACGGGGTATAATTATTTCGACTGTAGTTATCAGTGGATGTGTTTACACATTATAGCATTCATGCTCTTGTGGTTTGCTAATTTAACGAGGAAAGAAGAACAAGTGGGTATCGAGGACTGGCCTCTGGGGTCACTGTCATTGCAATACTGACAGCATTTTCAAAGTTGAGACAAAAGCGTTAGTTTGAGTCTGGGGTTTAGTTCAAATTCCAAGTGTGGCAAAGAACACCGATGCCCAACTTATAGCTTTCTTCCCAGTTCAAAGTTTTCCGTTGGTATACTTTCTACAGGTGCACAATGTAATTAGTGTATGATCAAGCCATGTACGTCGAAGGGATCTCCTTTGCAGACTTCATTTGTATTTAGAACTCCAATTAATCCTAGTGTTTTACGAATTTACTTCATCGTTTTCTTTTCCTTTTCTTTTCGTTTTATTACGGTATAGTTTCTGAAGGCTTAGTTAGTGTACGTATGTTTTAAATTTAATACACCACTTGCTTTCATCTGTGTTCTTCACTTTACACCATTGAGCAATGACCAATTCATTGTGATACCCGTGTAAAAACTATGACAGGTAATAAGTTTACTGCATCTTTGCAGGTATGGGTCTTGTAAATTGTTTGAATGTTACAGTTTGGTTGTTCTTGTGTGCAATTGCAGGTATGGGATGTGCTCGCAAACCCATAAAAAATCTTATACATTAGTCTGGATGGTCTGGATTGCTTAATGGAAGTTCAAAAACTCTGCAAATTGTCATCGAATAGGTGATCATCTTTTATTTTATGCATCCCCAAATTTTTTTTTACAAGTGTGAATTTTTTCCAAGCCCCTCCCCCCAAATCTTCAATCTTGGATCCTCCCCTGAACCCGAAACCATCAGCCATGAAGAAGTAATATCAGCCATCCGAATATAAGATAAGGAGGAAGCTGATAGTGGCACAATTTACACTGACGAAGACGATGACTTTGAATTTGACGATACGGGATTCTGATAGCCTGCAGTTGGGGAAGGTGCAGTGCAGTTCATGCACGATGTTCACTGTTCACATGTGTACAGTAGTCAAGTTTTTATCCCTTTTGTTTATGAGGAATTTAACCCTTTTCTGTCCTGTTTTGGTTAAATGGAACTTTTTAGCCTATGGAAACTGAGTGATTTCCTAGAAAATGTGAATTTTGTTTTCTGGCAGCATTTAAAAATAGATAAATAGTGTTCATTTTCCTTCTAGTTCAGGGATGTAGTATCAGTCCAGTGGGTACCAAACTATATATCCAAAGTGAAGTCTTATATTTAAGTTATTACAAATGTAAGGTGAAAAGAGTGATTTCCTTTTGTATGCCTGCTAACTTTTTTCGTATTATTTATTATTCCTTTCAAATTGACCGGAATGTTATAAATGTCGCGTATTTTCACTCAGCTGGCCATCTCGCATTCGATCTGAAATTTCGAAATTTCTTTTGTATTTCAAATATGTACCACTGATTTTTAGTATTTTCTTAGGGCATTGATATTACCAATTGGCTTGGTAATCGTTAAGAAACTGATTTTACACTGACGCATGATGTTCTATCGATACTCGATACATAGACAGCTTAATTACTAAATTACTCATCTATACAAATTTAAACCGTGATCACAGTAACATGCGTGTCTAGATTCTTGGACTCAGCGAAAAAGCTTCACTACACCAACAGCTTAGTCACTCCCTTATTAAATTAATAACCCCTCCTTAGTTAAGCTACTAAGATGCTTAAGTTGGTTCCCAAAAGTAGCTCAATTAATATGCCTACTGTAGTTGGCATGGTTAGTTCCCAAAGATCTAATCAACTAGGCTTTTGGTAGTTGTGTTACTTTAGTGGTGAGTAGAGGGTTAGGCAACTAATAATATCCCGCGTTGTTTTTTACAAGTGGTTGAATGTCTCAAGCTACTAGTGCATTTGTTTAGTTGGCGCATACTTATTTCTAATGGGTTTTAGAAACTTTAGTTGCTTACCATCTAGTGGCTTAAATCAATACACACCCCCAGTTGCCTTTCCTAGTGGTTTAAACTGTTAAGCAACTAAATTTTTTCTGCTGTTGAAAAGTTTTAGTGGCCTTTGGTCAGTTTTTTTTGTAGTGGAGTAACTCACCTGCGATAGGGGTTGCATAAAATGGAAAGGTCGAGCAAAAGCTCATATCTGTAATATTCACACATGAATGAAGTTTTCATGTTCCGGGCATATGCAAGAATCTTGTATGTTGTTCTGTTGTAGATGGTAAAAGACTTAAGATATTAATTGAATATGGAAAACTTGTCGTACCTAAGGGCATGTGATTTTGAAGGAATCGTTATAAGACTTAAGGTCAATATAAGTTTAACGAAAAAATTGATGAAGTAGTTGATTCTTGTGTTTTCTTTTCTGTGATTGAATGTTTTGCATGGTGTACATGGAACCGTAAACTTATATAAGTCAATGCATAAACTTGGAAGCATAGGCTGCATACCCAAATTTAGTTTGGATATTGAACACAAAAGTTAAATATTCGTAGAATCAAAATATGCTATAAAACCTTTTAGCAAAATTTCTCAGAGTAATTCTAAGACCTTAGAATTAATTCAGTTAGACCTAGTTGACATGAAATCAACCCAAACTAAGGTGGTAAAAGGTGTTTTTATAACTTTCATAGATGATTGTACGAGGTACTATCTTGTATACTTACTTAGGGGTAAGGATGATGCCTTAGAAGCCTTAAGAGTATAAACTTGAAATTGAAAGCAAAGTATATGTTACCACTAAAAGGGTTAGGTCTGAACATGATGGCAAGTATGAAATTCATATAGGATAACTTTACTTGTTAAATGGCATTATTGATGAGATCAAACCTCCTTATTCACCGTAATCTAATGGTATTGTAAGAACAAAACCATTAAGGAGATGATTTATGCCATGTTGATTAAAGGATTAACTGCCAACTTGTGGGGGGGAGGTCGTCCTTTGATTTTGTTATATCCTGAATAGAGTAACCTTTAAAGGATTAGAAAAACTTCATATGTTTATGAAACATAGACAACCTTCTTATGCATACGTCAAAGTGTGGGGGTGTTTAGATAAGATATCCTGAGTACCCTACTGCATATAGTTTTTGGTTGTGAGTTCTGCTTTTACGACTTTGTGTGAATACCATTATGGAATCTAGGGATCTTGAGTTCTTTGAACATGTTTATTCTTAATCATGTACCTCATTAGAGATGTGATGTTGATCCCCAGAGATCTTTTTCTTCTTCAAATAGTCAGAACTTATCATTAAGGAAGATGAATTAGAGTTGATCCTAGGAGAAGTAAAGATTAGAACCGAGACTTCTTATGGACCTGACTTCTTAATAATCCTAGCTTAATCTGATCTCCAGACTCGTAAAGAAGCCATAACATCTATTGAAACCCCATTCTGGTAAGAAGCTTCATTTAGTGAAATTGACTCAGTCCGTCGGAACCAGACTTGGGAGCTTGCTAGTTTACCTCTAGGGAGTAAGACCATGGGATATAAATGAGTTGAGACGTTAGATATATGGAACTGTGGAAAAATATTAGGCTAAGTTGGTAGCTAAAGGCTATAAACTAAAAGAAGGTGGAAATTTCCATGATTCTTATTCACTTGTGATGAGAATTACTTTTGTTGAGATGTTAATTGATATTGCTGCCATAAACAACTTGGAGATACATCAGATGGATGTTAAGACAGCTTTCCTAAAACCGTGAATTAGATAAAGAAATTTACATAGACCAACCTGAGGATTTTGTAGTGAAAGGTTATGAAGACAATGTTTGTAAGTTGAACAAATATTTGTATGGTTTTCAAATAAGCACGTAAACAGTGACATGGAAAATTTGATCATGAGATAAGGTGTAGTGGATTTAAGTTAATGAATCTGACAAGTATATTTATAAGTAACTTGTTAAGGATGCCTGTGTGATTGTATGCTTGTATGTTGATGATATGTTTATACTTGATACAAACATAGATGTGATTAATTCCACTAAAACCATACCTTTGAATGAGAACGTTGACTTGAAAGACTAAAGCTTTTTGATGTAATCTTAGGGTTGAGGATTAAAAGATAATCAAACATTTATAGTCTTAGTCATTCTCATTATGTTGAATTTGTGCTTAAGAGATACAATCAGTCTGATTGTAAGCATGCTTGTACTTCATACGATTCTTCTTGTAGACTCAAGAAAAATAAGGAAAATGGAGTATCTTAACTTGAATACTCAAGAGTTATAGGATGTCTGATGAGTTTAATGAACTGTAAGAGTCCAGACATTGCCTATATTGTGAGTAAGTTAAGTAGATATACTTGTAGTCCGGAGCAAGAGCATTGGGATGCACTTACTAGAGTATTATGGTACCTAAAATACTCTATTACCTTTTATTTGATTTATGAAAGGTATCTTGCTGTCCTTGAGGGACTTTATGATGCAAACTGGATGGTTGACTCGTGAGGAGTCTAAGTCTACGAGTGGATATGGTTTCATTCTAGCATGAGGGTTTGTTTTTGGAAGATTTCCAAACAGGACATATATTGCTCAATTCATTATGGAATCTAAGAGTATTGCGTTAGATAAAGCACGAGAGGGGGCCGAGTGCCTAAGATGCTTTTTAGAAGACATTCCTCTCTCGGCATAGGCCCTGTGCCGACTATATCTATACATTGTGTTAGCAAGCTATAATAGCTAAAGCTAAAAATAACTAATCTCAATCGGCGTTATTTCCATTGATTGGATAAAGTCCAAGGAGAATATCGCGCAACCTTTGACGAAAGGTTTATCCAAAGAGATAGTTAGAAATGCATCGAGGGGATGGGGCTTAAGCTCATAAATTAAACTTGCCATGAAGGATACTCAACCTTGCCGACCGGAGATCCCATGATCAAGGTTTCAAATGAGACAACTAATTTGTGGTGGGTAAAGGTAAACACTATCGAGAATTTCATTTCATCCCTTCTCTATGGTGTAGACGTGATAATGTGACCGCATGTGAAGGATGACTTTTAAGAAGTCTTAATGAGTTCTCGTAGTTTCAATTTAAGATTGAAGTGGGGTGTAGCAAGAACACTCTTTATGGAAACTCACCTATCCGAATGAGGAAGTGGGGCCGCTTCATGAGAATATGAGCTTTGATTCTCTAGAGCATTCGAGAAACATGATATGTCCAGGGGCCAAATTGGACAAACGGCACGAGCTTGGCAGCACCCTTGGAGATATCATCCGTGGTTATTATCGCGAATTACATCAAATGCTAGCAGTTCAAGACATAGTTCATTTGTATCTAGCAAGTAATTCCGGTAATATCTCACTAAGCAAAGGTTCAAGACCTCATGGACACCTCTGCCTAAAATGGTATTTCCTGCTTTTTTTATGTGATTTTCGTTTTGATGGTTTTGGTATTACTGGAACTTAGGATCTAAGGGTCACTAAGGGTTCACTAGTTCATGTTTTTTCACTTTGGTGAAAGGAACCTTTAGTCTCACTTGTGAGGAACTAAAGATGAAAGCTCTCTATACTATATGATTTTAGAAATCCATAGTATGATCATTGGGTCATCCACTGTTGTGTGAGGGAGATGACGTTGGAATGGCTAGTATGACTTCAACATACACGATTTGTCTCTGTTGGTCAGTTCGGGTAATTGGGTTGTTGATTTACCAAGATCTATCTGTGTTTTTGTGTTTTATTGACTTTTCATTCATGTGGGGGATTGTTGGAAAACAATTAATAAAAAAGGATTTTTAAGGTTTTAATAAAATTATAATTTATTGTTTTCTTTTGTGAATGAAAAAACCTATTAGTCCCATATTGTGGAGTTTCCACTTTTTAGTTGTTTTAGGAGACTATATAAGCTTTTTAGTCCCACATCGGGAAGTTCTTCTTCTTAAGTTGTTTTGTTCCATTATATAAACAAATTTACTACTTTTGTAAAAATTATGGGAAAGGGGTTGCTCATTATTGTAGAGGGACCCCTAAGGGAAAATATTTTATAACCGTTTTCTTAAGCGTTCGCGATTTTTCTTAACGGTTTTTTCGGAGTTGCCAAGCTCAGTTGAGCATCTACTACATATGCTAGTAGTAGGTGTAGTAGGGTGTTTTATCCTGGAGATATCCGTCATGTGAGGGCTATAGCATCACTCTTGAGTGTAGCCGGGCGCTAATGTCTTAAGGGCAACGTGTTGAACACGTGACTCACTCTGTTTTCCAAAGTTTTGCCTTGTTGCTGTTGCGGAGATTTGGGAGCTCGTCCGTTTCATCAAATCGATCACTTCCACTATAAAGGAGCTAAGTATCATTAACTTTTGCTTATTTGATTTTTTCCTTATTTTTGATTATTGCACCCAACATTCTTAAGACATTAGAATTTGTAATAATCAAGAATGGTTGATTGGTTTGTGAATCATGGATGTTAATTATCGGGTGAAAAAACAGAAAACGAATTTTTGGTCAGCTGTAGAGTTTCGAATTTATCTCTCAACCTAGAAGTAATTTCGGTGAACCCTTTTGATACAACGTAGTGGACATCCTGATAGTTACCCACGTAAAATTTCATAATTTTTGGAGTTGTAAAAGTATTTGTTTGATATTTTACAAAACAGAGAAATGTTCCTGAAAAAATTCTGACGGGCAGAAATTTGTTGTTAACTAAAGTAGTTTTTATGGGGTAACCATGAGTTTTTTGAAATGGTGATTCAAACGAAGTTTGTATATCTAGATGTTATCTTCAAAACTCATATTTTATTTTCCGATTCGGAACTAAGGTTTGTGAGATGTGGTGTATTAGGTGATTGGGAAATTACCGTGTCCGTGGTCAGAGTATAAACGAGGATTGTGACATGAAATTGAGAAGGAACATGGCTACCAGGCGCATGTGGATGAACACAAGTCTTCCAAAGATGACAAAGGCGATAACATCAAACACAAATATAAGCGTAGTCTTCTTAAGAAAGGTATGTTTCATAAACCTGAATCTAGCATTACTTTAATTAAGGGTGATTTTTATGTGTGTAAAATCCTAGCCATACGGCAGTAAATTGTAGGAAACATAAAAACCTTAATTAGTAGATAGTTAATGCTAATTTAGTTGAAACAAAATAGTACGAGTTCAGTGGCATGATGTCGGAAGTTATTTTAATAACCAATGTGAGAGACCAGTAGGTGGACTCTGGAGCCACCAAGCATGTTTGTTGAAACAGAGACCTGTTCACCTCCTATCAGAGGATAGGAGATGTCGAGATACTCTATATGAGTAACTCACCTGCGATAGGGGTTGCATAAAATGGAAAGGTCGAGCAAAAGCTCATATCTGTAATATTCACACATGAATGAAGTTTTCATGTTCCGGGCATATGCAAGAATCTTGTATGTTGTTCTGTTGTAGATGGTAAAAGACTTAAGATATTAATTGAATATGGAAAACTTGTCGTACCTAAGGGCATGTGATTTTGAAGGAATCGTTATAAGACTTAAGGTCAATATAAGTTTAACGAAAAAATTGATGAAGTAGTTGATTCTTGTGTTTTCTTTTCTGTGATTGAATGTTTTGCATGGTGTACATGGAACCGTAAACTTATATAAGTCAATGCATAAACTGGGAAGCATAGGCTGCATACCCAAATTTAGTTTGGATATTGAACACAAAAGTTAAATATTCGTAGAATCAAAATATGCTATAAAACCTTTTAGCAAAATTTCTCGGAAGTAATTCTAAGCCCTTAGAATTAATTGATTAGACCTAGTTGACATGAAATCAACCCAAACTAAGGTGGTAAAAGGTGTTTTTATAACTTTCATAGATGATTGTACGAGGTACTATCTTGTATACTTACTTAGGGGTAAGGATGATGCCTTAGAAGCCTTAAGAGTATAAACTTGAAATTGAAAGCAAAGTATATGTTACCACTAAAAGGGTTAGGTCTGAACATGATGGCAAGTATGAAATTCATATAGGATAACTTTACTTGTTAAATGGCATTATTGATGAGATCAAACCTCCTTATTCACCGTAATCTAATGGTATAGTTGATTGTAAGAACAAAACCATTAAGGAGATGATTTATGCCATGTTGATTAAAGGATTAACTCGCCAACTTGTGGGGGGAGGTCGTCCTTTGATTTTGTTATATCTGAATAGAGTAACCTTTAAAGGATTAGAAAACTTCATATGTTTATGAAACATAGACAACCTTCTTATGCATACGTCAAAGTGTGGGGGTGTTTAGATAAGATATCCACGAGTACCCTACCGCATATAGTTTTTGGTTGTGAGTTACGCTTTTTCGACTTTGGTGTGAATACCATTATGGAATCTAGGGATCTTTGAGTTCTTTGAACATGTTTATTCTTAATCATGTACCTCATTAGAGATGTGATGTTGATCCCCTAGATCTTTTTTCTTCTTCAAATAGTCGAACTTATCATTAAGGAAGATGAATTAGAGTTGATCTAGGAGAAGTAAAGATTAGAACCGAGACTTCTTATGGACCCGACTTCTTAATAATCCTAGCTTAATCGATCTCCGGACTCGTAAAAGAAGCCATAACATCTATTGAAACCCCATTCGGTAAGAAGCTTCATTTAGTGAAATTGACTCGGTCCGTCGGAACCCGGACTTGGGAGCTTGCTAGTTTACCTCTAGGGAGTAAGACCATGGGATATAAATGAGTTGAGACGTTAGATATATGGAACTGTGGAAAATATTAGGCTAAGTTGGTAGCTAAAGGCTATAAACTAAAAGAAGGTGGAAATTTCCATGATTCTTATTCACTTGTGATGAGAATTACTTTTGTTGAGATGTTAATTGATATTGTCGCCATAAACAACTTGGAGATACATCGGATGGATGTTAAGACAGACTTTCCTAAAACCGTGAATTAGATAAAGAAATTTACATAGACCAACCCGAGGATTTTGTAGTGAAAGGTTATGAAGACAATGTTTGTAAGTTGAACAAATATTTGTATGGTTTTCAAATAAGCACGTAAAACAGTGACATGGAAAATTTGATCATGAGATAAGGTGTAGTGGATTTAAGTTAATGAATCGACAAGTATATTTATAAGTAACTTGTTAAGGATGCTGTGTGATTGTATGCTTGTATGTTGATGATATGTTTATACTTGATACAAACATAGATGTGATTAATTCCACTAAAACCATGCACTTGAATGAGAACGTTGACTTGAAAGACTAAAGCTTTTGATGTAATCTTAGGGTTGAGGATTAAAAGATAATCAAACATTTATAGTCTTAGTCATTCTCATTATGTTGAATTTGTGCTTAAGAGATACAATCGATCGATTGTAAGCATGCTTGTACTTCATACGATTCTTCTTGTAGACTCAAGAAAAATAAGGAAAATGGAGTATCTTAACTTGAATACTCAAGAGTTATAGGATGTCCGATGAGTTTAATGGTATGTAAGAGTCCGGACATTGCCTATATTGTGAGTAAGTTAAGTAGATATACTTGTAGTCCGGAGCAAGAGCATTGGGATGCACTTACTAGAGTATTATGGTACCTAAAATACTCTATTACCTTTTATTTGATTTATGAAAGGTATCTTGCTGTCCTTGAGGGACTTTATGATGCAAATCTGGATGGTTGACTCGAGAGGAGTCTAAGTCTACGAGTGGATATGGTTTCATTCTAGCATGAGGGTTTGTTTTTGGAAGATTTCCAAACAGACATATATTGCTCAATTCATTATGGAATCTAAGAGTATTGCGTTAGATAAAGCACGAGAGGGGGCCGAGTGCCTAAGATGCTTTTTAGAAGACATTCTCTCTCGGCATAGGCATGTGCCGGCTATATCTATACATTGTGTTAGCCAAGCTATAATAGCTAAAGCTAAAAATAACTAATCTCAATCGGCGTTATTTCCATTGATTGGATAAAGTCCAAGGAGAATATCGCGCAACCTTTGACGAAAGGTTTATCCAAAGAGATAGTTAGAAATGCATCGAGGGGATGGGGCTTAAGCTCATAAATTAAACTTGCCATGAAGGATACTCAACCTGTCTTGTGGAGATCCCATGATCAAGGTTTCAAATGAGAAAACTAATTTGTGGTGGGTAAAGGTAAACACTATCGAGAGAATTTCATTCTCTGTCCCTTCTCTATGGTGTAGACGTGATAATGTGACTGCATGTGAAGGATGACTTTTAAGAAGTCTTAATGAGTTCTGTAGTTTCAATTTAAGATTGAAGTGGGGTGTAGCAGTAACACTCTTTATGGAAACTCACCTATCTGAATGAGGAAGTGGGGCCGCTTCTATGAGAATATGAGCTTTGATTCTCTAGAGCATTTCGAGAAACATGATATGTCCGGGGCCAAATTGGACAAAGCGGCACGAGCTTGGCAGCACCCTTGGAGATATCATCCGTGGTTATTATCGCGAATTACATCAAATGCTAGCAGTTCAAGACATAGTTCATCGTATCTAGCAAGTAATTCGGTAATATCTCACTAAGCAAAGGTTCAAGACCTCATGGACACCTCTGCCTAAAATGGTATTTCCGCTTTTTTATGTGATTTTCGTTTTGATGGTTTTGGTATTCTTGGAACTTAGGATCTAAGGGTCACTAAGGGTTCACTAGTTCATGTTTTTTCACTTTGGTGAAAGGAACCTTTAGTCTCACTTGTGAGGAACTAAAGATGAAAGCTCTCTATACTATATGATTTTAGAAATCCATAGTATGATCCTTGGGTCATCACACTGTTGTGTGAGGGAGATGACGTTGGAATGGCTAGTATGACTTCAACATACACGATTTGTCCTGTCCTGTTGATCGGTTCGGGTAATTGGGTTGTTGATTTACCAAGATCTATCTGTGTTTTTGTGTTTTATTGACTTTTCATTCATGTGGGGGATTGTTGGAAAACAATTAATAAAAAAGGATTTTTAAGGTTTTAATAAAATTATAATTTATTGTTTTCTTTTGTGAATGAAAAAAAACCTATTAGTCCCATATTGTGGAGCTTCCACCTTTTAGTTGTTTTAGGAGACTATATAAGCTTTTTAGTCCCACATCGGGAAGTTCTTCTTCTTAAGTTGTTTTGTTCCATTATATAAACAAATTTACTACTTTTGTAAAAATTATGGGAAAGGGGTTGCTCCTTATTGTAGAGGGACCCCTAAGGGAAAATATTTTATAACCGTTTCTTAAGCGTTCGCGATTTTTCTTAACGGTTTTTTCGGAGTTGCCAAGCTCAAGTTGAGCATCTACTACATATGCTAGTAGTAGGTGTAGTAGGGTGTTTTATCCCTGGAGATATCCGTCTCCGTGAGGGCTATAGCATCACTCTTGAGTGTAGCCGGGCGCTAATGTCTTAAGGGCAACGTGTTGAACACGTGACTCACTCTGTTTTCCAAAGTTTTGCCTTGTTGCTGTTGCGGAGATTTGGGGAACTCGTCCGTTTCATCAAATCGATCACTTCCACTATAAAGGAGCTAAGTATCATTAACTTTTGCTTATTTGATTTTTTCCTTATTTTTGATTATTGCACCCAACATCTTTGACCCAAAGATCATTTTCCTTTCCATTTCTTTTTTTCTGAATTATTTGTCTCCACAACTGACTTCTTTCCTTTGAGTATCTCCATGTCCATTTAGTTAGGAGAGCTTTGTTTGTTGTCTTTAAATCTCTGATTCCCACCCTAATGCTAATTTGAATATTTAATTAATTTATTTATTTTGGCCAATTCAGTTGACGCTTCTTGCATTATCATGCTAGTGTTAAATCATACATGAGTCAACACTCGGAAGAAAACAAATAACTACTGAACTAGTGCGGTAAATATAGATAGAGCTTTATAGGATGAACGTACTGACTAGTGCGTACTCAGATTGTGTCTCAGCGCAGGTGGAAGGAGCATAAAAAACTCTATTAGTATGAGATTGTTTGTCTCATAATGCAATTACATGTATTCTAGACAAAAAAAAAAAAAAAATGCATTCGAGACCTCAATCGACAAATTGAAAGAACAAAGGGATGATTGACCCAATAAAACTAGCAAACAAATGATTATAAGGATGATCAATAGTGGAGCAAGCCATTTGAACCATAAAGACGAGCTACTATTCATAGCGAGAGCAGAATCGCACTTTTAAGTAACAAAATCAAAGTGCTTTGTGTTCGCTAGATAGGAGGAATTGAACCTCGTTAATCACCGCTTTCGGTGTCCTCGATTGACTACATTGTCTTCGTATCTTCTTCCCCTAATTCTTTCAACGAAACTAACGTAATCTTGTGGGGAAATAGTCGACGAATCCGTTCCTTAAAATCCATAAGCCTTTTTGAGGTTGAAGCTTTCGGGTTGTAAATGTTGAGATAGTTCTTGGTGTAAGTTAGAACACTGTTACTCATTGTTACGGCCAATAATTTGTTGCGGTTAACCGTAAACTCTTTATTCCAACTCATTGACAAACGCTCCTCTCGGTCTTTTATGCCATGATGATCATTCTTGTTTTTTAGTAGCCATACGTCATAACATTGAACTCCACCGACAACCAACCAAACAGCACAAAACAAAAACCTGTTCAAAACCCCTATTCTAGTAAGACTCCATTTACTCTCTAGTGGCAAAGGAGGAGGTAATAGATATTCACCAAACTTTTCCTCGCCCAAATCAAAGGTGACAATCATTTCTGAATGCTCTTTCATCCAATAAAGAATACCATTTGCAAAGATAGGTTCAGGTTGTTGCCGATAATATGGGTCGAATTCATAATTGAACTTTCCAAGTTTTCTCCAACCATTGCCACTACCTAGAGTATATATATGGACTTCTACAAACTCAGGCTTCAGTGAATACATTCCTACAACTTTGTACTCATTTTTTGAAGAAACATAACCAAATCCAGTCGAGCGACCAATATGCGCATGCATATTAGAGTCTTTTTTGATCTGTGGAAGCACAACATATTCTCTAGTTATGGGGTTACATACATAAACACGTCCACGGCTTTCTCCAGAAAAGCATTCTCTCGAAAAACATATCAACCCATTACAGGAACCAACAAAAATAATATCCTTAAATGGAGGGGTTAAATTGATTCTTCTACTTCTTTCAATAGGTGTTGTTGACTCATGATTTTCATCATATTCAAAATACTGGAATTTCGAATGTTTACCATCATTATCCCAGATCTCATTCCAAGTAACAAAACTTAACTTGCCGGATTCAACTGAAGAATCAGGAGAATGGTTGAGATGATGTAAGTGCATCTTGGAGAATGGTGGATGACGAATAAGACTTCTCCAATTTTGACATACTGATTTGCATTCGAGAACCGATTCAGTTGGCAGACGAGTTAATATATCTAACGTGATTTCCATTGGGAGATTCTTGAAATACTCCATCAGAACCTTTTTAATGCAAATACTAGCAAGTGTAGCAAATAGACAGATAAACAAAGATTTGTTAGTATTTAACAAATAGTGATGGAAACCATGGAAATGGGGTTTCTGGTGGTGAAAAGAGTAAATCAGCTGGAAAGCAAGAGAGGCTTGTTGGACCATATATAAGAAGAGTAAGTTGATCATAAGAAGGTTAGGTGGGAAATGCAAATGCTCAACTTACCATAGTCAACAATTGGTTGTATTTATGCAAATAAGAGAGGCTTGTATTTATGGAGGCTTGTATTTATGCAAATACTCAACTTACCATAAGAAGAGTAATCAGCAGGAAAGTAAGAGAGGTTGGTATTTATGCAAACACTCAACTTACCATGATCAACGATGGGTTTGTTTGACCATAAGAAGGTTAGGTGGGAAATGTAACAGGGGGTTTGTTATCTTGTCAGTTGTCAAGTTAGGTGTACAAATCGCAAATAGACTATTACTGACTGCACATATAAATCTTAAGGGGTCCAAAACGTGCTTCCAAATTTTAATACTTCAAGGGGCCGCATTCCCTGCATACCAGGAGCCAAACAATAAAAAGCTTATTAGTGTGCGTGTCCATGTGGCCCTTTAATCAATTTGATGGGTTTTTTTGGTAGCTGCACATATAAATCTGTGGACTCAGATGACCCAAACCCTTCATGATCGCATCACACTACCAAAACGTACAAAACAAAAAATAGTACAACACCATGCGAAATATAATTGGACATTTAATCATTCTTCTTTTTTCCTCCAGTACAACCTATGAATACTCCAACTACTCGATCAATCTCAACAATTTAAGTAAATTAAGATGTGAAAATGAGTTTGTTTGACCATAAGAAGGTTAGGTGGGAAATTTAATCGGGGGGTTTGTTATCATGTCAGTTGTCAAGTTAGGTGTACAAATTGCAAATAAACTACTACGGACTGAATCCCACGTTAGGTGTCCAAAACGTGCTTCCAAATTTTAATAATTCAAAGGGGCAGCATTTCCTGTATACCAGGAGGAAAACAAGAAAAACCTCAGTAGTGTGCTTTTCCAAGTAGGCGTGCAGAGAAACCGAACCGTAACCGTAAACCGGACCGTAACCGCAACAACCGAACCGAACCGATAATCAAACGGTCGGTCGCGGTTTTAATTTTGTTAACCATTAGAACTTCGGTGCAGTCAACGGTTTTACCCATAACCGCATCCTAACCGAACCAAAAAACTGAATATTGTAGGCCATTGATTTATTTTTATCCTGATCAAACCTAGCTGTCTAGATTAAACCCTACACTGTAGAGATTTTAAAACCCTAAAATTCTAGCCTTCTTCGTAACTTATCATCGCTTTTACCCACAATTGTTTCGCCTCTTTTTTTCTTTTTTTTTCTCATATGTTTCTCGTTCCATTCCCCTCCCCTTCTTTGGATTACAGTTGCAGTAGACTTTTAGTTCCATTTTAACTTGTGATGTTTAAGAGAAACCCATCTAGACGCCGTGAATACATAACTCAAGATACTTAGGTTACATTCAAGATGAAATAAGGCAAAGATCAGATAAAACACAAGATGATATTTGGATTTGGTAAAGGGGTTCTGTTCTTAATCTTATTTTCATTTTTATTTTAGTTTTTCTTTGATTATTTGATGATTAGGCCGACCGCGCGAAGCGAGGAGGACTCTATATATGGTGACTTTGTGTCATTGTGGCACATGACTTTTTTTTTTCCAATTTGAAGAAAAAGATTGGATTTTGGTGTCCCAAACAGATTTTAATCAACAATGAAAGGACTAAAGTAGCCCTCCACGTTTTCAATCAACTCGAAATTGGCGTAAATACGGCAGAAACTCAAGGGCAACGGAGTAAATTGACATTATGAAAAAAGGACACGGAGGTTGGAAATATGTTAATTGGTGAGGGTGTTTTGGTAAAAATCAAGGTAGAGGTTAGAAGGTCGAACCCGACCACCTCCAAATTTTAATTTTTTTTCTTTCTTTTTTTCCCTTTCTTTCTTCTGCTTCTTCCTCTCGATTTCTTTTGAGAACAACGATCTTTATCAACCAGAGATGAATTGGTTATAATTCTCGATTTAGTTTTACCTCCACCCCCTTCAATCTCATTGTTACAGAGTAAATCACCACCACCACTCTTCATCAGCAGATTCAATCACCACCACCACCACTCTTCGTCACCATTATATAGATTATTTCTAGGGTTTGTTTTTGATTCAGGGATTTGTAATCCGTTCACAGAAATATTAGAGTTTTTGAGTTCAAACTTGTACGTGCGAAGTCCAAATCTACCATTAAAATTGAAATTGATGAATGAGAATGTTGAATTTTGTGATTATCTTGAAACTGGGAGATGGATGTGAATGATGGGTTTGAACCAAATCGAGTTAAATATTGGGTTTGATGGGTTTATCTTGAAACTGAGCACCCGCTGCTGATGAAGTTGAAACTGAGCACCTTCTACTACCTGTAATTGAAGTTGGTGATAGTTTGAATCATCCATTGCTGCTGGTGATATTGATGATGTGAAATAGACGAAATTGAAGTTAGGGTTTTGCTGTATGTGAAATAAATTGCTGGAAAATAGATTGGTTTTCCTTAGGTTCATTCAATGTTTGTAGGAAATAAATTGCAGGAAATAAGGGTTTTAATCGAACCAAGAATGGGCAATTGCTGGAAAATAGATTGGTTTTCCTTAGGTTCATTCAATGTTCGCAGGAAATAAAGAGGCCAACACAGAATTCATCGGTTTTGATTAAAAAAGTATCGAATAATATGGTCATTATAGATGTAGATCAATATAGAGCAGATAGTTCCTTCTCCGATCCAATGTTTGTGAAGCACAGTGAATCAATTCTTGATGAAGTCGAAATCTTGAGGAAATTGACTTGATGGTATGATGACTTTGTGTTTTTTGATAAGGGTTTACTTTCTCTTAGTGGCGGTAGTGTTAACAGTTTTGTAATGTATTGTTGTAAGAAGAGGAAGTTGGGATGGAGGATATTGTTGAAGAACCCGTTCCGGATATTGATAGTTGCGACTCAAAGAACACACTTGCAGTTGTGATTATATATTGTTGATATATATGCTCACTACAAAAAAACTGAGGTTAGTCTCACTGTTTTTAAATGTTACTTGTTTCGATTTTGGTGTGACATTGTCTGATTTTCCTACTCCATTTACTCAAAGTGTACAATTGAGAATCAACTGCTAGACTTAATTTCTTTAGTGGCATTCTTCAATCTGAATACCTTCATATGCTTTTCCCAAAGTTCCAATTGATATTGTATTTTACCTTTACTTGCTTTATTGCTCAAATCCCAAAAAACTTCAAAAGTTAGAATGAAAAATTTGGGTAATGTGAGATAGGGTGGACTTCTAAAGCATGAGGTAACTTGATTAAACCTTGCCTTTTTTGCAGAATTCTAGCTGTGTATCTCCCAACTCTATGGTTCAACAATCCGACATCAACGAGAAGATGAGGGCCATCCTAGTTGATTGGTTAATCTAGGTATATGAAATTTTGACATGATTTTCTATCTCCTAGAAAGGGTAAAGAAAACATTTGCTAAGAAATCCTACTTGGTTGAATCTTGACAGTTTCATTATAAATTTGAGCTCATGGATGAGACATTATTCCTTAAGGTTAATATCATAGACAGATTCTTATCCCGCCAAATAGTCGAACGAAAGAAACTTCAATTGGTTGGAATTATAAGTATGATGAAGTCTTTGTACCTGTTGTTGACGATCGTATTCTAATTTCCGACAAGGCTTATACAAGGAAAGAAGTTCTTGCTATGGTATGTCTCACTTCTAAGTTGCAGACTTATCAAGTATGCTTTGTTTTTCCCAGTTTCAACATTAAAATTCTAACACTGCATGCATATGTTTGCATGAGAAATTGATTGTAAATACATTTCAATTCAATACGTCAGTTCGAATTCAATTGAAAAATTACAGAAGAAGAAAAGGGGATCTGGTGCAATTGGATCAATGGGTTTTGCTTGTGATCGACTATAATGATTGAGCAGAGATTTTGCTGTTGTTGTGGTCATTAACTGTTATATGAATGATTAGCTATGAATGTGCAGGGGAAAAGCCGGGGACGACCGAGAAATAGCCGGTATTTGGCCGGATTTCCAATCTGGTGAGTCAACTCGTAACTGGCCGATGACCGATCCAGCTATGTGACTTAGTTGAGTAAGATAATTCAGACCAATCAGACGTAGCTGGAAGACTCGGCTGACTGCCTATCTCTTGACCATTGACCACTCGTTGACCACCTGTTGACGGAGAGAAGATTCAGTTGTTTTTTGGCTGGATTCCGGCGATTAAGGAGATTGTTTACAATATTAATATGATACATTTGCTTGAACATCTCTTTGCTTTATAAATTTACAAGTCCGATTCCGTGCCACTACGGCGAAACTAAATTGTGAGTAGAAATTTTGTTTTGGGTCGATTTTTTCGGTCGGTCGTCCTACCTTTGTCAGCGGTCATCTAGTTTTAATGTTGTTTTCAATTATTTTTTTGTGTAGAGATTGGGTTGGAGTTTAATTTTAAGATGAGACACAAGCTGTGAATGCTCTAATTTTTTAATCACATGACTATGATATCATCGATTTGTTAGATTTATTAGGGTTTAAAATCTTTAGATGTTGCAGATGATATTTTGAGTAGGTGTACGAATTGTCTAAATTGGAATGAAATTCATATGAATCTGTAAAATGGTTTGGTGAGATGTATATATGAGGATCTATGTATATGATCTCAGAATTGAATCTGTGATAAAGGAATTTTTCTGTAATTGAAAAAGAGAAGAAACGAAGAACATCGTTTTTTTTCTTCTTTTTTTTTATCGTGAGCACGGAATCGGTGAAAACCGATAAAACGGCAAAAAAAAAACCGATCAGATTTGTAACGGTTTGTAACCGAACCGATCTATGTACTGTTCGGTGACCGTTTTCAAAGTGATAACCGATCCTATGACGGTTATGTTCACGGGTTTCAGCCGGAAAACCGAACCGACCGAACCGTGTGCAGGCCTATTTCCAAGTGTCCCTTTAATCAATTTTTCTTGGTAGGTGAAGAGGAGCTGCAGATATAACTCTGTGAACTCAGATGACCCAAACCCTTCGTGATAGCATCACATTAGCAAACGTACAAAACAAAAAATATAATTGAACATTTAATCATTCTTCTTTTTTCCTCAACAGTTTATGTAAATTAAGATATCAAAATTGGTTGGATGCCTAGATCGATTGGTGTAATGCAGGTGCACGTAAGTAAATGAAGACCATGTAATGCATGACCGGCAGAGCCCACCATAAAACATCGATTGCTTGTTGAGCCTGTGAATTTCGTGAAAAGAGAATACTCAGGGATCAAAGAGTCTCATAAAACGTCTTAGTGAAAACAAATGCGAATGAATTTGGTCCACGTGCATCAATCTAAGAAATGGAGAAATTCTTGATCTCTCAATTTGAAGATCCATGGAAAATTTAATTAGACTCCATTTTGGAGAACATAAAATAAGTGTGCTAGCACAGCACAGCACGGCACATCACGTTTATTTTTCTGGCACAGCACAGCACGGCACGCCATTTAGCACAGCACGTCTGAATCTCCGGCACAGCCCAGCCCAGCACGCAGCACGCTAAGCACGTGACTTCGTGGGCTGGGCTGTGCCGCCCGTACGTTTACACACCTCTAGACTCCACCGTAAAGGACAAAAAAAGAAAAAAATGTTTTCGTTGCGTTAATTTTGATAGAGGTGGACGATACAGCAGTGTGTTATTGGGTAAAGTCTTCTGTGAGAGATATGCCAGAATGGTTTGTTGTCTTCACTGGATGCCACTGGATGCCTACGTTGTATACACCAAACTAATGACCAAGGACCGGGAACTCTGGAGTCTGGACCATATAACTTGGCATTCTAAATTTGCTAGGAGAGGCTGGAATTAGATTCCAGAATCTTTGATACTAACCCAAATCAGGATTTGGTTAGTTCTTACAAAAGGTAAGAGCAGGATGACAAAAGACCATTGGGTAGTTGCTAATCTTGCAATAAGATCCGAACTTTGGAAGCTTAGGAACAGAATATATTTTGAAGGTGCTAATGTGAATTGGAATTTGGGTGAACTTTCAGTCACGTATTTATCAACTGGTGCCACTCTTTTCTTTAATAAATTTTTTGACTTAGCAAAAAATATAAGAATCTCAGTCGATCGAGCAAAATACTGCTGTTAATACTTACGTAATATAGGTATCGCTACTTCATAGAAATGTGAGCACTTCGTCAACAGGTTGGACTTGGGTATTGTCGGGTTCAATGAGAGCATTGGCAGATACCTGGCACACTAACCAATTTTCTCAATCAGGCAACTATATCTGGATTTTGATCCCAGTAGAAATCGTTTACACGATCTGGAAAGAAAGAAATTGTAGGAGGTTTGAACTTACATACCTCTTCAAAACTGATAACGATCTCATTTTGGAAGTCAAGCTTTAGTCCTTACTTGGGCAGAAGCTGCAGGTCATAGAGTTCACCTGAACTTCTCCAACACTGTATTGTCTAATTGGCAGGCAATATTTTTATAATTTTCAGTTTGCTTGCTGCTTTGTTTTCTTTACTTCATCTACCTCTGGTAGATTTGCTTGTACATTCCTTCTTCTATTAATACATCCTCTCTTTCGATAAAAAAAAAGCACTTCGTCACTAATTTGCTATATAGTATGAAATGCAGACTGATTCGGTTGGCATACCAAGGTTGTGCAAACTGATTGTATGTTAAAGGTTGTGCAAGCTTATTTGCGGTCAGGAAGTGGTCGATTGGCACAAGGCGTTTTAATCCCGAAATAATCCATCTTTGGGAGACTAACAGATAAACTTTTTATGGTTTGAGAAATACTGATGGGAATCTGTTGTGATACCAACACCTTCCACACGTATTTCCTTAATTAGTCTTTCCTTATTTTGTTTTGGTTAAGTTAGTTATTTAATGCAACTAGTATTCTTTGCGCAACTTGTTAGCCAAGCAATTGTCAGCTATAAGTACATATACTTTTCTATTTTAAGATATAAAAAATATAATTAAACTCTTCAAAACCCTCTCTGCTATTCTCTATCTCTCAATTCTCTCTTAATTCTCTCTAAATTATCTCTTTTCTTCATTCAAATCACTTGTTTTTCTGTAGGTTTGAGTTCTTTGAATCTTTACATTAAAGGTCTCGAACCATAACATCGTCATCGGAAGCGGGTTAGATTATTATTAAAAAACCCTAAATTTTTTTTTCTTTAGCTTCCGCTTGCAACAATGACTCTTAGAAGAAGTTAACCAACTTTCCCAGTTGTGATCAATACCTTGAACACAATTATTCTCGATTTTATGCAAAGCGTTATTGATACTTCGACAATGATGATCAAACGAAAACTCTTTGTGATAGATGCACTTGATGAAAAGAAGCATAAAACGTTACATAATACAAGTTTGCAAACTATATTAGATAATCACAAAAAGAGAAGGAGAGCGTGATGCGGCAAAACACGCGAGAATATCAACAATTTGGTCAAATCAAGTATTGCAGTAATATGGCATCACTCCTCCTTGCTCGTTTTCCTCTCCACACACCTCCTGGTTTTGGCGGTTCGTTGTGCAATAATAATACCAATGACAATCTTGGTATGCCTGGAAGTGGTGGTTTAGGTGGCAGCAGTGGTCTTCTAGGTTCTCCAATACCTAATAACTTGAAGTTCCTACTTTTGAAGGAATGGATCTATTTGGTTGGATTTTTAGGAAGATCAATATTTTCGGTTACATCATACACTTGAAGCGTTAAAAATTGACATTGCTACATCTTATTTCAAGGGTGACGCCAATGCTTGGTACTGCTGGGTTCAACCAAAGTTAATTAATCCTACATGGATGAGAATTTTGTTTACTTGTTCGAACGTTTTGCGATAAAATTTTCTAATCCACGTATGGCATTGACAACAATTTCTCTAAGGATCGGTGCGTGATCACATTAAAGAATTTGAGCAGACTTCTCAACTTTGTTCGATTTACCAGACGACTATGTTATTGATCTTTTTATTCGTTCTCCGAAGAAAGAAATACGATCTGTTTGTTGAAGTTTTGAACCGCCAACATTAGGCGCATGACTTTCAAGAAAGCCATCAAACAAGAGGATGTGTTTCTTTCCAACCATTCTTTTTACAAATCTATTGCGAGGCCAAATCAATATAGACAATCCTCTACTTTTTCAAGCACTCCATCTGATTCAGCTAATGCACCCTTTAAGAGAACTACAATCCTATCTGGAGTAAAACGCCTATCTTTAGACGAACAAAAGATTAGACGTGAACAGGGTCTATGTTTCAATTGTGATGAACAGTATAAGGCTGGACATGTTTGTGCAAAGCCTTTGAACTCCAGATTATTGATTCTAGAGATGTCTCCAGCAGACACTCTTCCAGAGGATGCAGATTCAACACCATCTGATACAGAAGAGATGCTTACTCCTGCTGCTGCAAATCAGATGCATTATGAACCCACAATTTCATTACATGCTCTTACTGGCTCTTCATTCCCTAACACTATGCGTGTCACAGGTTACATTGCAGGTCAGCCACTCACTATTTTACTTGATTCTGGTTCAACTCATAACTTTTTACACCCTGCAATAGCTAAGAAATGTGGTATTTCACCTAAGTCAGTTAATAATATGAATGTCATGGTTGGTAATGGAGGAATTCTTAAAACTCAAGGTCTTTGTTCTGATATTTCTATGAAATTACAAGATTATCAGTTCACTACTGAGTTTATGTTGCTAGAATTAAGTGGTTGTGAGGCAGTTCTTGGAGTAGAATGGTTGAGGACTTTGGGTAATATCTCTTGGGATTTTGAGAAATTACATACGCAGTTTACTTCCAATGCTCAAGTATATACATTAGTAGGTAACAAGTCAGCTTCAATCTTGCTACTTGATAGTATTCCAATGCAGAAGGTATTTCAAGACACTCAGCATGGATTTCTACTTCAATGGGACGCACAATCAACAACTTCAGAGGATACTTCTCAGGTACCTAATGCAGTTTCAGAATTACTTTCACGTTTCTCTGATTTGTTTGCATCACCAACTGAATTACCACCTCCCAGGGAGCATGATCATCGTATTCCTTTATTGCCTAACACAGCACCAGTTAATGTTAGACCATATAGGTATCCTTATTTTCAAAAGGAAGAAATTGAGAAAATTGTTTCACAACTCAAAGAGGCAGGATTTATTAGAAATAGTTCAAGTCCTTTCTCTTCCCCTGTACTCTTAGTGCGTAAAAAGGATGGTTCTTGGCGTATGTGTGTGGATTATAGAGCACTTAATAAGGCTACTGTCAAAGATAGATTTCCAATTCCGGTTGTAGATGAACTTCTTGATGAAGCTGGTATAGTGCGATCATATTTTCCAAAATTGATATGCGTCTTTGGATACCATCAGATTCGTGTGCATTTAGATGATATTCATAAGACGACTTTTCGCACACATGATGGACATTACGAATTTTTGGTAATGCCATTTGGATTGTCTAGTGCTCTGCAACTTTTCAAAGTTTGATGAATGAAATTCTTCGTCCTTATCTTCGAAAGTTCGTATTGGTGTTTTTGACGATATTCTTATCTACTGATAAATGAAAATTTGAGCATATTCAACATGTGCAATTGGTATTTGAAGCTTTACGTGCACATAAGATCTTTACGAAGCAAACAAAAGTGTGCATTTTGCTAAAAGACCATAAGTTATTTGGGTCATATGGTTTCTTCTAAGGGTGTGTGAGTTGACTCGACAAGATATCATGCATCATTCATTGGCCTATTCTACAACGGTAAAAGCCTTGAGAGGATTTTGGGATTGGATGGTTATCATCGTAAATTTGTCGGAGATTATGGTAGATTAGTGCTCCACTTACTCAATTGCTTAAATTGGACGCCTTTACATGGAATTACGAGGCAACAACAGCTTTTAACAATCTCAAACAAGCTTTAACTAGTACACCGAGTTTTGGCGCTGCGACTTCACCAAGGAATTTAGTTTAGAATGTGATGCATCTGGTAATGGCTTGGGAGGCGGTCTTAATTCAAGAAAAGCGGCTTTGTTGCTTACTCTGACAAATCGCTTTCGGGTAAGAACCTCAATCTCTCGGTTTATGACAAGGAAATGTTGGCTATAGTTAATGCGATCAATAAATGGCGACCCACACCCAGATCGACATTTTAAGACTACAACTTGATCATAGGAGCCTAAAATACTTCTTGGCAGCGCGCATTTCTTCATTGGAACAACAAAAATGGTTGTCTAAATTACTTGGTTATGATTATGAGATTATTTACAAATGCGGAGCTTTTAATATGGCGGGCGTGCATTATCTCGTATCAATGATTGTCGATTAATGGCAATTACTATTCCAATATTCTGGAATTATTGAGTGTCCAAGAGTGCCATAATGATGCGACTTTGAGTCTTATAATTGCAAAAGTACGGGAGCGACAAGATTATGCATACATTACTCTTATATTAATGGAGTACTTCGTTACAAGAAACGGAATTGTAGTAGCTTCTACATCTTCTTGGTGCTCTAAACCTGGATGAATTTCACTCAACTCCAATGGAGGTCATGCGGGGCATTTGCGGACATATAACGTCTTCAACAAAAATTTTTGTGAGTGGAATGAAGAAGACAATTAAAGAATATATCTCTTCATGTGATATTTGTGTATGACAAATTTGAATCAATATCTCCTCCGGGGTTACTACATCCATTGTCATACCTACGACATTTGGTTAGATATATCTATGGATTTCATTGATGGTCTTCCACCATCTAATAGAAGAACATCTATTTTAGTTGTGGTAGATCGTTTGTCAAGATATGCACATTTTGTGGCTCTTACACATCCTTATTCGGTGAAACGTGGGCGAGGTTTTTGTTCGTGAGATAGTGCGCTTGCATGGAATGCCTAAAAGTATCACTAGTGACGGGGATTCAATTTTCATGAGTCAATTCGGGAGCGTTCTTTTTACTTGACATACTCGACTTTGTCGAAGTTACGCCTATCATCCTCAATCGATGGCTTATTTGAAGTTACAAATAGAACTTTGGAGTGCTACTTTACGTTGTTTCTTTGGAATCAAGCCTAGTGAATGGTTAAAATGGATTCCTTGGGCTGAGTGGTGCTATAACACTAGCTTTCATCGCAATCAAGATGAGTCCTTACCGGGCTGTTTATAGCGAGGCTTCCTCCCTACGGTTTCAACATATATCTCTGACTCAACTATTTTTGTCCATCTTGTAGATGTAGTCTTGCAAGCTCGAGACCAGTTTAATGATTTTGAAATCGAATTTACAAGATGCTCAATCAAGAATGAAAGTTTATGCGTGCGCATAGAGGCGAAAGAGTTTACTGTTGGAGATTTGGTTTTTCTCAGACTTCAACCATATCGTCAGACAACGGCAGCAAATTCTTCTTTTTCAAAGCTTTCACCCAAATTTTATGGCCCATTTAAGGTCTTAGAAAAGATTGGAACTGTGGCTTACAGATTGGAATTACCTCCTACCAGTAGAATTCATCCTGTGTTTCATGTTTCACTATTGAAACTCAAACTTGGAGCATCGACATTGTACACTTGAGAATTACATTACAGTGGACTATGAAAAGTGGGAGCCCGACTCAATATTAGATCGTAAGATGTACAAAGGGGACATTGTTCTTAGGCACAAAATGGCTCATCCAAGTGGAAAGGTCGTGCTACTACGGATGCAACATGGGAAAACGGCGATGAAATTTTGCTGCGCTTTCAGTTTTCGGACTTGAGGACAAGTCTTGTTTCAAGCGAGGGTGGGATGTTGTGATACCAACACCTTCCACACGTATTTCCTTAATTAGTCTTTCCTTATTTTGTTTTGGTTAAGTTAGTTATTTAATACAACTAAATTCTTTGCGCAACTTGTTAGCCAAGCAATTGTCGGCTATAAGTACATATACTTTGCTATTTTTAGATATAACAAATATAATTAAACTCTTCAAAACCCTCTCGCTATTCTCTATCTCTCAATTCTCTCTTAATTCTCTCTAAATTATCTCTTTTCTTCATTCAAATCACTTGTTTTCCTGTAGGTTTGAAGTTCTTTGATTCTTTAAGGTCTCGAACCATAACAGAATCTTGCAAAAATATAAGATTCTCTCCAAAGGCAGAATCTTGAAATAATCCATCTTTAACAGATATACTTGTTAGGGTTTGAGAAACATTGATGGGAAAATGGGGAATTTATTTGGTCTTCGGAAGAAAAGAGTTAAGTGAAATTTCAAACGAGATACTTGTAGTTAAATCCGTTCGGGTGATATAGGTGTAAGTAAATAAAAATATACTAAGAGATAGTTTTTGGACGCATTCAATTATCGAAAATAAACAAGAAATCTGGAGAGAGTGCTGCAGCCGACTCATTTCTGAAATGACATAGTCATACCACAGTAAGTGTATAAACCTACCATGGAAGGACCGGTAAAAAAAAAAAAAAAAAAAACCATGGAAGGAGCATGAAAAGTCTGAGAGAACAGTGTTGGAATGTGACCAGGCATGAAGGAGTAGACAACCAGGGCCGGCTCTGATGCCCGTCAAGTTGTGCTCTTGCACAAGGCGGAAATTTTCTAAGTTAGCAAGGGCTTGTATTTCTATGGCCCAATAGTTTTTTAGTTGTTCAAATTTTAGAGAAATGGGAACGGAAAATACTCGCCTTCTTCTAAACAAAAAAAACCAGCAGAAGTACCAGGTTATCCCGTCAAACTCCAATAGGAACAGGCGAGACCGGGAGATAATAAAATCAATCGAAGCACAAGCATAGCGTTGTCGTTTCTTCCAGTGCATCCATATGGTATTAAGCCGAGTTTAATTCCAAGTTTTGGAGTCATAATTCATGAGTTCTAAGGTCTAATAACTAGAAATTGTGCATCCATTGATAGACTGGTGTGATCAATTTGCCATTTCGCTAGTTTAGACTGGTTTCCATATCAATTGAACTAGGTATCTAACTGTCTTGGTTTTTGTTTTTTAATTTTGAAGACACAATGAATTGAATTGTGAACTCTTGTTTGCATCTAGATGTTTGTGGCTCTGATATCTATAGAGATTAGGTTTGTAGACATACGGATTTTTGAAAAATGATGAAACCGTTTGCTATCTAAAATGCAAGGAGGCCGAAGTTCAAGTGACGCTGGACGCAAAATTAATGAGAGGTCACTATCTTATGCTAAATGCTCTTCGATTATGATTTTACTTCTTTTACTATGCAATTCCTAACTGTACTTGGTAGCATGACATATACAAATGTTCCTAAAAGAGTATTCCGGTATTGTTACTTTTCGGACCATATCGTCCGACTACATGGTGTCTTAAGCGGTTTTGCGGTGGAATATTTTTAGTTGTCAATTTTTTCTTGTCTCAGCTGTTTTCTAACTTTAATACTCCCTCGTGTTTTGAAAAAATGATCCTTTCACTTTTTCATTTTTGCATAAAAATAAGCTAAATTGAAAAAGTAAAAGTATCACTTTTCGAAATGGAGGAGTACAATTTAAAGCCAAGGGTAATTGGACGACTTCTTCAATTTGTTTAAGTTTGTTCTGGTTTCTGACCGAAAGGTTTCCAATTTTTCAATTTATTTACTATATATATAAGAGACATTTCATTTCCGGATGAGTCATGCTACAGTTTGGCCATATTATTGGACATAAAATCCTTCGTTTCAGTGTTATATATACAATAGATTTCAGAAGAAAACATACAAACTACATGTGTGATTTTTTCCCCATTAAAGGGCGTTCCAAGAACTTTCGCACAAGGTCGTCTAATTGTCAGAGACGGCCCTGTAGACAACATAGTCTCATACAAAATGCAAATGCATTGAAGATATTCTGTTTCAATACATTAGCTGCTACATGAGATCATGAGTTTCATTAAAGACCAAATTATGTGATATTGGAAAATAGATTGAAATTTGTTTGTCATTGGAAGTAGGAATGAACCTTATTTTTGGCAGTAGGAATGAACTATGTTAGCAAACATTGCAAATAGTTAAGGAAATGATTGTTCTGAATCCCGGCAGGAGTCTGGAAGGGACCTTGCTAATTGGTGTTAGTCATCGCAGAAAAGTACTCCGCCTATTTGACAAACTAATCTATATGTGAAAATTACAACAGTAACAACTCAATATAGAAAAGTACTCCGCCTATTTGACAAACTAATCTATATGTGAAAAGTACTCCGCCTATTTTTGGGTATGCTCTCATTTACTGCAACTGTGCCTGCATTTACTTATTCGGTTCTCATTCATAAACGAAAAAAGTTACTCAAGTATAAATCATATTCTCCCATTAAGATAAATATAGTCACTGACAAAGCGCAAAGTTAGCAACTCAATATAGATCAAACTTGAAATAATTAAGAAAAAACACTCATAAACTTTGGTAAATGATATAAAGACAGAATAACAGTGGCTTGAAAGGCTCGACATGGCTTTCAAAAGTCACTAAGACATAGCCGATAGAATTTAGGTATTTAATTTTCTAGGATCTCACCCGGCCAGTCTGCCACCCGTAGCTGATTGAAATGCTCGTCATGGCTCTCTTTCTCCTAAGTCATCAGCTGATTCCATTATCCTCGCATCTTCTTCCCTAACTCTTTCAAAGAAACTAGGGTGTTCTTGTGAGGGACTGCTTGACAAAATAGCTCCGTATAATTCACAAGGATTTTCGAGGATGAAGCTGTTGGATCATAATTGATGAGATAGTTATCAATGTAAGTTAACACACTGCCACTCTTCGTAACGGCTAATATTTTGCCTCTTTCATCAAATCTGAACTCATTACTCCAACCCAATGACTGGCATTCCTCTCGCTCTTTCATGTCATCATTATCATTTTTCTTTTTCAGCATCCATATTTCATTACAATAGTCTCCTTCAGTAACTAGACCAATAGCAAAATACAAAAATCCATCCAATACCCCTATTCTGTTAATACACCAAATATTTTCTTCTGGCAAAGGAGGTGGTGAAAGATGTTCACGAAACTTCTCCGCCGCCAAATCAAAGGTCAAGATCATATCTAAGTTTGCTCCCATCCAGTAAAGAGCTCCATTGGCAAAGATGCCTTGTCTCCCTTTAATTGTGCTGAACTGAGAATCGAACTTCCCTAGGTTTCTCCATCCAGTTCCACTCCCTAGAGTGTATATGTAGACTTCTACATAATGGGTCTTGTACATATATAGTGCCACAACTTTGTATTCATTAGTCAAAGAACTGCTACCAAATCCGCACGTCCAAGAAATATGCTGATCAGTATTACAGTCTCTCTTGATAACGGGAAGTAACACAAACTCTCTCGTTACTGGATTACAAATACAAACATTTTTATAAGTTTGTATATCATAACATGGACCTCGAGAAAGACAGATTAAACCGTTACAGGAGCCAACAAAGCAAGTACCCGAAAACGGAACCGGAAAATGAATCCTTGTAATAATGTTAATGGGTGTTGTTGACTGATCATGATTCTCACTGTACTCAAAATAGTGAAGTTGTCCTTTCTTAACAGGAAACCTCTCTAGACGAAGAATATTAAATAACTCATCATAATCATCTAATTCATTAGTCACAGCGAGAAAGCCCAACTTACCGGAATCAATAGTTGAAGGATGATTTAGACGATCCAAGTGCATCTTTGGAAATGATGGATCATGAACTAGATTATTCCAACTCGTGCATACTAACTTGCAATCAAGAATTGATTCAGTACTTGGTACTCGACTGAAAATATCTAATGCGATCTCCACAGGAAGAATCTTGCAAAATGCCATGAAATAATGTTTATAGACGAAAACAACGGTTCTTAGGGTTTGAAAAGTTTTGTGGTGGAGGCGATGTGATGGTATAGTATATGCAATATCAAGTAATATATAAAGCAGCGGTGGTACATAATGGTGACAATGGTGGTAGTAAATGCCGTGGTAGGTAGAGGTGGTGGTTCTGGCATATCACCAAATTTAATCTTAAAATGTCCACAATTATTTTGGACAACTAAGAATCCATAAAAGTACAAACCATAAGGGTCGTATACGATGAATCAAATAAAAATCAAAAATTAAATACTGTACCTTCCATTTTTGAAAGAATTTACACCATAATTGAATACTATGTATCATAATTCCAATGGTTTTATTCCAATTTTACACTTTTTGCTTTTAGCTCTGGCTGACACTGACAATTAGGGGTGTTCATGGTTACTTTGGTTAACCGAGAAATTAAACCGAACCAAACCAAACCGACAGGGAAACCAAACCGAACCATTAACTAATGGTTGGTTTTGGTTTAGAAAAGATGAAACCGAGATTAATGGTTTGGCTTTGGTATGATAGAGAAACCGAACCAATAACCAATGGTTAACCGAATATTGATAAAAAAAAAAAACATTGATTAAATTTTCATTAGAGATGTCACTGCCATTTGTTAAATCTTCTTTTGATCTCTAGATTTAGAGTAAGCTTTAACTCTTTGTTGATATTCTTTTTATTTATTTTTTGTCCGTAAATTTAAAGCCAATACAATTTTTTTCGTAAATTAGTGTAATTTTTTTTTTTGGTTTGACATAATTATTGGTTAACCAAAACCACCGGAAAAAGCGAAACCGGCTGGAACCATTTGGAAACCTAACCAATGGTTAATGGATTGGTTTGGTTTCAAGTTTTAGAAACCGAACCAAAACCGACCATGAACACCCCTCCGACAATAGTTATGATGCTTAAGGATGATGCATATTCCTAAAGACTCCCCGAGAGCCATGTTTCGCAATTAATCGCTTGACTTCCTTCTTCCACCTCTAAACGAAAAAATACTCATTAACCCCTGAAAGTAAACTTTGATGACATTAGTACTTCTTGCAAGTACAGGAGGGAGTATTCATTGCAAGTACTCTGTACGCAGGGAAAGGAAAACCGAGGGGTTCTGAGATTGCGGCTTCAAAAGTTTCTCCCCAGTGGTGCAACCCAATGAACAATAGCTAGAGCTCTGCAAGAAAAGTTCAACTACAGATTTAAGCCTTTTGCAGTGTTGCACCTACGAGAACAACAATGTATATCAAGTTCGATTCAGTACAAGCGTATTCATGAAGAGATTCATATAAAGTTTTAGTACTTACTATGTAGGGGTTAAATATCGATAGCCGATAAATCATGCAAAGCAAGCGAATTAAAAAGGAGACGAGGAATGGTATTCGCACAATGCATATCCTAAATGACGGAATCGGTGACGTCACAAAGTCACGGAAAAGGTGTGGAATCTATACGAAGTTGAGGAGCACGCGAGAAGGCCGAGATACATGGGTGCGACGACATCGCACGAGAGATCAGAAAATAGGGGCTTTCTTAGCTGTCCTCCACTATGTGAAATCCCTATATATAGGACCAGCCACCCTTGTGGTGGAAGGAGATCTTCTTGAGAGTTGAGATAGAGATTTAGGAGAGAGAAAGTTATTTCCTTCCTAATTTAAGGTTTTATCTTCTTTGTATTGATTTCTAAACTTAATAAAAATCTCTTTAAGTGTTCTTAGTAGTGATTTCGTAAATTACTATATAGATTGTTTAAGGGGTGTGGTAGTAGGATTTTTCACTACTACATTTTGGCGCTAAACGAGGGAAGGGGATTATACTTTGTTCGAAAATTTTAAGTTGAACTTATTTTGAAAAATCTATTGTTGTTCTTGTTTTCGTAAAAGATTTCAATTGCTTTCTTGAAGTTTTATTGTGGATCTTCTCCCTTTTCAAAATTTTATTTTGAACGAGTTTTAGTTTTAGTTTTCATAAGTTTGCACAAGTGTTACTTCATGAATACAAAATGGCGAGACAAGTATCTAGGAGAAAACACAACACCAGTTAGGAGGAGTCGAAGAATTTGCGGGTAGAAGAAGAGGTGAAATCGAGAGACATCAAGAATGGGAGAGAGGAACAACAGGTCTCAGCCGATTAGATTTCGGATCCGGCGGGAACCAAGAGGACGATCATAGAGATTACGATGCAGTAAGTGTCCATACCACAGATTCAGATACCGCTAAGGAAAATGAAGAAGGGACGCATGAAGAAGGAGTTGTAGGAGAAATTGAAGACAACATGACCATCGCAGAATTAAGGCGTGATTGGTGAGGAAAAAAAGAATAGAAGGGGAACTACGCACGAATTTGACACGACAAAATGATGAACTAAGAGAGGAAAATCGGAGATTACAAGAAAATGTCACAATCAAGATCCGAGAACAACACGTGCGAGTTCGAGATCAGGACAAGCGGGGAGTACCACTAGGAGGAGAAGTCTGAGCACGGGGTAAGACACAAGGACAACTTATGGATAACACTTTTCGGGTGGACGAAAACTCGCGGGAGGAACGCATGAAGGAGATCACATAGATGATAGATATATTCAAGTGGGTGAAGATGAACCCATGCGAGGACGTCGTAGAGAAGATATACTAGATCGAATCGCGAGAATACAACAAGCGGGATGACGAGCGAGAGAGAGAATGATGCGAGAACAAGCAAGGATGATACCCCATGGGAGAGAGATCTTGAGACGTGAGAATGAGAGAGATAGAGCAGTGGATTTATAGCGGGGTATTTATAAGCTTCTACATATGGGTCCACCACATCGAAGCTATTGATGCTTATCGTCTTGGGTAACGTGCCGATCCCGGAGGCTATCTTCGTGATTACCCGATGCATTCAACGGTAACATATTGTGATGATGATATGCCTCCTCTTCCTCCATAGGATGTTCGACATGTATTCTATGTTTGTAGCATTTAAGGCAGGTGGTTGGGCAGTCCGCACGCGTTAGACAGTTGATGTTTCAGCTGTCACTTCCTTTGTCAGTGAGGTTCATCTCCTTCGTCCATTTTGGATCTATCTTGGGATGAGGTAAAGTGGACCCATTGATCTTCTATGGTGCTTCGCAGTAGTCTATGCATCAGATACTCCTTGGCCTGCCCATCTTTGGATTTGTTTGGTGATGAATACGTTGGAAATGTTGATGATGCATGCCCCCTGGTGTTGTAACGTGGCATCATGGTTTTGATGCTCCTCCTCCCCGTGGAATACACGTGTCTCCTTCTTGATACGTGGCAGATCGTTTGATTATGTGTATACTCCACGCCATCCCATTTTAGATGAAGGTTTAGGTGTTTTCACACATTAAGCAACAAGAAAGATTATATATTTACCAAATCTACCCTCATTAATATCTCCTAACATATTTAAATCTATAGTTTTAAAGCATGGACAAATCAGGAAATTTTGTGTAAAAAAAGCCTAAAACCTTCATCTAAATTGGGACGGAGGTTGTACAATATAACGACAAGGTTTTTCGTTTAGAGGTCGAAGTAGGCAGCTCGTGATTAATTGCAGAAACATGGCTCTCGCGAGTCATTAGGAATAAGCATCAGCCTTGAGCATCATTATCAGTGTCAGCAGAAGTTAAGAGCAGAAAGTTTAAAATGGAAATAAAACCATTAGATTATGATAAAGTAGTATTCAATTACGGTTTAAATGCTCACAAAATTGGAAGGTACAGTATTTAATTTTGATTTTTATTAGATACATCGTATACGACCCTTATGGTTCTGTACTTTTATGGATTCTTAGTTTTCCAAAATTACTGTTGACGTTTGAAGACTAAATTTGGTGCGTATGCATATGTGATATGCCAGAGCCACCACCTCTAGCTACCTACCACGGCATTTACCACCACCATTGTCACAATTAATTCTGCACCACCGCTGCTTTATATATTACTCGATATTGCATATACTATACCATCACGTCACCTCCACCACACAACTTTTCAAACCCCAAGAACTGTTGTTTTCCTTAATAAAACATTATTTCATGGCGTTTTGCAAGATTCTTCCTGAGGAAATTGCATTAGATATTTTCAGTCGCGTACCAAGTGAATCAACTCTTGATTGCAAGTTAGTATGCACCAGCTGGAATAATCTTCTTCGTCATCCATCATTTTCTCAGATGCACCTAAAACATCTTATCCATCCTTCTAATTCTTCTTCTCATTTTGGTATGTTGGGTATCCTGGCTTTGACGTTTTGGAATAATATTTTTTTATATATTGAATATAAGGAAAATCATGATCATTCAACACCCGTTGAGAAAATTACACAGATTCATTTCACCCCTCCATTTACGAGTGCTGAATTTCTTGGATCGTGTAATGGGTTGATCTTTCTTGCTAGATACTCATATAAAGAAAATAAATATCTGCATTTAGTTAGTACTTCGACCTCATCTGAATGGCAGAGTATACTTTGGTGACATAATTTGTGTATCCGCATGGAGTCGAATGCTTTCAATATAATAGTGCGCAGCAGGGAAATATTTTCGTCTTACCTCTTTAACTTTATGTGATATAATTGTGATATATTTTATGTCTAGGGATACTTCAATAACGCATCGTATTGCTTAACTTTGATTTTGTTAGAACAACTCGAGCAGGTTAAACAACTTCAAACTATTAGGCCTAGAGGGTTGTGGACTAAGATTGACTTGGCACGAAAACATACTCTTCTCTCTAACACTTAGGATTTTATCTCGGAGGTGCATTTGACAAAATTTTGTTTAGTATCCGTAGCTCCTAACCCTTGCAGGGTTCTTAGGAAATCAAGAATTAAAGGCATCAGAATTTTGAGGCTTTTTATTGATAGTTTGTTGGAATTCTATCACAACATGTGTGCTCTATAATTACACTTGCAGCTAACACATCTTGGTAAGGAGATTAATCTACATTGATTCGTCACAGCATTTACCTTTTTCATGTGTATTCCCACGCCATAGACTCTTGCCGGGTTTTGGATTGCTGTAGATTTATTCGAGTCCTGCTGTTAGATATATTGTTACTTTTTTAGTGATCGTCCGTAATATTGGTACCTTGATATGATGGTTGATAATTCACTTTCTTGTTATGGTTCATAATTCATTCTCGTGGGTGTTGCTTTGACATCAGTAAGTCTTGGTATCGCTATAATATAAGCTTCAATTTATGGCATCTACTTGATTTAATTACAAGGCTTAGACGATATCGTCCTTGTCTGGTGTTTACTTGACTGACTGAGCTCACCAATCGTTCTTGACCTGTTAGGGTAGGTGTTAACTCTTAAAAGACTTTGCATGTGATTGTTTTATTTGCGTATTCATGGTCTTAGACCCTCAATTCAATCTGGCAGAAAGTTTGTCTGGCAGGAAAATGGGGGCATAGACATCGCCGAGTCTTGCTATTTTTGGTTACGAGTGAATTATGGTGTCCAAGCGACAAAAGATCAATTGAAGCGAATTCAGAATGTTCATATGGGGTATGAGAGTATAACTAATAATAACATATGACATTACATCTTTGGATTATGTTTGCTTCTTTGTGGTGTTGGTGGTTTTACAAATTCAATTCATCATCTTGGAAGACCCAAATCCAAATATCTATCAAGTTGACTGCAAGTCACCCCCAAAAAACCTAACCAAATCCACCACCACCTCTTTCTTCATTTGACCTTTTGTACGACTCTTTCAAAACCCAACACTAAATACCATCCTCTGTAAATATTTCTTCTCTTTAACTACAAGTGTTCCCTCCCATCTTTTGTTAAGCAATGTAACGGTATATTTTTCAAGTTGGTTGAATTTTTTACTGTTCTGAGTTTGGTGAAACCAATTTGAATGGAGATGAAAGAAAAAGTAGATTTGATTCATCTTTTTTTTTTTTGAAGCACTGATTTGATTCATCTGTCTGTACTACTTGCACAAATTTTATTCACTTCTTTCTTTACGACTCTTCACATTCTTTTTTTAACAATTTTTTTTACAATTGTTCTTTGTCCACCCTATACGGCTATGCGCCTATGCCCATACCCCAGTTTGTTTTGGGCAGTGGCCCAACAACAAGAAATCCAAAACAAACCCCCTTCATATGCTTCTGCATATATTTTGTTCTTTGCGTACCTCTTTATTCTCGTAAACCGATTCAATATCGTTTCCGTGATTTACGCTTTCCACACCCTAAGAATAAGATCCCCAATTCCGTCCCATCTCTTATTAAACCCTAGAAGATAGATTGATTTTCTAACATCCTCTATAATCCTTTAGCTGAGGCAGCTACAAGTGTTTTTATCATGGATTATTTCAAGATTCTACCTGAAGATGTTACATTAGACATATTAGCTCGTCTACCAACTGAACTTGTGCTTGATTGCGAATTAGTATGCACAAATTGGAGAAATCTTATTTGCCATCCATCATTCTCAAGATGCACTTACATCATCTCTCAATTAATGGTTCTGGTATGTATTGTTGGGTTTTATTTCTTTAACTGAGTTTAAGAGGGAACATGGTAAACGTTCAAGATTTCATTATTTTGATTATAATGAGAGTAACGAGTCAACAACACTGGTTGAAAGAGTTAGAACGATTAACTCAACCTCTGCGTTTAAGAATACTAGAATTATTGGATCATGTAATGGGTTAATGTGTCTTTCTCAAAGTATGTGGTGTGTGTATATTTGTAACCCCGTGTTGATGGTGGTTTTTTTAGACAAGGGTAAAATCGTAAAACCCCATGACCTAGTGTTACCCGCAACACATTAACTAAGAGCATTTAACTCGAGGTGTAAATAATTAATAGGGTATTTTTCAAAATACCAGATTAGGGTTTTCAACCACGAGACCCTAATTCCAAAATCAAGCGCACCTACGGCACCATGGCAACAATGCCAAACCAAGCCGCATCTTTGCGCACCATGGCGAGCAATGCCAAACCAACCAAGCCGCATACTGCGCACCATGGCGACAATGCCAAACCAAGCCGCACCACTGCGCACCATGGCAGCAATGCCAAACAAAACCGCACCCTGCGCACCATGGAAACAATGCCAACCAAGCCGCATCTTCTGCACCATGGCAACAATGCCAAACCAAGCCGCATCTTGCGCACCATGGCAGCAATGCCAAACCAAGCCGCACCACAACGCACCATGGCAACAATGCCAAACCAAGCCGCATCTTTGCGCACCATGGCAACAATGCCAAACCAAGCGCACCACGCACCATGGCAAAGCAATGCCAAACCAAGACGCACACCTACGCACCATGGCAACAATGCCAAATCTCCAAGCGCTATGCCTTTGGCCCACGCCAAACATAAACGCCCTAGGCTTGCAAGACTTGCAACTAGGTCAACATGGCCACACGTGCCATTGGCACATGCCAACACGTGCCATAAAGCCATATTTCAAGCCGCTAAGCCTTTGGCTCACGCCCAACATAGCGCCCTAGGTTTGCAAGACTTGCAACTAGGTCAACATGGCCACACGTGCCATTGGCACATGCCAACACGTGCCGCAAGCCATATTTCCAAGCCGCTATGCCTTTGGCCCACGCCAAACATAGCGCCCTAGGCTTGCAAGACTTGCAACTAGGTCAACATGGCCGCACGTGCCATTGGCACATGCCAACACGTGCCGCAAGCCATATTTCTAAACCTCTATGCCTTTGGCCCCACGCCCAACATAACGCCCTAGGTTCGCAAGACTTGCAACTAGGTCAACATGGCCGCACGTGCCATTGGCACATGCCAACACGTGCATAAACCATATTTCGAGCCGCTATGCCTTTGGCCCGCTAAACATAGCGCCCTAGGTTTGCAAGACTTGCAACTAGGTCAACATGGCCGCACGTGCCATTGGCACATGCCAACGCGTACCACAAGCCATATTTCCAAGCCGCTATGCCATTGGCGCATGCCAAATATAGCGCCCTAGGCTTGCAAAACGTGCAACTAGGTCAACATGGCCGTACGTGCCGTGGCACATGCCAACGCGTACCACAAGCCATATCTCAAGCCGCTATTCCATTGGCGCATGCCAAATATAGCGCCCTAGGCTTGCAAAAACGTGCAACTAGGTCAACATGGCCGTACGTGCCATTGGCACATGCCAACGCGTACCACAAGCCATATTTCCAAGCCGCTATGCCATTGGCGCATGCCAAATATAGCGCCCTAGGCACCAAAAACGTGCAACTAGGTCAACATGGCCGTAGACAACATGGCATTCCGCCAAGGCAAGCCGTGCAACCTACCACCAAGGCATTCCGCACATGCCACACACGCCACTAAGCATGACTCACGGCATTGCCACTTACACTCAACATACAACCTACCACCAAGGCATTCCGCACATGCCATTGGCACATGCCACGCACGCCACTAGCGGCTCGCATTACCACTTGCGCTCAGTACAACTTTGCAACAAGGGCATTCCGCACATGCCAATGGCACATGCCACACGCGCCACTAGCAGCGCCACTTGCACTCAAGGTGCAGCCAACGAGATATCAACACAAACGGGGGATGCTTTCCGGGGTTTTGGTTTGGCGGTCACAGCATGCGGCGTACACTACGCTCACATTAAGAAAGCGTGAAAAGGAATAAAGCGGTCAAATAAAAAGGAAATAATGGTGAAAACGTTTTCGCCCATTAAACCATGCGGTTACCACCTTCTCCCATTATTTCACCCTTTACTCTCTTCCTTCATGAGGCCGGGGTACGTTTCAATCTCGACTTTTATAAATAGGTCTTACCTATTCCCACCCAGACAACAAGTCTCGGTCGGAAAGAAATATACTACACTTACACTCTCGGAAGGCAACTTTGCAAGCTCTCCCAAAAAGCTTTCATCTCTTGCAAGCTTCCTAAGCTTTCACTTTCGATACAAGTCGAGATACTACGTACTCTCCTCAACACCTTTCTTTTGCTTCCCTCTCCAAATCAACCCTTCTCCTCCACTTTGTGGCCAGAAGCAAGTGCGGAACGGCCATTTCTTGGTTTAGGCCGGACTTGTATGTAGTTGATCTCTCGAATCTATAAAGTGCTCACGTGCAGCACATTTGTTTAGGGTTTGAACCAGTTTCTCACTCACCTACCGAATTTACCCGAAATCGGCGAAACGATTTTTACCCATAAACACCCCGTTATCAAGGAATATGTTGTGCTTCCACAAATTCGGACATATCATATTTATTGCCAGTTTAGATTTGGTTACGTTTCTTCAAAAAATGAGTATAAAGTTATTGGATTATGTAAATTGAAGAATGATTTTTGTAGAAATCCGAGATATACACTCTGGGTAGTGGCAGTGGATGGAGAAGTATTGGAATCTTCGATTATGGATCCCTAAAGTTTTTTCATAGAGGTGTCATTGCTAATGGAGATCTTTATTGGATGGGAGTTAAACCAGAAGTAATTCTTACCTTCGATTTGGCAGAGGAAAAGTTTTGTGAACATCTTTCACCACCTCCTTTGTCACAGGACGGTATTTGGCGTTTTATTGGGATTTTGAATGGCTTTTGTATTGTGCTGTTTGGCTAGTTATTGGAGAATTGGAATACTATGACATCTGGCTGTTAAGAAAGAAGAATGCCAATCATGAACATCAGTCATGGGTTTGGAGCAAAGAGTTTAGAATTGATGATTGCGGGTTATTAGCCATTACGAAAACTGATGATATTTTAACCTACACTAATAATTATCTCAACATCTATGACCCAACAACTTCAACCTCAAAAAGGCTTGTGGATTTCAAAGAATGGATATGTCACATATTCCCTCACAAGAACACCTTTGTTTCATTGAAAGAATTAGGGGAAGAAGATACCAAGATAATGGAGTCAGTTGAAGTTGAGGAGTTTGAAAACCATGATCAACCTTTGAAGCAGCTATAGGAGGATCAGATATCCCTGGATGAATGCTTAAAAACTGGTAAACAACATTGAGTTTCCATTTGAAATATAGGATAATATGTAGCGTTTAACTTTGAGTAGCTATATCTGTATGTACTTCCGGAACGTTTTTGTCCTTGGAATTAAACAAAATGCATGGCAATTAATATGTAAAACTGCATGCCGTTGTACATAATATTGTGTATCGTTATTTGTTGAATCTGTTCGGCGTAAAACAATGATGTCTTTGCCATAGTTCAGTCAATCCCTGACAACTAGATTTATGTTCAAATTATATTGCATTGTTGCTGCTTAACTCGTTTTACGGCCATGTTGTTTAAAACTTTGGTCCAGTATTCAAGCAGGATAAAAGTCATCAGTTGTTAGATTTTGCATTAGCAAATTTGGAATTTATACTGTCCTTGAGTTTACAGTGAAAGCTATAAGGTTACCTTTTTATGGGTATTTCCTTGTCCGACTAATATGCTCCCAAGAAACTATTTGTACATTTTATTTCCAACATTTTAAAAGAGTTGCTGAAACCCCAAGTCAAAGTGGCGAAATGTTTATCATCTAAACAAGCATCTGCTCTGAATACCCAATTGTGGCAAAACAACCATCTCATTGCTAAACCTATTTAGCCCTCGGACAAGTGTTGCTCAAATTTAGCAGCCTTTCGGAAGCTGATATAACATAAATGCTTCTTTGGATTGTATTAGATTCCATGAAGGGACTCGGCCATCAAGGGAAGTGCGAGGTATGGCAGTTTGCTTTTTGTATCTTCATTCAGTTTTTTGTTGTCTTCTACATTTTTTCAAATGATGCGCTTAGAATAGCTTATACGTGCAACTATACTAACCCATATACTGCGGACAGTGGATTTGCTGATTCCTAACTATAGTTTGATTTATCCCATTCCCATGTCCGATCATATAATGTTTTGCTCTTTAAAGCACAGGTGTTTAGAAAGCAGCCCTGCATGGTGGTACTTAAGTCTATCCTTGGAGGCTTTACACCATGACACAGGTAGAAGTTTTATTGTTGTCTTGGCGAGAGTTCGACCAATCGAGACTCTTGAGTTTGGATCATAGTCGTCTCTTCCCAATTTTTGAACTAGATTTCTGTTTAAATTATGTTTGCATTGTTACTGCTAAAATCATTTATCAACCATGTTGTTTAATACCGTAATCCAGTTTTCAAACCCAACTTAAGTGGTCAGAAGTTTTGCATTGGTGAATTTGGAAATTCTTTCGCCCTTAAGTTTACAGTGAAAGCTATCAATAGAGATCTGCAATAATACCACACTTCTTAAGATTCAAAACTAGTTCTGAAAACTCTCAGGTGGCATATGCAAGGATCGAGGCTTCTTGAGTAATTAGGGATGTAGCTATGAGATAAAGAAACGTGAATGTCTTGCAGATGAGGACAAGGTAAGCTTGACAAGTACACAAATATTTTGATATATTTTATCAGTCTGTAATGTGCCCTTCTGTAATCTGTTTACTTAGGTTTCAGGAGCATAACAGAAACGTGTTTTCACGTTTTCTCGAACATGTATTTTAAATGGTATGGTTGGAGGAAGGAGAATTTGGTACTTGTAAATGCGCAATAATGGCCAGCAGGGATATCCTCAGGGTGAGAAAGCATCTAAATGCGCTGGAATGGCTGATGTGACGATTTCTTTTTGTCTACAAGGACATGGTCTGACCAGTACTTGTACTGTGACTGCGTACCATCCATTTGTTTACTAAATCTGTAGGGGTGTAAGCTCCATATCCTGTACGCTTAGGCTGTAGCCGTGCTCTCCAATGCTGCCGTTCAATCCCTGGCGACAACCATTTGTAGAAACAAGAAAGAAAACTTCCTTCAGAGCGTATGTTTCTATAACATTATGTTTCTCACTCTCCTCCTGATCTTTCATGGAATATAGATTTGAGATTCCAAAATATTAATGAAAGTGTTTCTCCATTGGTATATATGTTCATTTACTAACTAGCGGCCGACAGCGAACCATTGAGCAAGATCACTTGAACTGGATTTACCTCATTCTGTTCTAGAGGATCACATATATAATCTGGTGCCATGATAGAAAAAGAATACATACTTAGCTGCTAACTCGCTAGAGTTTAAAGGTCATAACCTCCTCAAGAATCATTGCTAGATTCATCAGCTTTGGAAAAAGTCCTTGAGGGATGCAGCTAATCAAGCTATTTTAATTTAGAAGCTGATTTTTGCTCGTGTTATAGATTTTAGTGTGGAACAGATTTTTGCTCGTGTTATAAATTCACACCCAGTTGACACCCCCATGGCTTCTAATTTTATGTCTTTCAAAATTTCCTAAACTGCGGAAGTCTTGCACCAGGAAATTGTCAACATTTAACTTCTAGAAATAACGCGTTTTCTAGACTCTAGGAACACCTATATATATACACACTTTTATTAGATACTGCAGAACTCAAAAACACTGATCCTTCAACCGGCTAGCTAGCAGATCTATATAAATCTCTGATATTCAAGCTTCTTCTAGATTAGATTACAATTAACCCCATTCTTAACTGTTTCCGTCACATAAGTTCTATATTCTCGAACCCTAACAAGTATTTCTAATAAAAGTACTATATTTATCATGGATTTTTTGATTTTCTACCCGAAGAGATTACCTAGACATATTAAGTCGCGTACAAACTGAATCACTTGCTGATTGCAAATCAGTGTGCACAACTTGGAATAATCTTCTCCATCATCCATTATTCTCCAAGATGCACATGCATCAACGTAATCACCCTTTTGCTGATTCCGGTAAGTTGGGTTTCTTATCTATGACTGAGAATAAAGGTAATGTAAAATTTTGGTACTTTTGAGAATCATGATCATTCACACCACCCATCGAACGAATTACAAGGATTATTTTAACCTCTCCGTTTAAGCATCCTAGCATTGTTGGTTCATGTAATGGGTTGATATGTCTTTCTAGCGAGGTTTCGAGCCCCGTGTTTATATTTGTAACCCTATAACTAGAGAGTTTGTTTTGCTTCCACAGCCCAATATAGATCCTAATATGTATCTTGGTAATGCAATCGGATTGGGTTCAGGCACAATCAGATTTGGTTATGTTGCTTCAACTAATGAGTACAAAGTTGTAGCAATATATGAGGTGAACCTCAAGTCGGTAGAAGTCCACACATACACTCTTGGCAGTGTTCACGGATGGAGAAACCTTGGAGAGTTCAATTATTTTGGTTCTCTCGACAAATATGAATCTATCTATGCTGATGGAGCTCTTTATTTTGTTAGAAAAAATACATCAGAAATGATCACCACATTCGATTTGGGAGAAGAAAAGTTTTGCGATCATCTTTTACATCCTCCTTTGCGACGAGACGGTAATTGGTGGAAAAATAAAATAGGGGATTTGGATGGGCTTTTGGTTTTGCTGATTGGCTAGAGGTTGATGGAGCCGACTATTATGACTTATGGGTATTAAAAAAGAAGAATGACAATCAGAACTTGAAAGAGCAAGAGGGGCATCAATCATTGGTATGGAATAAAGAGTTTAGGGTTCCAAAAAGCGAATTATTGTTTGGCGGTGTTGCGAATACTGGCGGTGTTTTAACTTGCATCGACCGTTCAAATCTTTCAGGCAGGGAAATTTTTTATGCAATGCGGCAGTTTCGTAAGGTATTCCCTCACAAGAACACCTTAATTTCGTTGAAAAAATTAGGGGAAAAAGATACGAAATCAATGGAGTCAATTGGAGGAGATAGAAAGCTGTGATTGACCTTTCAAGAGGATTCGCACCTGAATTACTTATTTACTGGTTGGTAACGTTTCTTAAGTTGTGGAAGGAATATTCATATCATTCTATAACAAGCAATTAACCTTTGTGTGAAGCTAATGCCATTCCCATTGTCTCAGTGAGTTCTGTATATGAATTATAAATTACAAGCATACTACCCGGTGCATACGCAGCGGGAGTGTCCAAATAGTTTGTGGTTCCAAATTCCCGACAATAAACGTAAAACTGCTCCGTAAAACAATTTTGGTGCTAAACTGTCATGTAAGGAACTCCCTCTATTTGTCATCACAAATATGGTGTTTTGTATTACTATTTGGTAGCCGCTATGATTTTCTAATTCGTATTCTTGCTACTTGGAGATATGGGTCTTCAGTCGGTTCCTTTTACTATGTCGTATACGACTCTCCCCAAATTCAACGCGCATAGCAAACTTACCTTTTTTCGTTGTATGTCCGTCTTCAAATTAATTAGGTTGAAAACATCATCCAGTCTTTACTATTGCATTTTTTCCTTTGATTTATTGAGGTTCTGGCTCCTTTTGTTCTTATCATTATTACATTTGAATATACATGGGGTACCGGCTTTGCCTGTTTTCCACTGCATGAACTTTGTATCTTCAGCATATGTTCGTTTGAACACCTTGGCCAAGTTTCCTCTGTCGCGAAATATGATTTCTTGTTCACTTTGATCTCTAAACTGAATACCAGAGTTATATATTTGCATGGAGGCTTTCGAGGCAGATACATAAGGGAAGTCTAAGTAGATCTTCAATTCCCTCACTTTAGGTACCTGGCAATTCTGATTATCTTTTAATCTTTGTTTGAAGAATTTTCATCCACATGACCAGTTGTATATATATCATTTCATACATCTTTTAGTACAATTTTCAAACCTTCACTTGATGTCGTTTGTCACTACCAAGGACCTGTTGTATATGTATCTCTTCATATATTTTTTATTACAATTTTCAAACCTTCACTTGATGTCGTTTGTGACACTAGGAAATATAACTGCCAATGAGTGAAATCCCGAATGAAATTTTGAGGCATTAGCCTCTTCCATCAAAAAAAAAAAAAAATTAGTGAAATCCCGTGTGGCCAAATAAATTCCAATTCTGTATGGTTTGACCTTGGCTCTTGTTGATTGACTTTAAAAGGGAAGTTAGCCTCACTAAGAGATATTACTATCCTTGGGTATACACTCGTGATCCTGTTTATTTCCCTGCTATGATTTGTGCTTCAATAACTGTATTACCAATTTTCTTTACAATCCACCGCGTTCCATAACAAAGATCGATGCCCTGGTTTATGTTTAGTGTTAGCAGAACTGGAACTCCATTTTGTTACTGTAACCAATAGTTTGGTATTCTGGATATTGCAAAGAGTTCAGCAATTCCGTAGGATACAAAACATCCTCATCTTGAATGGAGCCTGTCATCAGCAATTCCGTAGGATACAAAACATCCTCAATTATTAAAGGTTGGAAGTGTAAACTTATCCATCCTATTGGTAAGAAGCTCTGGCCTTTGATTCCTGCAGCCATTTGTTGGACTCTGTGGAATTCTAGGAATGCTATTGTCTTTGAAGAAGGTTCTGCCAGGGTAAAGAAAGTTATCAAACAGGTGAAGATCCAAGTTTACAATTGGGCTCGCAATGATGATGTCTTTAAGGGGGTGTGCCTTAATTCAGTTATTGTTAACTGGGGGTAGCTATTTCATTTCTTAAAAGCTTTTGTTGTTTAGCTTGGTTTGTTGGTTTTTTGTCCAGAAATTTATTCTCTACTGTAGTGGTGTCTTGTTGTAGCTCTTGAGCTTGCTTTCCTACTTCTTGTAGGCTTTTCTATATATTAACTTTTGCCGATCAAAAAAAAAAAGGTTAATGTTATTTTAACTCAAGAAAGTATGTACCGTTAATTGGTCCCCGTATGCACATTTCACATAAATAATCTATATCTCCATATCAATTGATTACGCAGGGATATATGACTGTCACAACCTTTTCATGAAGTCTACATCTGGTAATATTAGGTAATCATCTGGTATCTTGATCCATGCTGGCTCTTCCATTTTGGTAAGTGCAATTGCCGGTAGTTAATTCCATTTCCGAGATTCAGTACCCATTTATTGTATTCATTTTTGTTCCTTTTCATCCCATCCGTTACTCCAAAGTCCGTCGCATTTCCATTAAGTTTTAAGATTCTGAAATGACTCCACATATATGACCAATTTATCCATGCGTCAACAATTACTTCCTAGTTCCTTTGGGAATCATTGTTAATATCTGCCTAAAATCTCCAATAAGCAAAATAGCTTTTCCTACAAATATCTATACCGGTGTACCCATAAGATCTTCGAATGTCTTCAAAGGTATGGTTTACCCCTGCAAATGAACGCCGCTAAATGCCTTCGGTATTTGAGACCGACAACATGAGTTTTCATCAAGTTTTAGAACCCCAACACATTTCTTTCCTCAATATTCAGTCCCTTGTGCATCCGCAAGAAATCTTCAGCAAGTTCGAGTTTCGTTGTAAAGTGTAATATAATAAAGAAGCTTTTGGAATTCTTTGAGTGACCTGCTGATCAGGTTTATTCTTGGGTCTGAAGATCTTCCTTGTCTGACCTACTTTTTGCTTTTCGATGTTCAACATCTTCTCATAGGAGTCACCAATACCAGTTCCACAGTTCTTTTGGATTTCTCTATTTTGCAAGACATCAAAAATGTTATGAACATAACTTACTGGAAGCCTATAGGTACTTAGATGCATCTTACATCGCTGCCTCATGCCATTATTTGTTGTTGGCCATTATTCTGGAATGCCGGTGAATGAAACGATGGATTCCTTAGTTGTTCGTGGCATGCGTATATATGGTGTTAGTGTGTTACCAAACGATGTTATATCCTCAAAGGTCAAGACTTGTGACGTATAATGTATTACATGGATTGTGACGGTTAGGACTCGTTTATATCTTTTCGAATCGCCTCTGTTGGTTACATCGGTGACTATTGAGTTTGCCAACTGTATTGTGACTCGACCGTTCAGGATTACGCTCCGGATCGTCTGTTACTAAATAAGCCTGTTCCTTTGTTCCTACAAATCACCATTCGACACGTGTCTTCCGTTTTTTAACTACCACAATTCGAATTTTGACTTATTTAATTTAGACGATTTTCATGGAGAATAAAAAGGAAATATTTTATCGTTGATTAGGTTTCTTGTTATTAAACTTTTCAAATCCATCACAGAAATCAGAGCCATCACCATTGTCACATTTCTCATTGTGAAGCTGATCTCTGATGAGTGCCAAATATTGCATATTTATACACCTTTTTATTGGCACTTTACTCATCTTTTTGCGCTTAGGAATCGAGATATTATCCCATTCTCGTGTTTTCTTTGTTTTCAAGAATAAATATTTGTATTAATTAATTTTGTGTTTTAGTTAATAAATAAAGCTGGGAGAATTTGAGGAGCCAAAGAGCGAAGAATTGAGGAGAGCATCTATGGAGCATAAAGCCAAAGCCAGCGCGCAATGCGGTTGCAACCCAACAAGTAGCAACTCATCTACAAGACATGGGCTTGAGCTAGTCCAGACCCGCGACCCGGATCCGAGCCCGATCCACTCCAAGCCGTCGAGATTTCGATCTTCTACATCCTACGGTCTTGCTCCCACTAGCATCGATGTTCGATACTCAGCTCAACACCAGATCACACCAAAACCGCTTACCATCCTCGGCCGTTCGGATCTCCATCGGCTCCATCCTACGCTGCCGAGGCCTTCCCATCGTCCGTCCCTGCACTGGGCCAACACCGTATTGACCTATACCTATACCCTCTCGACTCACCTCATTTCTCCTCTCCTTCTTCTCTTTCTTCCCTTCACCCATTAGTAAAACCTCTCGCAACACCTTCATCTTCTTCCCGACCAAAGTTGCAGAGCGACCCATCTTCATCACCTCGACACTAGCCACACCACCACTACACTCCAACAACTCCTAAATATCTTTCCCTCTCTGTCATAGCTTCTCACCCTAGGAGCTAAGATCGAGAAAGAGAGAATTAGGGTTATTTCACGATTGGGAGAAAACCAAAGCAAGGAAAGCCCGGAGACGATGGAGCGGAAGCGGACAACGATTAGGAGCTACGTGGGTGAGAGGTTTAATGTAATTTTAATTTCGATTTTTTGAAATTAGGGTTAGGGTTTTATGTTGCATGTATAAATTGAAGTGGTCATGTGTATGTAGAAGGGTATGCTGGACTAGCCAAAGGCTTCAATTAGGGTTAATTTGTAGTTGTTTTCATCTTAATTATGTTTTAAATTGATTTTCTAGGGTTGAGATGAAACCCATGGTCTGTTGCTAATTTTAGTTCATGTGTTGATAATTGTTCTTGATTGAGCTTGATTGTTTAGGATAAACTTAATTTTGACACTTCAGCATATTACTTTCACGGTGTCTATCAAGTATTCATTGTAGTCGAGCATTTCTATGATTGAATGTGTAGCAATTCATACTTCAAGTGTTTATTATTGATCTTTAGACTAATTGTGCCCGAGAAGACAATTAGTACTATGGAAAAATACTCTAATTGCAATTAGGATATCCATTTTAGGATGAGTTTGATCACCCGAGTAATGAAAGCTGATTTGTGATTAGTTGTACTTTGACAAGACAACCAATACTAGGAATTAGTTAATTGCCTTAGTTGATAGTAAGCTTTCCATAGAAACCCTGGATGAATGGCAGCCTTGCCATTTCAAGGGACGAGAACGTTATTGAAGGTGAACTGAATTAGCTCGAGATTAGGTGGTGAAGTCGACACCCTAGTGCTTTACAACCTTCTTTGCCTTAGTTTAGTGTCACATTTCCATCTCGATCGCCGACAAAACTAATTATTTGAGTTACATACCCTCTGTTGTCACAATACTTCATAGAACTCAGTTAGGCAAAGCCATAGATCACACATAAGGGCACCACAAGTCTCGTGGTTCGACCGTACGTGCCCGGTGCTACAACCAGGACAGTGCACTTGCGGCGGTATCACCGTAGGCTTCATTTTATACATCTTTTCGGGCCTACCAAGTTTTTGGCGCCGGCTGGGGGACTTGGCGCGTGCCTTTTGTTGGTTGTTGGCTTGTCTCTTCGCTTTCATTTCATCCTGTAAATAGTCACACTGCATTGTCATTTTTAGCTCTTTGTTAGTGTAACTTAACTATTCTATACGTTATTGCATTTAATTTTGTTTACATCATCCATAACTTACATTGCATCAATACCTTCTTAGTGTAACTTAGTTGTTTTCCTTTACTTGCATCTTCATTCTTTGTGCCTTTTCACTGTTAATCCTCTCGCTGCATGCTAGTTATTGTACTTTTGCATCTAGTTAGTTTAATTCTTCATTTGTGTCTTATTTGCAATATTCACTAGCCCCCGCAACATCTCCCCATGTCGGTCAAATAAGAATAAGAATTGTGTCTTTCCCACAATGTTAGCACTATTATCCTGTGGCTCATTTTTTGGGAACTAAGATTGTTTGTTGAGCCTTAGTCTTGGCAGCTGGTCATTTGCTCTTGTTTGTGCTAGTTACATTGCTTAAAAAGGGAGAAAGACGAGGCAAAACCCAGGTTCTTGAGGTTAGTCCCACGTATGCCACTAAACTTGGTATGCTCTCTGTGCCATTGATGCTCAACTCTTATGCATGTTTGATCTTGATTCGAGCCTTGTATGAGCTTTGTTCTCACACTGCGCATGTTCTATCCTGTTGCATCCGTGCTTCTACGAACCCATCCACGCAATTTATGAGCATTCACGTGTGAGAACTAGTGCACCTGTATTGTTAGCTTGTACTTGTATGCCCTGTTCGGTGCGGTTAAACCTTACCATGTTGACCCCTGTTGAGCCAAGCCTGAGCATTAGCACAGGCAACCCCACCCCAGGCTGTGGGGCTTTGTTGCAACTTGGCACGACCAAGGCGAGCACATAACCTTGTGCTTGAGCGTGATTACATGCATTGCCGTAGCCATTGCACACGGCCAGTGTGAGTTGCCAACTCTGCACCAACAGAACCCCGTGGGCCTGCAAACTTGCTCACCACCGCCCGGCAATTTGCCTTCAACCCAATCATTGGCTGTCACAAAAGCTTTGAGTGTGTGTAAGCTAAACCCACTTCTCCGGGCTTGCACATACCAATCGAGCCCAATAAACATAACTGTGCTAACTAATCGAACCCAAGCACCATCAACCGGGCTTGCACATACCAATCTGAGCCCAATAAACATAATGTGCCCAACTCAATCGAACCCGGCACCATCAAACGGGCTTGCACATACATCGGGCTTGCACCATCAATCTGGGCTCCACATACACTCTGCACTAATCATGAGGGCTGAATAGAAAACTTTAACCTCAGTCGAGTAAAAGTCCGAGTGGAGAGCCGAGTGAGTGAACTGGCACTGTTCACCGAGTTGAACCGACCAGTTGAGTTGACTCCTAAATCGTTGAGTCAATCCTAACTCGGCGATTCACCGAGTTGAATCGATTTTCATTTTTCATAATTCGGCTTACACCAAACCGAGCCCAACTCAACATCTATTTGGCCGCTCACAATCAAATTGTGCACCGGGCCTTGCAAAGCAACTCAACCTAGGCTTTGCACAACCACTTGGGCTTACACCAAAACTCAGCCCAACTCAATTCATTTTTGAGCTATACTTTTTCAAACACAACTTGGGCTGTTTAACATAGCTGGGCTAACAGCCCCCAAAGCTGAGCTTTGCACCCACCTGAGCCCACATAACTTGGCCTATCTAGCTGGGCCGTGCAAAAGACTAAGCTACACACCTGGGCTGTGCAACCAACCTGGGCCTCCCAAATAAACCAAACTTTCCCAACAAAACCAAATGAAACCCAATAAACCAAACCAATCCCACCAAAACCAAAATTAGATTGTGAGTTCAATTTGAGAGCTAAATCATGTCAGGATTTTGGTCCGCATCTGGGGATTCAAACAAATCCCTTAGAGAGCTTGCTTACGGGCACCTTTCACAGGATGAACACCCCACATACCATAGTGACTTTAGGGAATTATATGGGCCTTCTCAGGGCCCTGATCTCACATACCCTAATCATTATGATCACATACATCATCCACCACAGGTTGAAAATGAACAATTTTCTCATACCCAGTCATCACTTTTAGATCATTATGAAATGCATGCTTGCACCTTATGTGGTGGCTTAGGACCCCTGTGAGTCTTGTTATATTTTGCATGCTTTTAGACAGTCTAGGGAAAACCATGATAATCCAATATACGAAGTGTCTAGAAGTGATTATTGGGACCATAATCAACCTGCACACATGCATCATTCACCACAATGGGGAGATGAACAATTTTATACTCCCCTAACTCCTAGTTTGCAATCAATAATGGATACACTCATGGAGCAAAATGCTAGGCTTGAAATGAATGCAATGCATGACCATCCATATAGCAACATGTCTGAATTTCCCTTCTCTAGTGAACCTCATGCACAACCATACAATGAATATCCATATGAGGAATGCATACCCACTAGTGAAAACTCTCCTTTCATTGAACAACATAATGAACTTCTTGAATTTAGTCAAAACCTTGAGCAAAACCTTGAGCAATATCAAAAGTCAATCGACCAAAGGTTTGCGAGCTTAGAACTCAAATTGAGTCAAATCTGTGATGCACTAAATGAGGAAAGGGAGGAACTTCGAGATGAAATGAATGTTAGGGAAATGCATTTGTGCTATGATGATGATGATGATGAATATGAAGAGCATGTGTATTTTGAAAATGTAGTAGAATCTTTAGGTTCGAGAGACATTAATTGTCTCTTCGTGAACCCTATGAATGATGCTTCTTCTGATATTCATGCATGTGATATTGATGTGGAACCTGTGCAATTATCCTGTGAAAATGAACATGATTTACCCTCTTTTGACTTTAGGAAAGTGTGTGATGGTACAAATGATTTTAAAAATGAAAACAACCTAGATGTACCTAACCTCTCTCCTGAGTCACAAATTGAAACTCCTCCACCAAACCTAGGTGTTGTTTGTCACAAAATTGCAAAACCAACTTTTCTAAAAATGCCTAACTTAGGCCTAGAGCTTTGTGCTTCCCAAGTCCTCTTGACTATTTTGCATCAAAGTATAACACTCTTAAGGAGCCACAGTTGGAATATGTATGTTCACTTTTGTAATTAGCAAAACTCATTTCGAGTTAGACCTTTTGCATGATGTACCTTTAAAATTGCAAGACTTTGTGCTTTCAAACACACCCGTTCACAAGTTTAGGTTTGGGGGAAACTCATTCCCATTTGCAGTCTTACTTGCACTCTCATATTATATTTGTGTAAGGCTGTTAATGTGTGTACATATCTTCTATTGGGTTGATCCTCAACTCTTTAGATTGTTAGTTTATGGTGAATTTTCATTGTATATATCCAGTAGGACTTGTTAAATTTTTCTTTTCTTAATTCGGTTGAGTCTTCTTGCACATATATTATGCTAATCCGATATGATCTCCATTGAGAATATTGGATTCTAGCCTTGACTAGTGAAGCTCCAACCTTGCTTCCGCCGACATTTCCGGTAATCTCTTCCCTTTTCTCTTTTCAAAGATAGTTCTCATGGTATGTGACTGTTAAAATTTTCCTATCTGTTTGACACATTGAGGACAATGTTTGATTTAGGTTTGGGGGTGCATTTGCATTTAGAGTTTTTAGTCTTTTATTTTACCTTTTATTTGCAAAAAAAAAAAAAAAAAAAAAAAAAAATCAAAAATCAAAAACTTTTTGCAAATAAAAACCTCCAACTTTTAGAGATTTTAGAGTCACTAGCATGCTTCTAGCTATGTTTACATAGAGAATCCGACCTGAAATAACAGAATTGGAAGTCGAAAACGCAATCGGGTTTCTTAGTTGATTAGAGCGTTAAAGTTGGATTTAACCATACGGAGGGCTAATTAGGTGTTTGTTTAGATATTACATTGTAGTAGAATTGTGATCACCCATAGTGGAGACTACCCATTTTACATCAAGCGAGGTACAGACCTTCACTCTTTGTGACTTTCTAGAAAAGCTTTTAGAGTGTGTGTCACCGTACGTCAATCCAGGAGTAGGAAAGGTGAGCTACCCAACCTCGCACCACTTTCAGCACTACTTTTGATCTCTTGAGTGCTAATTCCGTCAATCATGAGGGTGACGTCTAAAGATGAAAACTCCTTCTAAATATCGATTTGTAGTTAGCATCTCTCTCTCTCAATCGACAAGACCCATAGAAACACATCATCACAAGAACAGGAGCAGAATCGAGAATATTGAAATAAAATTTGATATAGTCCAAGGTTTATGTGCAACAAAGAAAAGAAAATAAGATGAGAATTAATGAAGTTTGTGAAAAATTGATTTTATCGTTTTATTTATTGTAAATAAAAAAAAAAAAAAAAAAAAAAAAAAATTGTAGTTTATTTTACGTGTCTAGTTACCACCAAATTATTGTTGCTAAAAAAAAAAAAAAAAAAAAAAAAAAAAAAAAAAAAAAAAAAAAAAAAAAAAATTATTATTATTATTAAGTTTTTGTGAAGTTCAGAAGTTCGTCATCAATAGTTGAAGACTGAAGACCGAAGACCGAAGACCGAAGACGTTTCTATGGTTTCTTATGAGAGAGTGATATTAATTGCCGATCGGGAGAAGTGAGTGAGTACTCCCACCCTTATTAATGGTTGATTTTCCCTTCTTAGAGATCATTAGAAAAAGATTCTTTTTGTCCACACTTCAGGTGGAGTCTCCAGATTTTATTTCGGAAGGTTATCCTTCTTACCTACAACGTGTGCGGGATTTCTCTCTTTATTCCCGCTTTGCACACATGAGAGACTAAAAGCGATCTTTTTGAGTGCAATTATCATAAAACCCTAATGGTGAGGCAGAAGTTGAGACTTATGATCACAATCGAATCCGAATTCTTTCATATGGTATGGTTACTTCTCGCAAAGACTTAAGGATGAGAATGTGTTCTTCGATAGTTCTAACTACATTACTAGCATGCGAAACTCTATGTCCTCATAGCTCCTTGGATGCTTGAGACTCTTTTACACGAAGTTGGAGAAGGTTTTGTGGGTACACCTCTTGTAAACCCTCACGAGACTACAACTCGTCCACTAGGGACACCTAGGGGTTTAAAGGCTTAGTGCATACGCTAAATGCATTCGAGAGACTGCGCGACGGGGGTATAGTTAGGATTTCTTATTTTTCGTTTCACTTGAGGACAAGTAAAATTCAGGTTTGGGGGTATTTGATGAGTGCCAAATATTGCATATTTATACACCTTTTTATTGGCACTTTACTCATCTTTGCGCTTTAGGAATCGAGATATTATCCCAGTTCTGTGTTTTCTTTGTTTTCAAGAATAAATATTTGTATTAATTAATTTTGTGTTTTTAGGTAATAAATAAAGCTCGGAGAATTTGAGGAGCCAAAGAGCGAAGAATTGGAGTCGAGCATCTATGGAGCATAAAGCCAAAGCTCGCGCAATGCAACGGTTGCAACCCAACAAGTAGCAACTCATCTACAAGACATGGGCTTGAGCTAGTCCCGACCCGCGACCCGGATCGAGCAGTCCGTCCCACCCAAGCCGTCGAGATTTCGATCTTCTACATCCTACGGTCGCTGCTCCCACTAGCATCGATGTTCGATACTCCGCTCAACACCAGATCACACCAAAACCGCTTACCATCCTCGGCCGTTCAGATCTCCATCAGCTCCATCCTACGCTCGCTGAGGCCTTCCCATCGTCCGTCGCTGTACCTGCTCAACACTGTATTGACCTATACCCTATACCCTCTCGACTCACCTCATTTCTCCTCTCCTTCTTCTCTTTCTTCCCTTCACCCGACGAAACCTCTCACCCAACACCTTCATCTTCTTCCCAGACCAAAGTTGCGAAAGCACCATCTCCATCACCTCGACACTAGCCACACCACCACTACACTCCAACAACTCCTAAATATCTTTCCCTCTCTGTCATAGCTTCTCACCCTAGGAGCTAAGATCGAGAAAGAGAGAATTAGGGTTATTTCTGATTGGGAGAAAACCAAAGCAAGAAAGCCAGAGACGATGGAGCGGAGTGGACAACGATTGGAGCGACGTGGGTGAGAGGTTTAATGTAATTTTAATTTCGATTTTGAAATTAGGGTTAGGGTTTATGTTGCATGTATAAATTGAAGTGGTCTGTATGTAGAAGGGTATGCCTGGACTAGCCGGTGCTTGATTAGGGTTAATTTGTAGTTGTTTTCATCTTAATTATGTTTTAAATTGATTTTCTAGGGTTGAGATGAAACCCCATGGTCATTGCTAATTTTAGTTCATGTGTTGATAATTGTTCTTGATTGAGCTTGATTGTTTAGGATAAACTTAATTTGACACTTCAAACATATTACTTTCACGGTGTCTATCAAGTATTCATTGTAGTCGAGCATTTCTATGATTGAATGTGTAGCAATTCATACTTCGGTGTTTATTATTGATCTTTAGACTAATTGTGCCACGAGAAGACAATTAGTACTATGGAAAAATACTCTAATTGCAATTAGGATATCCATTTTAGGATGAGTTTGATCACACGAGTAATGAAATCGATTTGTGATTAGTTGTACTTTGACAAGACAACCAATACTAGGAATTAGTTAATTGCCTTAGTTGATAGTAAGCTTTCCATAGAAACCACGGATGAATGGCAGCCTTGCCATTTCAAGGGACGAACGTTATTGAAGGTGAACTGAATTAGCTCAGATTAGGTGGTGAAGTCGACACCCTAGTGCTTTACAACCTTCTTTGCCTTAGTTTAGTGTCACATTTCCATCTCAGTCGCTTCGACAAAACCAATTATTTGAGTTACATACCCTCTGTTGTCACAATACTTCATAGAACTCAGTTAGGCAAAGCCATAGATCACACATAAGGGCACCACAAGTCTCTGTGGTTCGACCCGTACGTGCCCAGTGCTACAACCAGACACCGTGCACTTGCGGTATCACCGTAGGCTTCATTTTATACATCTTTTCGGGCCTACCATCTACTAAATATAAGATTTAATTTATAGATACATAATTACAGGATCGTGAACTTCATGATTATCACACAATAATATATGCGAGTTATAGAAAATACCTTATAGCGCTAGTCCTTAGTCTTTGATCGATAAACACAGAGCAACGGTAATACCTTGTAGAGGTCATGGTTTCTCTCTTGACCTTAGCTGTAATGAGTAATTCCTTAGACCCAACATCGATGGTTGTTGTGTCTCTTTTATAGGTAGAGAGAGGACTAAGTTCCTAGGATTTTAGTTTCAACTTTTGATCTCGACCGTCCATCAAGGAAGAGGATAATTAGGAAATAACTCCTTAATGAAACCTAATAAGTTTAGCAACATCTCAATTAGCCCAAAATTATCACATGGGCCCAATGAGATAATCCATGTTATGGAAATTATCTTACATTCTCCCCCGGTCCATGAGATAATTTTTATCTGTGGTTAATTGAGAAAACATAAGGCGCGCATAATTGCTAAACCAAATTTATTGGTTATCATAATACCTTGATCAAGCAAACTGCTCATGCGAGTCATAGCGGTGGCACATTGTCCTGTTATCAATATGTTCCCTTCCATGTACCACAACATGAGTACCTTGCTCAACTAGGCCTTACATAGGAGTATCATAATGGTCCAGTAATGTCTTTATGAAAGACAATTTCTGTTAACATTCATCCATTCCCATAAGTGTATACTAAATACGGATACAGAAATAAATTCAGAAATACGTTATTAAGAGCTCAATAAGTGTTCAAAAATAAGCACATAAATTAGCTGAATTCAATAATCAATTACTCCCACATACCTGAGACTTTAATCTTTTCTTAAGAGGTCTTAAAGGTAATTATTCATTAAGTGCATTTCCGAATGCAATTATGCTTAAGCGATAAATGAACAACTATTGTATCTCGAGATTTCCTAATTCATATATACTCAAGGTTCATGTGTTTTGTTCCTTTTGTATCATATCGTGCTTTAATAATGCGAAACTAAGACGATAAATTTCAGCAATGTAGAGACAAACCTTAAGTCTCCAAGTATCACTGTCATAAATATTCAAACTCAATTGTGGGACTAGTATTAATGGATTCTTCCTTTATAGAATCCGTAAATCCACCAAAAATTGAAGTTTGAAAATCCAATAAACTCTAATTGGATAGGTTAAATAATTGTAAGACATAATTCAAGATTAATATCTCTAGATTCTTGATAACTTTCCCATAATTTGTTCTTCGTTTATGGCATTTAGTTAACATATCAACATATTATTATATGTTCCATATCAAAATTATAAGACATAATGAAGATTAAATTTATATCTTATATGCAACATGAAACAAAATTTGTTAAATATGTTATTATCTCTAAATTCTTTGAATATTCGATGTATGCTTTATATGAGAGCTTTAGTAATCCATATGATATGTGACTATCACATGGTAAGCTTCATTGATATCGTTCATTTAAAAAATATAAAGATAGGCATAAAGTCAAGATCACTACTCGTAGGTAGTAAGTCTTAACATGAAACACCAAGAGTATGAACTTCTCCCACTTGATCTTGAGGTATATGCATAAATCGTAATAATTTCATCCAAAACTTGAAACATTTATAGTTTTGTTGAATTTCATATACCATTATGGGAGTCTGCTTAAATTTCATACTTTGATTTCTAAAATTTGTAGACTAAAATTTTTCATTAATAAAGGCTATTTTAACATTTAATTAATGCAACTCTTAGGTCATCTTGAGCTACAAATATTACTATGATAATTATGCATAGTCTTTCTTTGACACGAGAGAAAAACTTATTTATAATCAATGCATCGTTTGAGTAAAATCTTTGGCAATAAGTCTTGCTTTATACCGTTTAAAATTGCTATTACAAATCAGTATTAGGTCGAAAGACCCACTTTCATACAACCGATTTGTGTCTTTCGAGCAATTAAACAATATCCGAGACTTGACTTTCAACCAATGATTTTTGCTCACATAGCATCAATCCATTAATCAAAATTATTACACATAATATTTGTGAGAACCCAAAACCGAGTCTTTTCCATTCCATATCAAATGTAATAAATTCTTGTAAGAAAATCTTTGAAACAACATGAATAACTTTTCTTTCAATCTCTGTTGAGAACTTCTTAATCTTTGGTTCATGTTGTTATCAAAAAAATTTCTATATTGGCGTAGTTATATTATGGAGTATTGGATCAGTAATTTGTGGTCTTTCATTATCTAACATTCTGATAATGAGAAGATTCACCATATCTGTAGAAATCTTATATATATCATGATTTCTTGAACAAATATATCCACGTACTCCCACTGATTATGCCATCATTAACGAATTTATATTTTCGGTTTCAATAAGTCTCATACTACGGTTAGAACGTTAAAGAATACCATTTGGATTATTTAGGAAAACCAATGAACCAATAATAGTTTCCAAATACAATTTTCATTCTTTGGAATGTAAGCCCTCACCTCCAAGCGAACAACCATAACTTAAAGGTGATTTAAACTAGGTTTCCGACCATTCTAGTCCAAAGTGTGTCTTTGAAATTCTTTACTCGGAAATCTATTTAAATTACACAGTTGTTGAAAGAACATACATTCACTGATATGTGGTCATCATGCATAAATCATCATGCTTCTAACCATTTTCATAAAAGTATGATTTTGCCTTTTGTTATACACCATTATGCCAAGGATAAGTTGGCCTTGTGTATTGAGCAACAAATCCAAACTTTTGGAGATACTACGTAAAAGATTTAGGATATTATCCTATTTTGTCATACCTTTCACAATATTCACCACCTTTATCAGACTTTATGATTTTTCACTTTCTCTATAATTGCCTTTCAATTTCAATAATGAATGTTCGAGAAAACATCCACGGATTGAGATTCATAATGCAATTGATAAACAATAACGCGAAAAATCATCAGGTGATAAACAATTTTATCTTCCAAAAAATGGACCATTAAAAGTCTACAAAATAATCATAATCAACAATTAATAAGAACAAAAGCTGAAATTTACAATAGAGATAAATGACAATTAAGCTTACAATAGTTTCATACCTTCAATAAGATTCTCATGGGTAAAATCTTATCAAGGAACAATGTGAGACATGAAAAACATCAAGTACATACTTTACCTTCTCATACACACAACATTATGTTTGTTTAATACCACAACTAGAATCAATGTGGGAGAATCTCGTCCTATCATGTATTAACAAACTCAAATAATTCTAATGTTCAACCTAATACATCGGAATAATAGTCACATGTGGGTAGCTATTATTTTACATGTATATGTAACATTTAGATAACCTTACTGCTTTGTTTAAACATGTGAACCAAAACTACTTGTGAGCAGCATTGCTCTAATCGTTAAGTCAAACTAACATGACTCAAAATATACAATACTTACAAGATAAGAGTTTAGTATCACTGTGGTGATAACTAAACAATCCAGCAAATATGTACAATTGCAAATATCACACTAGCTTTTCTTGTGACATTGCATGGTCCTAATCAATGATATGGACATCCTTGATCTGATCATAAAATTAGTCGATTATAAACAATTATGAGTAACCCTGAAACATCATAAGCATTTATTCAAAAGCATGTCATATATAATTTGTGAAAAAAGTCCAACACCCTTTAATTAAAAAAATATCCAAACGTGATGAACCTTTCATAAACCAAAATCGAGCATTAAGCAAGTCTATAAGTATAATTCAATAATAAAATTTCGTTGAAGAAAGTTCTTTGATGCACCGTTAGTTAAATTCGATACTAATTTTAAGGATCAGAATAAATAAAGGTTATAGTGTAGATAATGATTTTCACAAATATAGGAAATAACCCAAAAAACAATAATTGTTTATTTCTTCTTTAAAAAATGCACCAAGCTTTAGACTTAAAGTAACATATTTGATTGCTCATTTAAAATATGAAAATCCATTATGGGTTACTCAATTCTATATAAGCATTAAAAACTTTAAATAAGCATTTTAAAGAAAGTATGTACCAAAAATCATGTGGCGTTTACTTAATCATGATTTTATTTGAATGTGTCTATCAAAAATGGTCAAAAGAAAAAATGAACATAATGACACTAGACACCCTCAAGATTTAAATCAATTCATATCCATAATGTATGATCAACAATCATATCAGTCAGTGTTTTCTTAAATATGTGAACTTCAATTTCCTGTGGGTAAATTCTGTTCTGATATATGTAAGAAAAACAAGATTACAAGCATTTGACAAAATTGTGATCATGACCAAAAGTGATTTGACATCACTGTGGTGATAGTCAATCAACTAAAATAATGTCATTATCACATGATGTCGATAACTGCAAAACCTACACTTTACGGTTTGCAAATTCACGCTTTATAATGACATTATGATTATCTTTGAGATATAACACTCTAGCATCACCGTGGTGATAACTAAAGAGTCCTATAATAATTTTAAGTATAATCCCATAAAATAAAATTTAAAGAAAAAAAATAATAATGTGAGAGAAACTATACCATAACGCACACACAAACCATATCATAATGCACACACAAATTTAATGGTGTCAAAAAATGGTTTTGATCATAAAATTTATAATAAAACTCGATAAGAAATCGTTTTATTGTTTCGATAAAGCGGAAGCACGTTAGTTGGTTTGCATTTCTTAAAGTGGTTCTAACTACATAATCACTAGAACAGAAATGGGTAAAAGGTGGTTTCGGTTAGACCTGGAACTTAATACTGAACCAGAACAGGTATGCAACGGATATGGAACCGGGTTGGAACAGTTAAACAGGTCCGGGTTGGAACAGTTAACCGGCACGGAACCTGGATCGGGTGGGAACAGGTTCAGGGTCACTCAGGTTCGGTTATGGAACTGATTCCGGTAGGGAATGGCTTAGATAAAACCAGGTTTGTTTTATTATGACCACCTAACTTAATTAATTCAGACTTTTTCTTTATCTTTATTTCCTTAAGTGATAACGGTCCCATTAATCCATTTAATGATTTAAATTTTTAAGAAATAATATTTAATATCTTTGCATTAACAAACACGTACACACTGTACACGTCCAAGTGAAGATATTCATATTTCCGTTTCGGAGATACCATCATTATGAATTCATCATTATTACCACATATATGTACATTGTGGACATAATTATCTAACCTAAGCCCACATGCCCAAAATATCATGTTTCCTTTTATCTTCCAACTTGCGAAAGAGACAGAGAAACCTAACGCGGCCGATTAGATTGATTGGCGATCTGAATTTTATGCTACTGGTTATGACGAGTTATCATGGCAGTGATATTTATGAACAGTGAAGTTTGATTACTAGTACGGGACCATTGTTGCATACCGTCAACGGATGATCATGAGTTCTAAACGCAAGCTCTAGATGCCAACTATAAGATTTAATTTATAGATACATAATTACAGGATCGTGAACTTCATGATTATCACACAATAATATATGCAGGTTATAGAAAATACCTTATAGCGCTAGTCCTTAGTCTTTGATCGATCAACCTGGAGCAACGGTAATACCTTGTAGAGGTCATGGTTTCTCTCTCTTGACCTTAGCTGTAATGAGTAATTCCTTAGACCCAACATCGATGGTTGTTGTGTCTCTTTTATAGGTAGAGAGAGGACCAAGTTCCTAGGATTTTAGTTTCAACTTTTGATCTCGACCGTCCATCAAGGAAGAGGATAATTAGGAAATAACTCCTTAATGAAACCTAATAAGTTTAGCAACATCTCAATTAGCCCAAAATTATCACATGGGCCCAATGAGATAATTCCATGTTATGGAAATTATCTTACAGAAATCAGAGCCATCACCACTGTCACATTTCTCATTGTGAAGCTGATCTACTAAACGGATTTTGCTTCTTTTTTTTTTTGTTGTAAAATGAATTCCCATGCAAGAAATATTATATTACTCGTAGTTGCTAGTCTTATAAAAAAAAAAGTAACTAATTAACCATTGCTAAATCATATTTCTGCTTATAAAAAGTCTCTCCTATAATTTTAGTTGTAGTGCAAAATCGAAGGATCGTGTAGAAAAATAGAGGGTGGAAAGTGGAGTTCGGCAGTTCGCCAATAAAAATATAAGATGGATCCGTGTCTTTTTAAGCAAAAGGTTTTAATTCACCAACAAAAATTGTTTACAAACCGTTCATTCAGACGACCCCAAAAATGCCCTCCCCCATAAACCATTTGTATTGTGTGAGTTTCCATTTTGGTATTGCGTTTGTCTATTCATAGAACATGTGTCTATTGAAGAAAACATATTTGGATTAATAGATAGAGAACTAATTTATGCAAATAATCTCATTGATATAGCAGAAGAAGTTGGGATACAGTTTCTCTGTATTAGTAGAAGAAGTATGTTGATCATGTCTTCTTATACTTGGTGACGATAGATTGTTATACTTGGTGACCATAGATTATAGTGTTGAATTGTTTCTGCAATGTCATGTTGCTTGTAGAAAAGAAAAGACTGAGGTGTGAATCTCTTGAATTAAGGAAAATATTTCCTTTTTTTCTCCACGTCTAATTAAGTCAGGTAAATAACAACCAAAAATCTGAATTGAGGTAGTTAATAAAGGGCGACAAGTGTTGAATGGAGATTTGTAGGAACAGGGGAACAGGCTTATTTAGTAACAGACGATCCGGAGCCTCAGGATTATTATGTCTTATGAAAGGAGCCAATCATAGAGCGCTGACAGGGACACTTTTAGTGCTGACATGGCTTCACCAAAAGCAAGTGTGATTGTGGTGCTGACATGTGGCTACTTAGGGTCCCTAATTATAAAGAAAGATTGTTAGTTTGTTCTTTGTTTATAAGAGTGTTATTTGTTTTGGGTTAAGCTATATTAACTGGTTAATTTATTAGTTGGGCAATAGAAGAAACAGTACTACTGCAAGCAACCAGTCTTCCAGTAATGCTATCATTGTAGTCTGCTACTGAAATAAGAACTTGCTAAGATACTTTCATGTTGGAACAACTGCAAGGTGTCTGAGAGGAATACTCGTGTGTGCTCTTCGCGTTTGAAATTGGGACTGACTGTCATTAAGGAAGAGATAAGTGGTTAAAGAAAGAACACAACTTAGTGTTTCACCAAGTTTTCTGGCAAGAATTCAGACCCGAGTATGTAACAGTTCTTAAGAATTTGAGAATTTTTAATTTCTCATAGTGCCATTACTAGAAGCCTTACCCAATTTTTTGGAGCTTTAAGTCAGTTGAGAGCAGTGGCGGAACTGGAAAATAAAGCTGGGGGTGGCTTGAAAATCAATTGGATTTGTGGGGGTGGCTTAAGCCTATGTTTTAGGCATGATTTTGTTTTGCGAAACTTAAAATCATGGTGAAAAAAACAAGTATTTCAGGACCTTCCGCCACTCATAGACCTTAGCTTAGCTATGACTGACATTAGAGTATTGCATGAGCGATGCAGTAATCTCTACAATGTTGAGTATGTGCATCCTCCCAAAGAGGTAACCAATTGCACGTGGACCTGTGTTTCATCTGGTCTACCAAATTTGGCAATAGGCAGCTTTCCTTTCCTATGCTAGCTTCACTTTTTAGTTTTTACAGCCGGCTTTGACTTTTCGAATTCTAGATTCTTCAGGATTAGTATAAATATAAATATAAAGTAAAACAAAAGGGTTATTAAGTTTGCTTTCTCAACAATAAATCCCATTCTTCCTGTTTCTTTCCGTACGCTCAAACCCTAAGTCGAGTAACAATGAATCTGGGTTCTTGATTGCAAGCTAGTATGCACAACTTGGAGAAATCTTGTTTCTCATCATCCATTATTCCTTCAGATACACTTGCATCATCTTAATCACCCTTTTGCTGATTCTAATAAGTTGGGTTTTATTGCTTTGACTCCAAGTGGTGTTTTCAAAACCGAGAGATTTGAAATTGAATTACAAGGATTAGTTTGGTATTTTGAATATAATGAGAATCATGATTACCTGTCAACAACACCCATTGAAAGCATTAGAAGGGTTAACTTTACCTCTCCGTTTCAGGATACTGGGATTGCTAGTTCATGTAATGGACTGATATGTCTCTTTAGTCATAAGGCTGAGCCAACTGTTTGTATTATTAACCCTATTACTAGAGAATATGTTGTACTTCCACAACCCAATACCGATCCTGATATGCATCTTTGTAATGAAATCGGATTGGGTTTGGGCACAATTGGATTTGGTTACGTTGCTTCAACTAATGAGTACAAAGTTGTGGCAATATATACCTTTGGCGGGTTTGTAGAAGTCCACATATACACTCTTGGCAGTGTTCAGGGATGGAGGAACCTCGGAAGATTCGATTATAATTTCGACGCATATGAACTTATTTTTGCCAATGGATCACTTTATTGGATGAACAATAATATTAAACCAGATATCGTCGCCTTCGACTTGTCTGAGGAGAAGTTTTGCGAGTATATTCTACAACTTCCTTTGCCACCGGACCGTAATTATTGGAGGAATAAAATTGGGGTTTTGGATGGGGTTTTGTTTTATGCCGTCGGGCTAGAGGCTGAAGGATCCGACTATTATCCTTATGACATATGGCTATTAAAAAACAGCACTGACAATCATGACAGGAAAGAGCAGCCAGACGGACATCAGTCAATGGTATGGAATCAAGAGATTAGGATTGAATTCATCAAATCAACAAAAGAGTTTGAGATTAGCAGCATCAAAATGTTTGCCATTACAAAGACTGGCGGTGTTTTAACTCACCCTGAAAACTATCTCACCATTTACGACCCAAAAGCTTCAACCTCGAGAATGCTTCTGCATTTTAAGGAACGGTTTCATAAAGTACTCCCCCATAAGAATACCTTGGTTTCGTTAAAAGAATTAGGGGAAAAAAATACGAAAACAATGGAGTCGATTGATGAAGGAGATAGAAAGCTGTGATGGACCTGTCAAGCAGGCGCAAGATGATGCACATCCTGAATACATGCGTTATCTTTGTTAAGTTTAGGAAGGAATATTCATATCATTCATAGTTTCATTCTATATAAACCCGGTAACCCTTGTGTGAACGTAATGCTATTAATCGTATCTGATTGAGTTTATATGATAAAATTATTTTCAGTCTGTCTTTGTATTGTCAATCCAACTTTATGGAAGTGTTAAGCTCTATATATTCGTTGCTTTGTTAATAGTACATTTGAAAATGTGATCGAGCATACACAGATAATATCGTGGAACGAGAGGGATATATCCCAGAAGTTTTGACGAATAATAGTCACTCTAGTATACAGCAAGCAGCCTAGCTAGTTATCTGACTTCAAATAAAACATATGCAACTTGTTCCTGTAGAGGACATGAAAACTTACTCCCAAACCCCAAGAAAATTAAAAAACTATTAGGTCTACAGAGTTGCGGAATAGGGATTGATTGGGTATGGGAACATACACTCAATTTTATGTCATAGGTGCATTTTATAGCAATTATGATTAGAATCCGCAGCTCCATGTCCAAATGTTATGAAACATCTGTGATTGATTCTGACAAGGTTCTTAGAAATCAAGGAATCGAAGGGGTCACAAGTTCGAGGTATTTTCTTATTAGTTTGTTGGACTTGGACTTCCATATCACAACATTTACTTATTATTTTCTTATTAGTTTGTTGCTCTATAATTAAACTGGCAACATTTGTGGTCTATTTATGCAACGCTAAGACGATTAACCTATACAGATTTGTCACAGAATTTACCTTTTTCTATCGTATACCTTCTCTGGTAGGTGTTGCTTAGGCATCACTTAATCTTGGTATTCTTGTAAAATAAGCAAGAATATTCATGAAGTGTTGTGCTAGCTATACTTTATATCGTTGATAATAGAAATATTCATGAAGTGTTGTGCTAGCTATACTTTATATCGTTTATAATAATAGAAATATTCATGAAGTGTTGTGCTAGCTATACTTTATTTATCGTTTAAAATAAGCTGGAATATTCATGAAGTGTTGTGCTTGCTATCCTTTATATTTTTCACATATCCACATGAATATTCATGTAGTGTTGTGCTAGCAATCCTTTATATCTTTGTCTTGGATTGGCATCTTTGTTTTCTTTACTATTTAATCCTTTTGTTGAGTGGAAACTGGTCTACAATAGAATATAGTAGGAAAAACCAATTGGTCCTAGGAATAATATATTAGAGACAGTCCTAGTTCAATTGTTCCGATCAATTGTTTGTTTGGTCCTATTTGGTAATATAAATTATAGTTTGGTCCTAAAAATTATCATTTGGTCCTATCTTGATGCCATGGATGATGTAAATGTCACCTGTAGTGGCGAAATACCATTTGGATAAGGACCATATATATAGTCGAAAAAAGTAGGAGAGAATAAATCATTCTCGATTTACTTTCTCTCCACATATTTTCATATTACTTTCTCTCTTTAATGTTTTCGGATCTAGTTTCTTCTCTCCATTTCTTTTTTCTTTTTCTTTCTAAAAGCTGTTTTTTATTTTGCGACGAAGAAGATGATGCTTTATGATGAAGAAGAAGAAGAAGAAACCGATAGCGGCGATGTGTCCTGCTGCCGTTTTGATGTTGTCATTGAAGACGGTGATGAAGAAGAAGAAGAAAACGATGGCGGCGATTTCCCTCTTGCCGTTTTGATGTTGTCGTTGAAGTGATGAAGAAGAAGAAGAAGAAGAAGAAAACGATGGACGGCGATTTTACTGCTGGCTGCTTGTTTTTGATGTTGGCGATGAAGACAACGTAACAAAATATTGCTCTTGTTGTTCGTTGAAGATGGTGAAGAAGATAAAGATCTCATTTGTTGTTGTTAAAGATGTAATCAAGAACCGATGCTTTTGTTTTGAAGATGAAGATGAAGATGAAGTTCATCAAACAAAATGAACTTTTTGCTGCTATTTTGAAGATGAAGACGAAAATGAGTTCATATTTCTTGTCTCTTGTATTCTTTTTCCTTTTTGTATGGAGTTCATTCCTGGGAATGAAGTCTGTTTTTTAGTTTTTGTATGAGTTCATTCATGGGAATGAAGTCTGTTTTTTTTTAGTTTTTGTATGGAGTTCATTCACGGGAATGAAGTCATGTTTTTTAGCTTTTTGTATGGAGTTCATTCCGGGAATGAAGTCTGTTTTTAGCTTTTTGTATGGAATTCATTCCTGGAAATGAAGTCGGTTTTTTTAGCTTTTTGTATGGAGTTCATTCTGGGAATGAAATGCATTTTTTAGCTTTTTGTATGGAGTTCATTCACGGGAATGAAGTTTGTTTTTTTAGGTGATTTTGAAAAAATAAGTAGAAATTAACAGGAATTTATTTTGAAGAATGAACTGCTACAAAAGAAAAAAAAAATAACACGTAAAGGTATTTTTGTCTATTTAAATATTTTTAAATAATTATGGACCAAACATTAAAGGCGTTTGACCAAAGGACTAAACAGACATGGACCCACCTAAAAAAGGACCAAACGATATTTTTTCCTAGAATATATACTCCTATGGAAAGAAGATACTATTACTTTTCTGGAAACAGAGATAGCAACAACTATTAAGATGAATAATAAATGAACTCATATCATCACCCATTTATTACCAATTACTACTTGTATTTTTGGAAAAGAAATGTTATCACTTTTTTATTTTTATTTTAGATAAGAAGTTAAAAAAATATAGTATCTTTTTTTAAAGTGATGTAGTGTATTAATTTAGCTTGGTAAAGTGATGTAAATGCTGGACCATAGTATACTATGATGTATCTATATATAGGTTATTCTTTCATAAGTTCCTCCACAAACTTGTTAAGCCTCCCACTCCCATTTTCTTTTTCACAATAACCATGTCATGGTTTAGTGATCCTGATTTAGTTTTTGATTTTGTAACAGGCAAAATCCGTTTATGGAGGCTTAAGAAAAACTTTGGTAGCCCTCGTGGGGCACATGATTTCACTTACTTGGGAACTGTAGCAAATTATCTGTCTTTGGTCGATCATTCTTTTCCATGGAAGAAAAGTGATTTCGATGCTTTAGCAGAATTCTTATATCGATATGACTTATCGGTGAACTGTCAAGGTTTGGTGTCAACCATAACATTCCCTCGAGATAGACGTAGAGGTTACAGCCCTGACACAAGCCGTGCAGTTTATTTCTGGTCACATGATGTAGTCAACTTGCCCCGCTATGGTCTACCTGTTCACTCGGTTCCATTTCGAGCGGTTCGATACATAGATGGCGGGTTTGCTCCTACAGAATCCAGTGACAAGGAAAATGAACTAGCTGCGAAATTGGCTTCTTGTATCAATGATCGAGATCGAGAGAAGGCTGAGAAACAAAACCTGGAGAAACAAGTTTCTGAACTTAAACTCAAGAATGCTTCGCTTACAAATGGTAACAAGTCTATTATCCTCGAACGAGATGCAGAGAAGGCTGAGAAACAAAATTTGAAGAATAAGGTAGCTGATTTAGAAGCCGCAAATGCCACTCTCAAAGAACAACTGCACCAAGAGAAGAGGGATAAGGAAGCTCTCGAGAAAAATGTTACTGATTTGACATCAAAGCTTGAAGAAAAATGTGGTAGTGGAGCTGTCTCAGGTGATAAAGAACCATGGATGAGCAATTCTACAGTATCCAGTGCTTGGGTTCGTTTTGAGGATCTTGATGTTCAAAACTTTTCAAGGAGTTTAAGGAGGACTACTTTGACCATCACCAAGGCTTCTGGCTCATTAGGCATCGGTAAAGATGTTACTACCAACGTTGAAGCGAACAATTTCTACCGAGTAATCAGAACAAGGAACGGTGGTTCCGTGTGTCTTCTAGTGGCTGTTAATGTTGCAGACTTGAATCCCAACAGGGAAAAGGCGAGATTCGATCCAAGCGTTTGGGGTTTGTTTAGCTATGCAGGAACTGATTATGCAGCTCGGAAGCCAACCGAGTCAGAAAAGCTGGTTGCATCTTAATCAGCCTTCATATCTCTCTCTATGGTGATGAAAGCCCCCATTACATAAATAAAATTGGCTGACCATCTTCTATTTTATGTTTTTAAATAAAGTCTGTTCTGGATTATAATTATAATGTCCTGTATGTTCTGGATTAAATAAAATTGGCTGACCATCTTAATCAAATCTTATCAATGTAATTTGAATTTGTATGTCTTGGATATTTATATTGTATTCTGAATCTGGTGACCGTGAATATGTCAGATATGTTGGATTCAAAACTCAGACCAAATTAGCCAGATCAGAATCATTTACTGTTTCTGCACTTAGAAAAATTAGTACATCTTTTGCAAAAAAAGTACATCCTCCAAATAAATTAGCTGAAATAAACATGTAACAGTAACACCATAACATTTGCAACCGATAAACTAAGACGTTTAAGACTTAAAGGTCGTCTTCAAAATCAGAGAGAGGGGGTATCTGCGCCGGCAAACCCTTTCTCCTCCTGATGTCCCTAACAAGATATTCATTAATCAAAGAACCAGGCTCCAAAGGATCACCCATCATCATTTCCCAGTGATCAAAGACGCACTGGGGGAAAGCCTGTCCTGCTGTCGCAGACTTGAGCATTGCAGAGAAACCAAATGACTCAACCACGGGTAGATAACCTTTAATGTCGTAGAGAGGAGTTCCTGGCCTCTGCGTTTCCTCAAAGACGTGACCGCGCTTCTGATTGAGAACACCGTAAACGCCACTAAGAGCATTCTCCGGAGCTTGGATTTCGACTAGGTACACAGGTTCTAAAAATCTAGGTTTAGCTGTGAGCTGCGCTGCATGCACAGCCCTCCTAGCGGTAGGGATGATCTGTCCACCACCTCTGTAAATATCTTCAGGATGGACAACTGCGTCACATAGATCAAAACATATACCCCTCATGCTCTCTTCTGCTAGGACACCTGCTTTTGACGCCCACTGGAACCCTGCGACAACTGATTCCTTGGTTTCATACAGGTACTGAACTCCCTTACACATATCCACAACCATATTTGGGCCAGTAGTGTTGGGGCCGAAACACCAGATCTTTTTGCAAGATCCTTATCCCATCCAAACTCTTCAGATAAGATCTTTGAACGAACTTTAAGATCATCTCTTGGCCCAATACGCCCATCATCAATGGCTTCGGCAAGTCCATCCTCAAGAGGACGTGCCTCCATGTACAAACGGTTCTGCTTGTTTTTGGACTCGCTCATCACAGTTTTCGAAGATCTTTCTAGGACAGTCTCACGGAATGAAACAATAGGGTCAGACTTCACAATTTCCGCACCTCCCATAAAATCATCCTGCAAGTTCTGCAAACAGATTTCAAGATGGAGTTCTCCAGTACCTGCAACAATGTGTTCGCCCGACTCCTCAATTGTACAAACCACCATAGGATCAGATTTGGACAGACGCTTAAGACCTTCAACCAGCTTGGGCAGGTCAGATGCAATCTTACACTGCACAGCAACACGAACGACAGGAGAGACAGAAAACTTCATGGCTCTTATAGGATGAGCATTACCTTCCTTTCCGTTTGTGAGGGTTGCACTCTTGGTGATAAATTGATCCAATCCAACTAGAGCAACTGTGTTACCACAAGGTACATCCTCCACAAACTCTTGATTCTTTCCCATCCAGATAACTGTTCTCTGGACACTCTTGGTGTACAAGTCTTTCTTCTGTCCAGAAACGTAGTTAGGTCCCATGATTCTGACCTTCGAACCTGTTGCAACCTTACCAGAAAACACACGACCAAAAGCAAAGAACCTACCCTTCTCTTCGGAGGGAATCATCATAGACACGTAAAGCATAAGAGGACCTTGGGGATCACAGTTTCTGATGGCGTTGGCATACTGGTCATCAAGAGGTCCCTCGTACAAGTTATCGACACGGTACCTCTGAGCTGTGGAAGGAGAAGGGAGATGAAATATCATCATTTCAAGTAGCGCAGAAGCTGCAGGTAGCCAATTCTGCATCACACGCTTCATCAACTGCTTCCCAGTCAACTCTTTCTCGTCATCCTTCATTGTAACTCCAAGCTTTTGCAACATAGGCCACAACTGGTCCTTTTCGTCATTCATACAAGTCGCAATAATCTGTTCGATGGGTTCATAACAGAACTGGACAAACCCACGCTTGCATGTAGCAGAAGCAGTTCTCTTCGTAGTCCATTTCTTGGTTGCTGGGTCAAAGAAGTTTTCACCCCAAAGCCTCTCCATCATCTTAGTGACATCAACACCGAACTTAGATGCATACATGTTTGCGAAATTGGTTAAAGTGAAAGCCCAACCGTGCAGACCAGCAGAAAAGGCAACCGTTCCTTTTTCAGGGTAAACCTGGACGTCGCCAAGGATTGGATCTTCATACGTTGACATAATTACATTGGCATTCTCGATGATCCTGGAGAAAGTCTGATAAGCCTCCTCTCCATCGACTTGTAGCTCAAGGAAACATCTGTCCATCTTGTTGATGGTCAGAACAGGCTTGATCCTTTCTCCAAGAGCTTGTCGTAGCACAGTCTCGGTTTGGACACAAACGCCCTCAACACAGTCAACCACCACAAGGGCACCATCAGTAATACGTAATGCAGCTGTGACTTCAGAAGAGAAATCAACGTGACCAGGTGAATCCATAAGGTTGATGAGGTACTCATTACCAACTCTTTCTCCCTTGTAGGTCTTCAAAGACTCGTCAGTCATCTTATAATATAGAGAGATACCAGTAGATTTTATGGTCATACCATGTTCTCCCTCATCTTCACGGGTATCTGTCATCCGAACATCACCAGCAGTTTCTTGAGCAATAATACCGGCAGAAGCCACTAGAGTATCTGTAAGTGTGGATTTTCCATGGTCTACATGAGCAATGACTGACATATTCCTGATATTATGTTTCAGGTCCATGATACGACGGAGCTCCTCCGCTGCAAACTTCACCATCTCTATTAATGATGGCGAAACTTTTCTATTGTTTTATCAGTACAAGGATCCCTAATTTCCACCAAAAACAAAGAATAACTTGTGTAAATAATATTGAGAGTAAGAGAAAGATGAACAACCTAACTGTAGAGAACCGCCGTGGGCAGGAGGAGGAGAGATGGTTTTTAGTGCTTCAGAGTTCTCTTCCAAAGACACCAAAAATATCTTTTGATGAGCAAGTAACAACGCTAGTGTTTATATTTATATATATACGGCATTACCGTGTGCATTACTATTCGTTTCCTAATCAACATCGTATTACTCTTCATTTCGGTTTCCTAATCAAGTCTAGACAATATTTTAGGCAATTTCGTGGTAAAGAACTTCCCAGAAATCTTCCCAAACCTAAATATAGAAGGCGCAAACTCACAAAATTTAGCCTATGGGCAAAGAGCTTTCAGCATTGCTCAAAACGGGTACATGGGATATGCGTAAACGAGGTGACAGAACTGAACAATTTTTTTTTTTATTTGAACCAATAATGGCCATATTAATTTCTTAATTTGAACCCAGTAATGGCCATATTAAATTTGCTGGCACTGTATATTCAACTAAAGCAACCTTCACAAAACCTCCAGGAAGGTTCTTTCTTTAATAAGCGAGCCAGTATTAAATATTTATACTTGCACATATTCTCCAGATACATCTTATGGTTGTCAAATATATTTAATTAAATTTCCTTCAAAATGAAGGATGAGAGTAATATATGTAAATTTCCTTCAAGAGTTTTAATTGATGGCATCATCTCTGATTCCTTCTGATGATTCACGTAACTCCATTGGATATATAGAGATGTGATGCTAAAACTCCATCTAGAAAAGGAAAGAAACTCAGTTAACTGTGTATTCATGAATCTCAAGGGAGAGACTGCATAACTCACCTTAGACATCACAAACTAAAACTCGTAGTTAGTTTCATTTGAACATTAATAACATGTCACCAACATGTTTCGAACTAGCAACACAAACTAAAAAATCACATATAAATATATCTAGATGAGTAAGCAAATATGTACTATGGCACCAGTTTGTCTTGCCAGAAGGAGGGAAACTAACTTTCCTAAAATGCATTTTATCCTCTTTACCTACTTATTACTTCTCTTTATTCAAGCATGCTTAACTTACTTCTCTTATTCAAGCATGCTTAACTTTCTATGGGAACGACACAAGGAAGGCGCTAAAACCTCACATTTGATTAACTGGGACTTGGTTCGTGCTACTAAGGAAACAAGAGGTCTTGGAGTTTGGAACTTAAGATTGATGAACTTGTGTTTGCTGGCCAAATGGGGATCGATATTTGGGGTTGAGAAGAATAAATTGTTGTATATGTGTTGAATATTCTGATCAAATATTCAACATAAATTAAATGTACAAATGATCATCAAGTGAATAGACACGCAAGAGATATATGCATTTCATCAAAGGAATCAAATCCCGATCATCCTCAGTACGTTTTCTTTGACCACGCCCATTAACCTAAAACCGTACTGTACAACCGATTTTGGTTTGAACCAATAAGCAGGTTCAGTTACAGACAGTGTAGTCAAAATCGCTCTCCAAGGTCGATTACTCGCCGAATAACCACTACAGAATATATGATAGAGGCGATTTCCGATTCTAAGTCATTCCCGATTTTTAGCGATTAAGGCGGCCGATTCTGCCGATTTAGACTGAATTTTGAGCAAAACGAGTTAATGATTTTTACGAGTTAGTCTTGCATCCACTAAAATCAGAAAAGAAAGTTTTTGTAACCCTTGGGAGTTATAATATTTAAAAAACCTCTAAATACATGATAAATACGTTCAATATAACAGTATTGTATAAATTTTTTCATTTTAATTAGGAAAACATCATGACTTATGAGAAACAATATATAAGTTATTAATAATAGATTCCGAGTATTAGACCGAGTTTTGGCGATTTTCAAGTCCGAACTGTTTGCTTCTTGCTCCAAACTCCCCAACCGAGTAGGACTGAGGAATGATTTTGACTATTTTGGTTACAAATGAACCGAAAGGTGACTTTTCAGTTTGACTGTTCATCAGTTCATGGTATAAAGATGTTAAGCATCTGTTGCTGATAAGGGTTAGCAAGAGACAGAATACAAGATATCTCTTCAGAACTTATAAATGGATGTAAGTGTACCACACATGATTTGAATATGGTTATTCTCTTCTCTTTTCTCCAGTTGTGTTGCATAAAACAAGTAGTAATATCGGAGGAGTTCAAGGGTGATTCGCTGATTTTGTTAGTCGTCAATCATAAAAGGCTTGTTGTTTCCTGGAAGGGATTTGCAATTAGTCCCTACAACAATTATAATCCAGTGGGAGCAAATAATACGTTAAAGACAACATCTTCTCGCGCCTCAAGCCTGATTGTTTCTATTCCAGGCCCTGATTATCAAAGAAAAATATGGTTTTGAGTTTTCATACTGGATCTCAAGGAAAGTAAACTTAACAAATGGTGTTTCTTGTTGGCTTAATATTGTTGAAAGATCATCTTTATGTGAGAACTCTACCTTTTTCCTCTATTCAGGTAACAACATTACTTTCTGGAATGATCTATGGTGTAGACGTATTACAATATCTACTATTTTTTCATCAATTTACAATTTATCTAGAGAAAAATATATTAGGATTCTAGACATGATCATCCCTGATGCTAGTTGGAAATTCGATTTCAAAAGAAACCTCTCAGATTCAGAAAAAAGGACTTTGCTGCTCTTATTTCTCTCATAGTTGACACTCCCCCTAATCTGGATGGATCAACAGACTCTTCATTCCACATGTGTTTTATCGGTCAAATCATTATACTCTAAATTGATTGAATCTGCTAGCATGAATAATTTCCCTTACTATTTCATTTGTTATTTGCGAATAGCCGACTTGTGATTCATGTTCTTCATTTCCAGTAGGTTCGGCTAGTTTGACAAAGTTTATTCACAATATTCCTAACGGAACTTCTCTCCACAACTTCAATTTTTATGATTACTACTCACTCAATTTATCAACTACAATTGTACAAAGAATACACGGATTAGTCCGAAAGTACCTCTAATATATAAAATTTGAAAATCCGGATTTAAAACAATAATGAAAATGGAAGAGAAAACGAAAGGATAACAAAAGAGTTTAAAATGAAATTTGGTTTTCATGAAAAATTGTGATTTTGTAATTATGAATTAGAGTGTTGATTAAGTTAGTAAGTTCTGGAGAAGATAATTACTTTAATGATAATTTCTCTATATAAAAATAGAATTTTTTCGAGCGCTCTCATTAACCGGATCTTTTGGTTGATTCTGGCCCCACCATTTTAAATTTCAGCCAATAAAATTTGAGGAAAATCTTTTAACCCCACAATATATTATTACGTCCAATCACATTCAAGAAAAATATTTACCTAAAATAGTTAAATCTAAAATCTTATAAGTTAACTAAATAAATAGAGAAAATCCTCTAAAATATATTAAAATCCAAATTAAATCAGACATTATAATTGGCATAAAAAATAAAATAAAATATCGAGATATATACACAGTGGATGATGATTTCAGCACAACGATTTCATCACGAAATTAAATCTATCGAAAAAGAACTTAACAAAGAATATCCAATGTCCAAGTACATTTCTTATAATTAAACTAATCCTAATTACAGTTACAAGCTAATGATAAGAATCTAAATCCTGATTTATAAGTGAAATTTCAATGAATTTAATGAAATTGGATCAAATTTAAACCCCTGGTTAAAACTTAAAATCAAAATACGAGGAATTGTTGATGCTTACCTAACCATGCTTCCTCTTGCGCCCGTATTATTTTTTGTTAACCCTGTCCAATAATCGAAATACAGAATCATTAATAAAAAATCATGATGAACAATATATGATATTGATCATAACATTAAGAACAAGGAACAAATAGACACTTTCAAGAAAAGAAAAAAAAAACCAAGAAAAAATAGTGCAATAGACAGCAATAATTGAGTTTTAGTATATTTTTTCTTAATACTCCTGCGTTTCAAAAAGACAGTCCTTTGACTTTGTCAAGATATTAAGGAGACCATAGTAGTTTACATACCTACCCTTAATTACTTGCCTAATTTATTTCAATAACAACATTAGTAATAAAAACTACAAAAAATTGTTATGGGATTGTAAATAGGAAATACAAAAAGGAATGAAGGATATATTTGTTTCCTTAATTACACAAATTTCATCAAAATTTTAGATTGGGTCCCATTAAAAAGATTTTATAAATATAAAAACTTAAGGGTATATTAGAGTTCATTGGAAAAATATGACTATAAACAGAAAATTTGGACATAATTTTGAAACATACCAAAATAGAATAGAGGGCGGTCTTTTTTGAAGCGAGAGGAGTATTGTTTATTCCGCACAAAAATAAATAAGAATGATTTCTAATAGTGCAATTGAGTTTAAATTTTTTTCTTAATACTCCCTCCGTCCCACTATTAGATGACCTACTTAGTTTAAAATTTTAAAAGAAGATTAATTTCAATTTCGATTCCTATAGTGCGAGTTATGCTCGATATTTTTGGACAAAAATCTAGCAAAAAATATACTACTGGAATTTTAATTCTATTCCAAAGCCGTGTAAAAACACACAGAATATTTTTTATCTACAAAAATAAAAAATTTGCATTTAATATGGTTTCCAAAACAAAGTTTTTTTTTTTTTTTTTTTTATGGGATTTGTGGGTTTGGTGTCTTTCTATATATAAATCATCCGTGAGAAGGCCAAACCTATTGTTTTCATGTTGCTTCCCCGATTCTAGGATTTTTCATTTGCGATTTAGGGTTTCTTTTTTCTGATCTACTTCGTTTTTTGTTTTGCAGGTATACATTGTTTCTTGGTTGCAGGTATCATGAAGGTTTATGATATTGTTGCGAGATCAAACATCGGATAATTTTTTTTTTTTTTTTTGCAAGTCTGATTCATGTATAAAGCGAGTTTTGTTTCTTTTGGTTGTCGCTGCTTCACATGTTGCTAAATCTTGAAATAAAGGTACGTTCCATATCATTACCGACCGTGTTTATATGATTTTTTTTTTTGTTAATTTTCTCTTTTGACGTAAGTTGACTAATCAGCTTACGGATTTTTATAGGTAACAAAAAGAGATACTGAGTACAGTACGAATCAAGAAGAAAGTATCAGATTCATGTTTGGTTGGAACCAGAAATGTAGATAGTAGAACATATGGGTGACAACATCTGTGTCTTAATTACACTTATACACGACCAATTTCAAACTCATTGGCATACTCAAAAACCTTCAAAATCTGTGCATGAGACTTTAATCAAGTGATGTTTGTTGGGAGATATATATATTTAAAAACATAGTTTTGTAATATTATATCAAACTTAGAGAAATAGTGTGGTGGTATTATTTTGGGCTCCACACTATAGACTTGGGTTCAAGTCTCACCCCATACATTTGTGTAGGTATATTATATATATCTATATTATTTATCAAAAGTCGAGGGAGAGCGGGGCCTTGGGAGGTGCAGTGATTTGAAAAATAATTTTTTGCAAATTTGACTTTTGGTTTTCAAAAACGTTTTAAGAAATTATTCTCTAATTAATTTTCATTAATTTTGGTATTATATTCTCGATAGTTTTATGATTTATTCAGGAAGATTAATTTTGGGTAATTAATCGAATTAATTTCCATTAAAGCTGAATTGATTCTCTTAAGCCTTTATAAAATTTGGTTTTACGAAAAGAGAAAGTATCCAATTTTTAAATGCGATTTTGAGCAAGTGTTAGAAAGAGTGATAGTTGGTTCGATTTCTAAAGGTGCGAGATAAATCGAACAAGAGAGTGAATCATTTGTTTTATCCCATAGGTGTTCGACAATTTTTGACTGCTAGCACAATCAAGAGAAGCGAGTCGCGAAATACCTTAAAGATAGCGCCCTAGTCGCGACTCATTCATTTGAGATCCGATTTCATTATTTCTTCATTGTTTCTAACAATGTTTTCTTTGCCTGTCGAGATTGGGGTATACCCAGATTAATTGGGGTACATCCATTTTATTCCCATCCAAACTAGTGTGCTAAGGGGTGTTTAAAAGGCGTTAAAAGACCAAATTGCCCATACTAAAAAAACCATGCCGACTAAAACATATTCAAAAAAATTTCAAAATCTTTCTTCAAAACTCTAACCATACATGATGAGATCAAAAAAAAAAAAAAACGAAGAATCAAAACGGATCGAAAGTCGGCAAGGTTTTTTTTGTCGACCTTGCCGACTAAAATATAGTCGGAAGGTTATAAGGTTGAATATCGTGCCGACTTTTCATCTATGAAATCAGTAGTTACAGGGTCGGCACGGTATTCAACCTTATACCCTTCCGACTATATTTTAGTCGCCACGATATTCATCCTTATACCTTGCGGACTATAGTTTAGTCGGCGAGGTTATGAAATTAATACCTTCTTTGACTAATCATTTTTATCCGTATGTCAAAAATTCTATAATCTATAGGGTATTTTTTTATCGACTTTGCCGACCATAAGATAGCGGCAAGGTAAGAAATCAACAAGATGCCGACTAGTGAAGCATTTACAAGAGTCTCATGTGTGTCAAAAATAATAAAGTCGACATCTTCTTCATTCATCGACCTTAGGCCATAAGTTGTCGGCATGTTCTTCATCCATGAACCTTGTCGGCCAATGTTAGTCGGCATGTTCTTCATTCGTCGACCTGCCGACTTTTGATAGTTTCAAAGCGAAAGTGTTGGATTCTTCTTTAATTTTGAGTATGATTTCATACCCGACTTTGCAATCCTCTTTTTAGAAGTTCTATGCTTTCATTTCCGTTGAAAAAAATATTCTCTAAAGAAAAAAAAATTTCATCAAAAATCTTCCCAAATGGTTCAATCAAAAACAAAATTTCATAACTTAAATTCATGATTTCAAAAGTCTTAATCTAAACTCAATTAATTAAGCTAATCAGATTTTTTAGTGTTAATTAAACAAGGGCATATTAGCCATTTAGAAAATACAAGGTTAAGGGGTGGCTTGGTTTTACTTCATTATGACCAGATTTTGTGTTATTGGGTATACCCCAATCTCGCCAGGTTTCTTTGCACAAATATGCAGGGTTGTTGAGTTATATGTTCAAGAATTTTGTGATTTTAGGGTTTATTAGCCATAGGGGTACATACTAAAGCTGCTGTTTTTTTTTTTTTTTTTTTTTTTTTGTAACCGTAGGATAAGATGTTTTTAGTTTAGTTCGGTTGTTCTAGCTCATTGGTATCATCTAGCACCCATATAGAACTTGTATTATTTGGGTGTATCTTTAGGTGACCAATTTAAAAATTATGATTTCCATGATATATCGTAGTATGTGATCAATTATTCTATATTATCAAGATATCAAGATCTTAGAGAAAAGAACAATGCATATCTAATTTTGATCCTCTTCTTCTGTTTTCAGTTTTGCAACGTAGAGGATTACCTATCTATGCCCATTCCTTGATATTATGAAGCATTGATGTAGTATGTGAACTAATTTTATTTTATGTTAATACAGGATTAAGATTAGAATTGCTTCATAGGTACATGAGAGCACTTGATCCCTTAATCTCATGTATTTCTTTAGAGAACTCTGTCAAAATGCTAAGGCATTGTTTGGTTGTCTTCTTTAAGCGTTCTTACTCTACATGTATATGTTTGTGTTTTCTCATCTCTTCATTGTTTCTAATAGAGTCATCGCTCTGTCTCATATACCCTGATTGCGTAAATTTCTATTTTTTTACTCATTGCAGGATAAGAAAATCAATGATGGAGTGATATAATTAGAATCATGGAATAAAGGCTATCATCAATTGAAGATAAATGCAAGTATCTCGAGAACATACTAAATCAGGTAATGTTGTTTAGGATTTGAATGGTGCTTTATAAGAACATACTAGAGAGAATTTTTTTCATCCAGGATAAAATAGTTAATTTCGAGATTCATTTGTTTGCGCTCGGCCTAGGTGGCAGTGATTCACACCATTGGATGCCAGGAATTCATCCTAGTAGATTATCATTTGATTTTGTAAGGTAAATTATCATTTAATTTTGTTATCTTTGTGTATTATGGTGTGAACTTAACTTAGACGGAAGGCTCACCAGTAGATTAATCCTAAGCTTATAAGGACCTTCACAAGCCTTATGGTTCTATAGACCTGACAAATGATTTGATGGCTAACAAAAGGTAGTTGTTTGTCAGCAGTCTAAGGAGGATCTTTTAATCGTGCAATTGTTCCGGTTTCTTCTGTGTTTAAGTGTGTTAGTCGTATTTGTATGATTGCTGGAAATTATAAAGATAAAGATGTTTTTGACATGGAAAATGCAGAGTTGAGTGAGGAAGTAGAAGATGAGAAGAGACTTCAACAACTCTTGATTTACTCAATGCTCACTAAGGATGATGTGGACGAAAGGGATTTTAATTTGGAGGTGAGAACAGGTAATTAAAAAATGCGTGAATGTTGTATCATTCAATGTTTGTAGAATCTCCAATGATATCTTCTATTATTATAATTATGATTTGATGCAGGGACTAAAGTCTTTCTTGTTGTTGTTGTATGATGCAGCCTGGAGGTGAACATGCATCTTAGTTTGCTATGGATATTTTCAGAATATATGTTTCTGAACCTGATTGAGTTGAGTTACCTTCTTGCTTATTGCCGACCAATGATCTTATTATTTGGAGTTCTATTAAGAATGCGAGGTATGCATGAAAGACAGGTTGTGGGTTTGAAGTTGTAGATATTATTTAATCTGTTCTCAAAATAGTTGTTTTAATATTTGGTCGTTTAGTTATTGATATCTTTCTTCGGGGTTATGGGTATGTATCTTACTGCTGGTTGTACTTCATTTTAGGAAGTGAATGAATTGATTACTGGGGTTGGAGTGAATGGTACAATTGAGTTTGGGAGTGGAGTCCGCAGAGTGCAAGTGCTTCTACCAATACCTGTCTTTTAACTCATTTTGTTTGGTTTTGCAGATGGCATCTAAGAATGCAGGCGACTAGATGGTACATTAAACTGGCTAAATGGTAAGTAACTGATCTATTTTGTATGCTGGGATGGAGTGAAAGGACATCTAATACGAGAATCCTGAACAAAGCCACTGTTTTCTTGATGAGTTGAAATCCACATATTTTTGATTGGTTTACTTTGCGTATTTTAAACTCTAGGTGCATAATCTGGTATTTGTTAAAAAATAGATACGCCTTTCAAAAAATTACAGACGCTAATTAGGTCAAAGTTTATTTCTCTCCAATTCAGTTCACGACCAAATCTTTCTCAATGATCAAGAGTTGCTGCACCGAAGAGTCTCCACCGGCTAATCAAGGTTCTATTGCTCGAAATTTCAGTTGAGTGGTCCGAATTTATATATTTCAGGTTACAAATGGAGAAGAAACAAGTGGTACCAATTGGAATCTGTTTCCGTGAGTCGTGGTGGTACCACTTCTTGCCACGAAGTTTGTAAAATTGAAGATAAAATGGGGATTATGTGTCTAAGTCGGGAGATATAGTGTATTACGGTTGAGCCAACAACAAGAAGAAGAAGTGATACATGGGATTATGTATGATTTATGAATGATTAAATGGGTTACTAAACGTGAGTTGTTTTTGAATGAAGAGAAGGAGATATAGTCGTGTTAGAAGTCGCAAGCAATTTGAATGTCTGAATCACCAATATAATGCACAGGTGTTTGCAAAATTTCCCGAATAAAGAAAATGCAAGAGTTTATCATACTACGCCAAGTACTATGAAAGTATGGGTTTGATAAACTGCATTATTTTTATTTTCTACCCATTTTACTCATTCTTTTGGTTTTGGTACACTGCATTGACAATCCATGGATTTACGGTTTTGGTACCCTTGCATTTTATTATTGCAGCTCATTGGAGCAAGAGTGACTGTATTGTCCTGTCAGTGTCTAATAGGGCACTTCACTTTAGTAAGCATTATTTTGTTTAGGTAGCCTAACATAGACAATAATGAATTTCAATGCACTATCGGGGAACTCAACTTTTATTCATTCGCATGGCTTTATATCGATGAAGGTCATTATGTATCGCTACATGGAGGATTGATCTACCTTAAACAATTACCCTCTTTACATATGACGTGTCATCATATGTGAGTCTGCCATGAAACAAACACCTAACAACACAAGCAGGCCTGTGGGGATAACAATTGTCCAAAAATAATGAGAATTTCATAAACTTTATAGTTTGGGGAATAACTGTATCTATTTTTATTTTATGACTGTGAGAGGCTATAGTTTTCCGCTCTTGATGGGGGATTTGGGGAAAGATTATAGGTTTGTCATTTGCTTTGTACGGAACAGATGGATTTGTTCACCATAATGCCATCTAGCAATGGCTAGCAAATCAAAAATGTTAAGTGACTGGGTGAGGCGAAGTCCATCCACACCAAATTAAAAATCCTAAGCATACATTGTGATGGGGAGAAACCCCGGGGCACAAAATCAAAAATGCAGTGGGAAGAGGCGAGGCGAGGCGAGGCTGAGCCACATCAAATAAAAAATCCTAAGCATATGCATTGTGACCGGGCGAGGCGAAGCCGAGCCACATCATATCCAAAATCCTAAGCATATGCATTGTGACTAGGCGAGGCGAAGCCGAGCCAAACCAAATAAAAAATCCTAAGCGATGGGGAGGGACGACCACCGCGACGCCAAATAAAAATGCACGACCGGGCAAGGAGACCCACATCATACCAAACCAAATACACTATGGTTAAAAGTCAAAAAATGACGGTAGTTGGTTTTCGGGTCCTTCCGGTGCGTAGCACGGGCACAAAATCTAGTTACAACTAGATAGGACAAAAAGCTAAACATTGGCTCAAAATATAGAACTAAAAAGTTCCTTATAAGTGTCAAATATTCTTATATAGAAGATAATGCAGGATATTCTTCCATTGAATATATAAAAGAATTTCAAGAAACATAAGAAGCCAGAATGTTAATTGTGCTAGATGTAATTATGCTGGACTGACTACAACTTACATGCTCATATATACAATGCCTCTATTCAAATGACCCGCGGAGTGCCATTTCTCCATAAATTTCAGATAAAATTCGAAATGAGACGGACATCATATACTAGATCAATAGCTGGTGCAACAATGACAATGATTTATCTTTCAATAATCAAAATAAGTTGACTACTATTGTTTTTCCTTTTTTTTTTTTACTCGGCAAAAGAAATATATTGAAAAAGCTTACGAAGAGTAAGCAAGAAACAAACAAGGCAAGCAACCCAAAGGGAGAGGAAAAACAAGCTCAACCTCCCTAGATCCCCAAAGGCGAACCTAAGACAACTAAGAAACAGACCCAAGAACAGAAAAAAACAGAAAATTACGTTATAAAAAGAAAATGATCCCAGTTAGCAATGACTTGATCAAGACAAACCCCTTTCAAAGAATTTAGGTTTTTGCACTAGAATAAAGCTTGAGTTTTTACATCTTGTATGAGAGTCGTGAAGCTTGACGTCCCGTTGTTGAAAACGATGTCATTTCGACAATTCCAAAAACACCAACAAATAGCTGCCGGCAGCACATGCCAAAGACATTTTCCAGTAGTGGATAGATTATTCACTTTCCAACCCTTGATGAGAAGGTCAATGCAATTAGGCATCACCCAGTCCATTTTAGCACTCGACATAAAATGTTGCCAAACTAAATAAGCAAATGGACAATGGAGAAGAAGATGGGCTGTGGTCTCTCTATCACGACGGCACAACAAACAACCATTAACCAAAAGTTTACCTTTCTTGTAAAGGATATCCATGGTAGCTAGTTTTTTATGATAAAACTGCCACAAAAAGAAACCCACTTTGTGCGGCCAAGCTCTTGACCAAATGCTCAAGTTTTTAGTCTCCATCAAATGCTCCTTCGCAAACCAAGAGTAAGCTGACTTTACCGAAAACACTCCTTTTTTGTCAATAGACCAGGATAAAGAGTCTTGATCAGGGCCTGTCATTAAGTTTTCTATCTTCCCAAGCAAAGTAGAGACTTCATTAATTTGAACTTGTGAAAGTCTTCTGTCCAGGCCTAGGTTCCAGGCACCACCGTTCAATAACGTCGCTGCACAATCTTTCACTGTCCATTTCTTAGTATAAGTAATGGAATAAATGTGGGGGAATGGAGCATTAAGTGGTTCTTCCCCTACCCAAGTATCCCCCAAAATCTGGGGGAATCGTACCAAAGTATCCTCCCAAAATCCGATCGTCTCCTAACTTGAGATTGGTGCATTGCTTGAAAGTTTTAAGATGACTATAAATATGTTTCCAAACTCCGCAACCGTTTCCTGAGTTAGGTTTCTTAGTCTCTCTATCCATCGTAGTTGTCCCGTGTTTTGAAACCATCGCCTTTCTCCATAACACTGTTTTTTCTTTGTTAAAACGCCACCACCATTTCGAAAGAAGCGCTTTATTCATACTTTTAACTGATTTGATGCCCAAGCCCCCATATTTCATAGGAATACGACACTTATCTAACTTCACATAATGATAACCTTTTTTAGTCTCAGAAGCATCCCATAAGAAATTCCTTATAACTTGTTCAATAATTTTGATGACTTTGGGAGGAGCTATAAACAGCGAGAGCATGTATATAGGAATACTAGATAACACACTCTTGATAAGAGACAACTTACCCTCTTTAGTTAGGCTACAGCGTTTCCATGAAGGAAGCCGACCCTTGATTCTTTCAATAATTGAGTCCCATTTCTGCAATCCCCTAGAAGTATCACCGAGCGGAAGGCCCAAATAAGAAGATGGTAAAGTGTCAGAGTTGCAACCTAACATTGCTGCCATTTTGTCCAAATTTGTTGCTTCTGCGACGCCAAAGATGCTGCATTTTGCAAAGTTGATTCGAAGGCCAGACAACATTTCGAATCCCAGGAGATAGTATCTTAGATGATTCATTTGCTCAATGGAATCGTTGAGGAAAACTAGTGTATCATTTGCGAATGGAGGTGAGTGATGTTGACTCCATTGCAGCTCATTTCCACCCTCCTATATGTCCAAGATCCTTGCCTTCTGCAACATCAGACTCAAAGCTTCAGAGACAATGAGGAAAAGGAAGGGAAAGAGGGAATCTCCTTGCGTCAAAACCTTGCATGTAGTAAAATTTGTATGAGAAGATCCATTTATAAGGACCGACAAAGGAGTATTTGTGATGCATCCTTGAATCCATTTCCTCCAAAGATCCTCAAACCCCATTTTGCTAGCACTTCATCCACGAAATCCTAAGAAACATGATCAAACGCCTTCTCGAAATCTATCTTGCAAATAACTCCCGGGACGCCACTTTTCATTCTCGAATCAAGGCACTCGTTGGCTAGAAGTGCGCAGTCCAGAATTTGTCTACCTTTTTAATAAAGGCCGACTGTTGATGAGAAATAACAAACGGTAACACCGTTTTCAATCTCTTTGCGAGCACTTTCGAGATCATCTTGTACACGGTTCCCATCAACCCAATAGGCCTGAAGTCTTTAATTTCTATGTGGTTTATCTGCAAATCAAGGTGTGAAAAGATTTTTGAAGAGTAAATTAGTGTTTGGGTCGTTAATTTTGGTATGTGTTGGGACGCAAGTTTGTCCAATTAATGATTGGGTCGTTGACCCGTTGATCTCTTAAATCGTCTGGTCAGACTGTCAACGTAATTAATCTCTCTTAATAACTGGAAGCAACACATACTCTCGCTTTACTGGATTAAAAAATACAAACATTGTTATAAGTTTGTATATCATAACATGGACCTCGACAAAGACAGATTAAACCGTTAAAGGAGCCAACAAAACAAGTACCCCAAAACGGAACCGGAAAATGAATCTAATGGGTGTTGTTGACTGATCACGATTCTCACTGTATTCAAAATAGTGAAGTTGTCCATTCTTAACAGGAAACTTAATGTGAATGTGGTATCTTTTTGAATCATTACAAAAAGTTCGGGTAGATAATGGTGGGTAATCTTATTTTCTGCTAGATATAGCAACAAGGTCTTTCGTTTAGAGGTGGAAGGAAATTAATTGCAGAAACATGGCTCTCGTGAGTCATTATGCATCAGCCTTAAGCATCATAACTATTGTCAGTGTCAGCAGAAGTTAAGAGCAGAAAGTGTAAAATTGGAATAAAACCATTGGAATTATGATAAATAGTATTCAATTATGGTGTAAATGCTTACAAAAATGGAAGGTACAGTATTTTAATTTTTGATTTTTATTAGATTCATCGTATACGACCCTTATGGTTTTGTACTTTTATGGATTCTTAGTTGTCCAAAATTATTTTGGACGTTTTAAGATTAAATCTGGTGCGTATGCATATGTTATATGCCAGAGCCACCACCTCTACCTACCACGGCATTTACCACCACCATTGTCATCATTAATTATGCACCACCGCTGCTTTATATATTACTTGATATTGCATATATTATACCATCACGTCAGCTCCACCACATAACTTTTCAAACCCTAACAACTGTTGTTTCCCTCAATAAACATTATTTCATGGCGTTTTGCAAGATTCTTCCTGCGGAAATCACATTAGATATTTTCAGTCGAGTACCAAGTGAATCAGCTCTTGATTGCAAGTTAGTATGCACCAGTTGGAATAATCTTCTTCGTCATCCATCATTTTCTCGGATGCACCTAAAACATCTTAATCATCCTTCTAATTCTTCTTCTCATTTTGGTAAGTTGGGTTTCCTTGCTTTGACGTTTTGGAGTAATATCTTTTTATACATTGAATTCAAGGAGAATCATGATCATTCAACACCCATTGAGAGAATTACACAGATTCATTTCACCCCTCCATTTACGAGTGCTGAGTTTCTTGGATCGTGTAATGGATTGATCCTTCTTGCTAGATACTCATATAAAGAACCGGCACCTCTTTGTATTTGTAACCCATTCACTAAACAACATGTTTTGCTAACTGAAATTAAGAGAGATAGGGATACTGAGGATGATCAGAATAACCATTGGACAAGCGGATTTGGTTGCGTTACTTCTACCGATGAATACAAAGTTGTAAGAATAATGTTGAAGACCGAATTTTATAGTGTCTACATATACACTGTAGGCAGCGGCAGCGGATGGAGAAACCTTGGAAGGTTTAATCTGGGATGCAGCATATATTTGTATGAACAAGCAGGTATCTTTTCCGATGGAGCTCTTCATTGGCTGGACATCGAATCGCAAATGATTGTTACCTTCAGTTTGGGGGAAGAAAAGTTTTTTGAACTTCTGCCACCTCCTCCTTTGCCACCCAACATTAATTCGCATTGTAACAGAATTGGGGTTGTGGATGGGTTTCTGTATTTTGCTATGTATCTAATTGTCGAAGAATCCGAATATTATGACATATGGCTATTACATAAGAAGAATGGTAATTCTGACATGAAAGAGCGAGAGGAACCACAGTCATTGGTTTGGCGTAAAGAGTTTAGGGTTGAGGAAAACGAAGTATTGGCTGTTACGAAGAGTAAAGGCGTTATAACTTCCAATTATAATTATCTCCATTTTTATGATACAAAAGCTTCGATCTCGAAAAGACTTATCGACTATAAAGAAAATTTTAGTAGAGTATTTCCTCACAAAAACACATTTGTTTCCCTGAAAGAATTAGGAGAAGAAGATACAAAGATAATGGAGTTAGTTGAAGTTAAGGAGACAGGAAGCCATGATCCGACTTTCAACCAGCTGCAGAAGGATTAGATGTTGGATACCTACTTTAAATTGTCTTAGTGAGTGATGTGTGTTGTTAAGGAGTCTTTTTTACTTTCTGTTATTTTTAGCTTTACTGCTTTGTTAACTTTGCACTTTGTTAGTTTCTATAAGAAAAAAAAAAATAATAATAATAATTAAGTGCATTGACCTTATCTGAATGGCATCAATACTTTGGTGACATAATTTGTGTATCCGCATGGAGTCAATCCTAAAAGTAGGCACCATTGTGGAATGAGAGAGCTTTCAGTAGTGCACTGGAAATATTTATGTGAGTATATTTTATGTCTTTTGGATAACTTTGATTTTGTTAGATCTCGAGTTGCAACATTAGCCACCACACGTTCAGTTGCGCAGCTAACACTAGATTAGAATACATGATCTATAAATTCCTCTTTCTGAATTCTTCCTATACTACCCTCTCTCTTTTGTTGTGGAAGCCTATGGTATCCAACTGATGAAGAAAAAAAACCTCTTCTCCTTCGATCCTGATCAGTTTTCATTCGCCAAGTAATCACTCTTACCTTGCTGAATTTATTTCTTCAGTACGAGTTATGGTTCCATGTAAAGTCTGCATTTGTATCTAGAAGGAACTAGTGTCTTGCCCGTGCGTTGCACGCGGTTAAGTAAATTGAATTACTATTTGTGCTGAAAATGTAGAGACGCAGGCCATACCAAGCTTTTTAGGGGCCGTAGGTAAAAACGAAAATAGGGGCCCTACAAAAAAATACCGATTGCTTAAAGTAAAAAGACCGATAGTATAAATATGGTTAAAAAAAAAAAAAAATAGTTCCTCTGCATAGAATTGATCTTCCTAGCCTCCTCAATTCAAATTCATCAATGATCGTATCATAATCGATGTTATTCCCCTTCCTCGCACTAAAGTCAATGGATTCCGACGACTCTAGCAAAGCATCACGTATTTCGGGGAAGTTGGAATCGCATTGCTTTGACACTCTCCATATGAATTTTCCACCGAGTATCGATAACTGCTTAACGGTAAAAAATTTTATACTCATATCAATAATGTCATGTAGATTTAAACATAAACCAAAACAAAATTGAAGAATACTATGTTGAAATAGATTCTAATCGGTGAACTTCTTGAAGTGAATGTCGAGAGATGAAGAAATAGGTGCTCCGGAAATGAAGAAATGTAAATGGATTAGCCAGTTAGGTTTTACTTTTGTATACTAAACAGTCGGATTAAGAGAGGCTAAAAATACGATGGTTTTTTGGGCCAAAATAGTGAAGACTTAGGATGACAATAGTTTCTTTCTTTTTTTTCCCTCTACGACAGGAGCGAATACACAACTATAGTATATATATAAAAAAATTACTTTTTTGGGGGCCCCTATAATCCTGGGACCTAGGCAATTGCCTATGTTTCCTAAGCACTTGGTACGGCCCTGGCTCAGATATTTGTAGCCGTGACTGAAGCAAATGGGGCGCCTCTCTGCGGTGCTTAATTATATAATTTGAGCTGAAAATGTAGAGAATATGGAAAAAATTGGCACTGGTACTGTTTGATTTGATGTCTTCTTGAAGGAGGTTATCAGATATAAATATCGTTCAATCATGTATTGTTCTGAATTAGAGGTGTAAATTGGGATGTGCAAAGACGAGCCCAAATTTGCCCAAAGACGCTAAAATTTGAGCATTATTGACCAAACACGTGACTTAGCCCAGCACGGCACAGCACGTTTGTTAAATGGGACGTGCTGGGTTTGACTAATTGGCACAGTAACACAGCACAACACGCGGCACGGATAAGCACGTGGCCCAGCCCAGCACAGCACGTTAAGAGAGCACGTCATAACATGTACAAATACACCATATAACAAGGCATAATACATCACATTTTTTATATATTTCACAAAAGAGTCACTATTCTAGTTAGTTTTTAACATTTTATGTTGGCTTATTTATAACAACACATATAATACCTTAATATTTAGAAAATATATTTCAATATCATTGTTATAATGACGTCACCTATATTTAACTAGAACATTAATTTACATGACAATAATCCAATTTTATATTTGATGGGTTATTTTTTTTTATTGAATAAACTTGTTAATTTTACTTGAAATAATTTCAAATGATATGTTGTCTAATTAAATTCTTGTGATAATGGCCGACTTAATGTATACATTAAGTGATTTCAAATTTTTTATAACACGTGTGCCAGCAAGGCACAGCACGGCACGTTTATTAGTGTGTTGTGCCCGTGGGCTGTGTTGTGCCCAGCTTTTGACTAGTAAAGCACAGCACGGCACATCACTTTTAAATCGTTGGCACAACACAGCACGGCACATGGCACGTGAAGCACGCGACTTCGTGTGCCAAGCTGTGTCGGGCCGGCACGTTTTACACCTCTAGTTCTTAATCTTTATACTGGTACTGTTTGCCTCTAGTTCTGAATCTTTATACTGGTACTGTTTGATTTGATTAATCTTTTTACTAATCTAGATACCCCATCCATAAACATCAAATCCACATACCGGTCCTGATTAGGTGACATCAAAATATTCCAACGGCCATTTTGGATGGCTTTCCAGTCGTCTTTCCTGCACTGACGCAACCCAAGTGAAGCATTCGAAAAATGCAACCACATTGTGACATATATTTGACTCTTCTCAACGAAAAAAATAGCACATAAATTGTACTACTTACGGATGGAAACATACTGGACCTTTGTTATGAAGTATTTCAGTTATGATAAATGATGGTGTAGGAGACTCACACTGAGATCTTACGCTTTGATCAACTCATGGAAGCATAAAAATAAGGACATTGAATCAATTACCTCGGTTCTTTTATAATCACCACTGCAAAAAAATAAATATATAATTCCTATATGTTTAATCAAAAACAAAGACATACAACAGAAAATAAATGAAAAAAAAAGAGAGATGAAGAGAAAATCGTGAGTAGAAATGTATTCGCAGGAGTAAGGCGTTTTTGAGCCACGACACACCACAAATTTGAACACGACCAAGGATTTACAGATAACAAAGAGTGTCTAATAAGTCATTCAAAAATAACTTTGCATTCAGGGATACTAATATCTGCATGGAAGAAAAACATGCAACCACTTGTTATTCGTCTTAGGTATTCCACCACAAATCTTTACAAACACAAGAGACTGAGATCCCACTATCATTAACCTACATGGATGCAAAATTCAATAAATCCAAAAAGAAATACAAAGTTGGAGGTACACCATCACTTCCAATGGCAATGGTTGTTTAAATCTTCAAAATTTCTCCCAAACTTAAAGAACCACCATTCTTATCTCTGACGAAGATAAGAGGAACCATCCTTGAATATGCCAAGATTGGAATATGCTTTGTTAACCACCATGGATTACAATTAGCAGGTAGCATTACAACCTACACAGTAACGTATTTTCTTGCTCAAAGTATGCATGCGACTAAATCTTGAGAACATTTTAAGAATGCAACTCGAGGTAAGTAATGCATTTGTTACATGAAGCCGAACCGGGATCCTTTTTTTCTTTTAACAATGGTCCAGAGCAGGCTATGGAAAAATACTTTCGGATAGAACCACCAAGAAAGAAAACAAAGAAGACATAAGAGATTCAAAAAATCATGGAATCACCAAAATTGTAAAAAAAACTAATACAAGATAATCACGTTGCGGTCTAATTGAAGAGAATCGAAAACTCATGGAAGCATCAAAATTAAGGACATCAAATTTATTACCTCGGTTCTTTTATGATCACCACTGCAAAAACTAAATATAAAAATATCAATCATATATGTTCAATCAAAAAAACACATGCCACAGAAAATAGAGAAAAAAATGATATGAGGAGAAAATCGTGAGTAGAAAAATCGAGTAATCGTAAGAGAATCGAATGACGTTTTTGTCTCTTGTTAGTGATGGTGTAGCAAAGAACTATATATTTCGACGATTTTTTTCACCATTTCCCCCTAGAGATTTAGGGAAGAGACTTAGGGCTTCTAATGGAGATAACGGAAGAAGAGAAAATTCAGATTTTGTTCGCAGGTGTTGATGGTGGTTTTTAAACAAAGGGTAAAATCGTAAAACCCCAAATAACCTAATGTCACGGTGACACATTTATTAGAACATTTAATACATGTAGTCGTAATTAATAGGGGTATTTTTTCAAATTAGGTTACAACGAGCAAAACCCTAATTCACCTCTCGTGCCAATGGCAAATCATGCCACCCACACCTAGCCCAAGCTAGTCGCTTCCATGCCAAACGCGCTCTCTGCCTTGGTCCTAGCTATGCTAGTCACACCAAACGCGCCAAAGCATGCCAACCATGCTATCCGCACCTCTCGTGCCAATGGCAAATCATGCCACCACACCTTGCCCAAGCTAGCGCGCCATGCCAAACGCACTCTTCCTTGGCCCTAGCTACGCTAGTCACACCACGCCAAGCCAAACACCCTTACCTTGGCCCTAGCCGCACCTCTGTGCCAATGGCAAATCATGCCAGCCACACCTAGCCCAAGCTAGCCGCGCCATGCCAAACGCACTCTGCCTTGGCCCTAGCTACGCTAGTCACACCACGCCAAGCCAAACACCCTTACCTTGCCCTAGCCGTGCCTCTCGTGCCAATGGAAAATCATGCCAGCCACACCAAACGTGCCAAAGCATTCCAACCATGCTAGCCGCACCCTCGTGCCAATGGCAAATCATGACAGCCACACCAACGCGCCAAAGCATGCCAACCATGCTAGCCGAACCTCTGTGCCAATGGCAAATCATGCATGACCACACCTAGCCCAAGCTAGTCGCGCCATGCCAATCGCGCTCTGCCTTGGCCCCAGCTACGCCTGGTTACACCATGCCAAGCCAAACACCCTACCTTTACCCTAGCCCGCCATGCCAAAGTAGCGCTCGCGCCTAAGGCTTGCAAACCAGTGCAACCTAGGCCAAATTGGCCCGAGCATGCCATTGGCACATGCCAAGACACATCAGCTGGTAGCTTTTTCTTACCAAGCCGTAGCCCTAATGGCGAGCATGCCATTGGCACATGCCAACATGCATCACCGGTAGCTTTTCTTACCAAGTCGTTGCGCTAATGGCCGAGCATGCCATTAGCACATGCCAACACGCTCGATGGTAGCTTTTCTTGCCAAGTCGTGGCCCTAATGGCCGAGCATGCCATTGGCACATGCCAACACGCATCATTTGGTAGCTTTTCTTACAGGCCATGGCCCTAATGGCCGAGCATGCCTTTGGCACATGCCAACACGCTCATTTGGTAGCTTTCATTACCTAGTCGTGGCCCTAATGGCCATGCGTGCCATTGACACATGCCAAACACGCACGCCGGGTAGCCTAACTTTGTAAGATGGCCGAGCATGTTGGCACATGCCAACACGCCGCTAGTAGCTTTTCTTTTCCAAGTCGTGGCCCTAATGGCCGAGCATGCCATTGGCACATGCCAACACGCATTGTTGGTAGCTTTTCTTACCCAGTGCCGTGGCCCTAATGGACGAAAGCATGCCATTGGCACATGCCAACACGCTCGTTGGTAGCTTTCATTACCTAGCCGTGGCCCTAATGGCCATACATGCCATTGACACATGCCAAACACGCACGCCGGTTGCTAACTTGCAAGCGCGGTGCAACCTAGGCCAACTTGGACGTGCGTGCCATTGGCACATGCCAAAACCCACGCCGGTAGCCCTAACTTGCAAACCGTGCAACCTACCACCAAGGCATTCCGCACATGCCATTGGCACATGCTACACACGCCACTAGCGGCTCTGGCATTGCCACTTACACTCAACGTGCAACCTACCACCAAGGCATTTTGCACATGCCATTGAAACATGCCACACATGCCACTAGCAGCTCTGGCATTGCCACTTGCACTCAAGGTGCAACCCGCAACAAAGGCGTTCCGCACATGCCATTGGCACATGCCACACGCGCGTCACTAGCGGCGCCACTTGCACTCAGGTGCAACCAACACTCGAGACATCAACACAACCGGGGATGCTTTCAAGGATCTTGGTTTGGCGGTCACGAATCGCAGCGTATACTATGCTTACATTAAGAAAGCGTAAATAGGAATAAAGCGGTCAAATAAATGAGGAAATAATGGTGAAAAAGTTTTCACCCATAAACACCATGGTTACCACCTCCTCCCATTATTTCACCCTTTACTCTCTTCCTTCATGAGGCCAGGGGTACTTTTCAATCTCGACTTGTATAAATAGGTCTTAACTATTTCCACCAGACAACGAGGTCTTGGCCGGAGAAAAACACAACACTCTCGAAAAGGCAACTTTGCAAGCTCTCCAAAAAAGCTTTCATCTCTTGCAAGCTTCGAAGCTTTCAATTTTCGATACAAGTCGAGACACTACTCTCCCCAGTATTCTCGGTCTCAACACCTTTTCTTTGCTCCCTCCCCAAATCAACCCTTCTCCTCCACTTTGTGACCGAATCAAGTCCGGAACGGCCATTTCTTGGTTTAGGCCGGACTTGTACAGATTGATCTCGAATCTAGAAAGTGCTCACGTGCAACACATTTGTTTAGGGTTTAAACCAGTTTCTCACTCACCTACCGAATTTACCAAAATCGGCGGAAACGATTTTTACCCATAAATAATTGGCGACCACAGCGGGAGGATTGATCTATCGGTTACAATACCAACTTTGACTCTCGATTTCGTTTCCCGAACGTCAAATCCCAACATGGTGGAACTCGATTCCGGGAGCGGCTTCCGAGAATACCGATTACAGAACACATCCCCGATGTTAGCGTCTCTCCTAATAACGTTGTTGCATCACCTACCGACTACGAGTAACATCGAATGCACTCCATCAAGCGTAACACCGCCAATCACCAGGGCAGGCCGCTGCCTCCTCTAATGTCTCTGCATAACCCTTTAATCACGGAAACGAAAAATATCTCTTCGGGTGTCACGCCACCAGTCACCAGGGACAAAGCCGCCACTGCGGCCCCTAATGCTTCGTCTAGCATGGCGCCTCCGACCACAACTAAGGTTCCAACTACCCAGCCGACGGGACGAGACCGGAGGGACCAGAGGAAGTCGTCCTTATGTCACCATCGATTTGATGGAACGACGGGATAAGGATATGGTTTCAATGCAGAAGTAGGTACTCGTCTTTCTCAAGACCCTGACAGAGCGACTACCACGTGAGTCGCGTCCTCGCAGCCGCTTAGGAACGTCTCCATAACCACAAGCCAGCACCTCGTCGGAGCACGCCTCCCACAGATGAGGAAACTCGCTTGAATCCCGTTGGAAAGAAATCGCCCGCCCAACTTCGTCCACGCGAGAAGATCTGGAACAACTTCTCCGTAATGCGAATCAAGAATGATGAATTGGACGTGCATCATCACCAACCCCCTTACCCATCCGAAATGCAGAGAATTCCTCTCCCAAGGGGGTACTTTTCTCCTTAATTTAGCCTGTAAGATGGTACCGGGAGTGCACATGAGCATGTCTCCCGTTTCCTGCAATCCCTAGGTGAACATGAATATAATCACGTTCTTCATTTAAGGGAATTCTCAAAATCACTTACTGGAAGGGCGTATACATGGTACAACAACATCCCACCGAACATCACTCCCAACTAGAGTAGCATGGTGCTGCGTTTTACAAGAAATACTTCTTCGTGTCTGAACAAGTTACTTTCTGGACCTCGGAAGAATGTACCGATAGGATAACGAACATCCTAATGATTTCGTCAAAAGGTTCGTGAGTTCAAGCAATCGATTGTCACGACCCAAACGTGACCGAGCAACAACTAGTGAACACGTGCATCAATCGTATGATTCCTATTTACCGCGCTTGCTAGAGAACTTGCGTTTCCAAATATTCTCCGAACTCCATCAAGCCGTCCGACGATCCGCAACAACAACACCGACATTCTTGGAAAGATCTAGGCCAACTCAACCGAAGACACGCGTTAAACTCGCGGGAGTAGACGCCTCTTCAGCAAGCAATTTAATGCCGGCTCATCCTCCGTGAACATAATAAACGAAAAGGGGAAAAGGAAAGCCCCAACTACGAGCCACCGGCCAAAACGTGAAGCACGGCGTAACGGGAACCCCGCCACGAAAGACCGTCACTAAAACTCCCATGCAGCATTATGAGACCGAAGGAAATACCCTTGATTTCCCGTTTCCCATCGAGGAGGTGATTGACCTCCTAGAAGCCTGGTTTCAAGATGATGTTATCAGATGCCACCTCCCCACGCCTACCAACCGAGGCCGAGATGGCAGAACCCCAAGTCTTGCCATTACACAAAGTTCGTTCACCACCCAACCCGATTGCAATGAGACTAAAGCATATTTTCAAAAAAAGGATAGAAGCGGGAGAACTACAACTAGGAGACGAAAGAGTGCATCGAGACACACTCCCAATAAGAAATCGGGTCCTCCTGGGACTCGTGCACGAGATTGTACAATCCATGATGCAACATGTATGTGAAATTCTCTATCTTTCCAAGGTGCAGCGCCAAGATATTTTCGCATCTCTCAATCACCTTGTATCCGGAAAACGACTTTTCTCTCCTGAAACCACGCCAGGGCCCAAGCTTTCCAAACAGCGGAACCAAAAAGGAGAATCGCATGACCGCTAACCACGTCCCGTTTAAGAGGTAACGAATTTGACAACACGCTCATCGACACGCCTCGACCATAACATCATTACTTTCAAGACACTAAAGGGCGTGGGCAGTACCAAGATGGGTGACTGCAGGAAGTCCTCGTATTCCTTTTCTAGCCTACCAACCTTTTGTGACCAAAGGCTTAGAAAAGGAAGAAGATCGTATTTTGTTGAACTTTTGCTTTGATTGTTGTAGGGCATTCGAGGATGATGGTTATTGGTCACTTGATCCTAAATCTTTGCCACTAAACCTAAATTCAATCAAACTCAATTATTTTTATGGGTTCCCGAGGAGCTAAATGCGATGAAACTCTTTACGAAATATCTTTGGATTTCTTGAGATCCGTAACCATTGTAGCTTCTCCAGGGCTCTCCAAAAATCACGAGGAATTAATAAATGTAATGAAGCTGTTACTAATGATTCCAAGACCTGCAAAATTGTGTGGTTAGGTTGTCTGAGGACGATACACCCTCCATCATCTCCGGGGCATACTCGGGATTTTGGATTCCATGAATTGATAGCTTGCATTGAATGCGTGCTTCCCTTTTCCTCCAAGTAGCGCTCTTTCACGGCTTCATGCTACAAAAACAAAATACAAACTTAATTTGTTAGTGGTGTTTAGAAGGAAGATCAAACAACATGGATCACGTAAAATAAACCACAAAAAAACTTACAAATTGTTCAATGGACAAGTTAAAGTGGGAGCATTGAATATTGGTTTTTGGATAGCTAAATAAGCAAGTATCGCGTTTTCAATGATTAGGTGCCTCTCATGGACTTGTTGAACACTTCTTCCATTTGGATTTCCAAATTCTTAGCTAAATTTGTTGTGTACCCTAGCCCAAAAGGTTACGGAATCCACCCTTACGGAGGATTGACGTCTACTCGAGTTTCAGCGTACCATGCTTTGGTGATCGCCAAATCTTCGTTTGAATCAAATGATGCCATTTCTTGTATATGGAGGTATGAAAAGAGTAGTTGTGGATTATATGGAGTGAGGGGGAATAAAATGATCAATTTTGGGCAAATGGGGTCCAGGGTGAGGTCTCTATTTATAGAGAAAGTTCCTAACGGCTATTTTTTTGAATAACATGAAATAATTTGGCATAATCGGTCTTCTAGAAGGTAGGTATAACCCGATTGAGTTTTAATGCCACCAAGAATCGGTCTTTTTTGTGACCAACATAAACCGATTAAAGACATGTAAAACAATTGAATTTTCACCGTAACTAATCGGTTTATATATATGCATATCTCGACCCGATTCTAGCTTGAAAAACATACATGAAAAAATCTTGAACAACCTAGGTTTATATATACGCATATGTGACTTGATTCTAGCTTGAAAAACATACGGGAAAAATAGCTTACACAATCGGTTTATTTTGACATATCGAGTAGACCGATTGTTGCAACACATGATTATAATTAAAAATGGTGCAACCTCATGACTTCAACAAAAAAATTCAAGTGCATTAAGTTGAACTAACCTTAAAAGAGTATTACGAACTTAAAAGAGTTAAACTTAAAACATCCAAAATACAAACCTTAAAAGTCTTTTAAACCTAAACTTTTAATATCTAAAACTTAAACGTAAAAACTTAAAGTGCGGGAGCACCAGCAACACCACCCGAGCATTTGCGGCCACCATCATTAGCGTGAGCACCATCACCGGATCGGCACCATCGGGAGCGATGCTTGTGTGCTTGAGCCATTTGTTCCCACATACATTCCATTTCGCACGGAGCTCCCTCTCACTGAAATCCTGTTTCTCATCATCCTAGTGAACCTCATGACCTCACAAAGCTCCTCCAGTGCAAGCTTGTCAATCAATGCGAAGGCTTGTTCAAGATGGGTCTCACGCCCATAGGCGAACTTATAGAGGGTTCTTCTGGCACTCGTTGTGGTTTCCTAAGGATGTCCTCCAATGTGAGCTCTCGAGAGTAAAACGGTAGGTGTGAGAAGTCCATATCTACATAAAACCAAAAAAAAAAACTAGTTAATAATTGGTATGTAATGAAACATATGTAATCCGATTCGACTACAAAAACATACAAGAATGTCAAACATTCACAATCAGTTTTATCGATAGATATTTAAAACCCGATTATGAAAAGGAATATGAAGAGACAGGTCATAATCGGTAAATTAACAAGCACATAAAACCCGATTATGGGATCGCATAATTTAAAAAGGGTAATTTAATCGGATTATTTTAAAGCACTTATAAACCAATTGGTGATGTATTTTCATCTTTTGTTTCAAACCATAAAATCGTATGATGTTGATCATCATATAAACCGATTACTATGCATGTTCTTCATGGAGGAAATCAAAACCCAGAATCGGTTTATTCGATATGTCCACATTAACCGATTAAGGTGTAATCAGAGATTTTGATTTCGAAAATTGAAGATTTAAACATGTATATCAATGAAGAAATGCAAATCATAGAATGAGTTGATGGAGATTTACCTTTTTCATGGTTGGTTCGAGGATTCGTTGGAGAAGAGGATGAAGATTTTTTTTTATTAGGGTTTTGAGAATTTGGAAAGATTAGGAAGAAAATAAAAAGTTTTTTTTTGGTTTGATTTTTTTGTTTTTAGATTTCTTGAAAATGGAAAGATTACTATTTATATGAGATAGTTTTAGGAATTAATGTGGGGGTAAATTAGTATTTTTAGAAGTTTGGGTGCCTAGAGTAATTTGGTGGTGTGGGAAGGGAAATTTGAGAGGCCCGAATTAAGTGTAGTAGGACCCAATTTAGCCGGGCATAATAAATGTCTTTTTCGTTCAATTTTTTTTTTTGTGTGAAGTAAGCCCCCCCCCACCCCCACCCCCGGTTCTTGTTTACCAACCAACACTTAAGTCTTTGAATCGAATGCTAATCAATTTAAGCTGTTTGAAGACTATGGACAAAAATCGAAGACTTTTAATAGCCGGTTTGATCACCCCTCGAACCATGGGAACTTACGAATGGTGCGTTTTCTTGGCTTGGCCATTTTATCTTGGCAATGTAAAAAGGGAAGAAAAAAAGAAAAGGAAACTGTAGAATTCTGAAGAGGGCAACATGCACACTCGTAACATGAGTTGCTCTTGCTCTTCCTCTAGCTATTATGCGCAATTCTGGGCGCTTGGGATGTGCTTTCATGCGACAAGATTATAGATCCTTAAACTAAATACACAAGTTAAAAATCTGCGAGAACAACAATAATGCATCAATAGTGAAACCCAAAAATTAAATCAAACTATAGAAAATGTATTGATGTTAACTATGTGTGGACAAGTTGTTCTTCCGGAAGTATATATCAAAAAGAAAAAAAAAATGTATCAAAAATTGGAATAAACTAACATTAATACTTATGAACACTCACGAGGAGACTTTTAAAATCATCCTGACGACAAAGATTAGAATAACAACACTAACATACTTAAAGTATTTTTAGTTGTCTTCATAACTCATCAAATACTTGACCACACAATTTGCAGGTTTCGGTAACATTAGTAACATCCTCGTTACTAATAGTTGAAGGTCTTTCGACAGCCCTTGAGAAGCTACAATGGTTACCGTCTGAAGAAAACTAGCGTATTTCAGAAAGAATTTAATCGCATTTAGCTCTATTAGTTTCCCATGAAACTCTTTGAACTCGATTGACTTCAAGTGTGGTAGTGAACATTTAAGATCAACTAACCAATGCCCATCATCAAATTCGTCAGTGTGGTGAATGCTCTACAGAAATCAAAGTAAAAAGGTTAACAAATTACGAGACCACAAAAGAATACAGTAGTGATGCTAGCACACGCTACCGAGTTTTTTAAATGAGACATGCAAATCAGCAGTTTTTCCGGTATGGTAACACAAATGAGAGAACTGAACACCAATGCTAAACAAAAGAAACAATTCCTTTTAACTATATATTGGGATGTTAGAGGACGTTCATGACTTGCCTTGTGAAAGATAATGGATTCTAAATTAGGCGAGAGCTGGAGAAAGAGCTGCAGAAACCTGAAAAATTTTCTCACCATAGGAACAGGATCTAAATCAATATATAAATGTGAAGTAACTTCAAGATGGATCAAATTGTTGAATGTGGGCAAATTGGTGAAGAGGATATCCGCGTCAGTTAGAACCTAATCACAGAAAAATAAGAAAAAGTAATTAGATTCATAAAACCAAAGCACAATGAAGCTGATACTACGAAATGCCATACTGATTAAATTCACAACAACGTAATCAATTATGTAAGAATCAGCTAAAGTAATTAGGCATACCATAAATGAGTAGACACGTATTTTAAGGAGCTTTGCACTTGAAAGCTTTTCGAAAAGCTTGGCAAATACTTTGTACCCGTATTCGTATCCCTCATTGATGTCAAAGTCAACATCTGCCTCAGTTATTGATGGAAAGCTATCAAGGACAAAGTCTGCCGGTGGACTTGCTCCTGAGTAACTAAAGGTCAATAAATTTGGAGTAGAAATCTTCACCGTGGACTTTAATAAGCAACAAGAATCGATCAGTAAGTGCTTCAGTGTGGGATTCATAATGCATAACCCTTTAGTCATATCACAACCAGACAATCTCAACTCTTCAAGGATTGGGCAGTTAGAAAACAATTTTCTGGTCGAGGTTTCATTCACAAAACTAAGACGTGTGAGTCGAAGTTTCTTAAGATTTGGAAAATGAACTGAGTTTGGAATAATGAATTTGGCAGTAGGATTGAAGTACAAATCCAACCGTCTCAGTGAATCACAAGTAAAGAATGACAGAGGAAATATTGGGGTTGTACTTGGATATGTAATGCGAAGCCAAAGTTTTCCACATTACGCCGTAATAGTACTGATCCATCTATTAACTCGAGATTCATCAATAAACTTATTCAGATAGAGATAGCACTTCTGGATATTAGGCTTCTCATAAATAAATAGGAGCGTGTCCAGAAAATTCATGAACCGTTTGGTTTCCAACTTTATTTCTCTTTTAGTACCCTTGAGAGATCCCGCCAGTCACGAAAGTCAAGAATAGGAATAGAATTGACTACATAGTTCCATCTTTTGGATAAAATGCAGGTAGACATAGCACATTTGGTTGGAATGAAAGAAAGAACATGCTGAATTAGTTCGTCAGGTAAGTTACTTATCTCATCCACTCCCGTGTCCGCACTGCTGTTGTGCAAGTGTTTCTTCTTGCTTTCCGGCACCATGATTTCACTTTCCTGAGTAAGTTATGTAAGGGAAATCAGTATAAACGGATGGTAACATCATGAAATTTCTATCGTGCATACTGTTATGATTTAAAATAGCAAAAAGAAGTAAGAAACATCACAAAGCACTTCAAGAAAACCAAAAGCCATAAAACAGGCAAAACAAAAGAAAGCGAGAGGCATCCTCTCTAACATGCACACAGTTGAATATAATTGAAACAGGAGACTGATGCTGGCATCTAAGCTTATTAAACTGACACTTTCACTACATAAACTCTAGCGGAATGGTCCAGTGGCATGCATGAACATATGTTAGCGTAAATAAAACTATGGCTTCAATCACAAATCATGCTACCACGTAGCAATTTATCTTTGTAATCATGGAAGTCAATTTAACTGTATAACAGCATAATATTTGCCAAAAGAATAATAATTCAAGCATAACTTAAGATATCAAGAATACCTGTTTTGCAATCAAAAAGAAATATAATCCAAAACGGAAGCTATGAAAGTCCCTAAATTTTATTAGTAAAACTATGATATATCTTTTCGTTCGATGATTGATGTTTTCTTCATACCTAAGCAAGACCAGAAGGCTAGCCAAATTTAATTTTGCTAATTTAAATAAGGAGAACAAGGGTTTGAGACTCCTGAGTAAGAAATTTCCTAAAATACCATAGAACGTGTAATGGGCTTTAATATGGTTATGAGCCCATTCTTATACTTCTCACCATTTTGATTTTTGAGCTTATTCTCAGAGCATGTACTAGAATGGTATGCTTGTTCTCACCTGTCTGCACTGGAATCTGATAGCAGATTCATAAGTATGCTGATGATTAATTATGGATATATCCGATGGGAATAAAGTAAGCAATCAATAATACACTGGTTCATTCTTTAGATCGAATGTTGTTAATAAAGATTAACTATTAATCACACAAGCACTCTAAAGATTAGCCAAAAGGCTCATAACACAATCTCATACAATTCTCTAGTTATAAGTTAAGTGAACTATCTAGTGGTTCTAAGTCCATTTATGGTTCTACACCTATTTAGTATCTATCTTTAGCATATCTAAAGTTTATTGATTCAATTAGGTTGGTGCTATAGTCTATTAGATATGTCTTAAGAATGTCTACAACTTTGTAGAAGGAACTTAAGGCTAATTCAGACCATAAAGGTCCAATACATGTTAAGTAGGGAAACTGGCTATAAGCCCAAGTTCACTAAACAGGCCCAATAACTTAAGGCCCGATCCAGCTGGTTCGACTAACGGGCACAAACGGTCAAAGGATCAACTAACAGTCAACGTCCAGTCAAGGTCAAGTCAAAGTGTTAACTCGGTCAAGGTCAGGTCAACGGTCACAGCGGTCAAGTCTTTGAGTCAAACCGATCAAAAAGAAACAACTCAGTCAATTAGACTGATTCAGGTGAGTCGACTCAGTCAGATGTCCGAGTCAGGCTAAGTCAGTTCCTCATTCATAAAATCCGATCCAAAAAACACAGAGAAACTGAAGAAGAAACATATTAGCACCATATATTCCATGGTTCTTTTTCTCATACTTCTGGGATTTTTCATTCCGGAATCCGGACAATATAAATATTAACTATATTTAAAAAACAAAGGAAACTTTAAAAACGATTCTATAGTAACAAACTTGTTAAATGTTTTCAGAACCTTGCAAGAACTTCACCACACAACTTTTGGGTCTCTGAAACATTAATAACCGCGTCATTACTTTCGTTTGTGCCTCTAAGTTTTTGGAGAGATCTGGGGAAGCTACAATGGTCGCAGTTTCAAGAACCTCAGCATACTTCAAAAAGAGTTTTATCGCATCTAACTCCTTTGGCATCCCATTGAAATAGTAGAATTTGACTGACCGGAGATGTAGTAGCGAACACTCAGGATCAAAGGACCAACAGCGATCATCTTCATTAGTGCAATTAATGCCCTACATCGGTCAAAGCCAAAGTTCAGCTAAGTATAAGCCGAGTAAAAAAAAAAAGTTCAGCTAAGTATGACAAAACAACAAATTCGAGCAGTGATGTATGCAAGCACGATTTATAAACTTTTAAAGGAACATGTATGCAAATAAAAGCTTAGTGATTCACTTGCGTGCAAAGGTGAAAACAAGTGATTATAAACCATTTGACGTTTTAAAGTTAACAGTTTTAAGCAGGAAACACTGAATCCAGTGTTTCTAGATGAAGCAACTGATGTTCTACCCAGTTTTACAAAATAAAGAACCACCAGTATTTAATGAAAGAACTGAATATCAATACTAAAAAGATATTTAAGTTATTATCTATGGAAGTAATTAGAAGAGGTGACTTACCTTAGCAAAGACGATCGATTCTAGATTAGGCGAGAGCTGGAGAAACCTGGACAAAACTCTCACCGAACCAAAACTCGTACAATCAAATGTTGAACTAATTTCCAGATGTATCAAATTGTTAAATGCAGGCAAATCGGTTAAGAGGATTTCCGCCTCACTTAGAACCTAATCATTAAGAGGAAAAAAAAAACAAAGTGTACCAGTTTTTAAGAGTCAAAAACAACAACACAGTAAAGCAAATACTAAGAAAATGCTATATTAACTAAGTTTACAAAACCAAAAACATCTAAAAGTATTTAGGCATACCAGGAAGGAGTCACCAGAGATTTTGAGAAGCTTTACATTAAAAAGCTTTTGAAAAAGCTTTATTAGGATAATTTTCTTGGCTGTTCTAGGTATGTCAATAACTGCCTCAACTAGTAACGGAAAGCTGTCGACAACAAAGTCTGCTGGTACTTCTTCTGTGTAACTGATTGTCGACAGATTAGGTGCACAAATCATCATTATAGACTCTCTAAATTTACAGCACCTAATGTGCAAGTTCTTCAGTGCAGGATTTGATATGCATAAAACTTGAGGCTTCAAACTATCATAGTTTATCAAACTCAACTCTTCAAGGATGGGGCACTTAGAGAATAGTTTTTCCATCTCGGTTCCATTCATTAGTTTCATACGTCTAAGCTGAAGTAACTTCAGCCTCGGTAAAGAAACATTGTTTGGAACACTGAATGCTACACAATTTAATTCCAACACTGTCAATGAATCACAGGTAAAACACGATAGAGGAAGTTCAGAGGGTGTTTGAAATACTTCTGAAAGAAAAAGTTCTTCGACTTTACGCTTTATAACAATGTCAACCCATTTAGTTAATCGGGATTCATCAAAATTGCGAGCGCCACTGAGATAGAATTTCTTAATATCAGGCCTGTCATGGCGATATAATACCGTGTCCATAAAATCCATGAACCGTTGGGTTTCCAAGCGATTTTGTTCAACAGTACAATTCGAAAGCTAGTTGCCACTCAAGAAAATCAAGTATGGAAACAGAGTTGGATAAATACTTCCATCTTTTGGATAAAATGCAGGCAGACATAACACATTTGGTTGGAAGGAAGGAAAGAATATGATGAATTAATTCATCAGGTAAATTACTTATCTTATCCTCTCCCACACCTACATTGCCGTGAGGTGATTTTTGGTATCTCTCCTTGTTTTCCAACAACATGACCTCCAACGTTCTTCTCTGAGAAAATAAATGAGAGTCAGTATAAAAGAAGCTGTCCACTAATCTTCTCTTGCATAAATTTAATCTTAAAACTCAATTAATCTCTAAAAATATACTCACATGCGTGTTACTTGATATAAAGAACTCAACCCAAACACGCATAAAACATGTAGATAATTAATGAAAGAAAATTACTTAATCAATTAATATTAGAAATTCAAGCTTCTCTGAAACCTAAGATCTAAACGTAACCAATGTTGGAAAATTGGGTTAAAAACAAGAGGATAAAAAAAAACAGAAACCAAATAATGGTGTACCCCTGACTTCAAGGCTCTTTCGATTCTTTTAGACAATAATTCGACCTTTCCCAATTAACTTGGCGAGTACAACAGGTCTCTCGAATTATGCCTTTAGGATTCAATGAAGCCCTAACACCGTAATCGAATTCAAGGATTGTACTTCATTGACCCGACCAAGAATCACACTGTGTATAAGGTTCTGATGATGCTATTAGAGAAGAAGAAAACAGATTGTTTTTTGATGTGTTGGAATGGAAGAACATCTTCGCTACTTATAGTGATAATCATATGCCTGTTGGTAATGTCGTTTCATCACCAACCGACGCTTCCAAAGAACCATTAATGGTGACTCATGGGAAAAGACGTTCAAATTTGAATTGAAACTGAATGGAAACTTCTAGGTTTTCTAAAATAAAACCAGAAAAAATTTCCGAAAACTCTGCGTAGCCGAAAACCTTTAAAATATACAACAACCAATATGTGTATAACCAAGGGTAACTAAACTTGGCTTCAGCTTAAACCCTAAACGGTAAAGGTATCATGCAAGAAATAGCTTTAGATTTCTTAAAACTCATATACGTAAGTAAATTAATTAACATGATTGAGAAGACTTACCGTTGTTGTTTCTGCTCCCTTAATGGTCTTTACGACAATCAGGGAAGTATGTCCTCCTCTCTCCATTCTCATAAAAAAGCCTTACCGAGAGAGAGAAAAAAAAAAAAAAAAAACCGAGTTCGCAGTTAAAAACCTAATTCTCACACCAAATCAGAGACGTGCACCTTTAAACCAAAATATTGAATTAGTCCCACCAAGAAATAAAATTGTTCTGGCTCTGCTAGGCACGGCCCAGTTTCCGTTAATTAAGCAAAATGGCCCTCAATAAATATTTTCGATCTAGGAAGTCATCATCCATATTTCACCTTGTGGATTAGTAAGAATTTTCCTACAGAATTCGTCCTATAACAATTTTGCTTTCGTAAGTTTCCCCTTTTGGGAGCCTACACAATAAACAAGGAGGTATGGCATTGTAATTGTGCAAACGACGTTGAGAGAGCCAGCGAGATTGATTAGTTCAATAGTACACCACCTGGTTATCGCTTCAAGTCAATCGATGAAACCTGAAGATCGAAGGCAAACCTCTTCCAAGTGGTCATATTTATGAAACTACAGAAATTTATGGAGAAGCGCCTCAAGGCATTCAGAAAACGTCCCAAGGTAAAAAATACTATAGCGGATTTTGACGAAAATTGTGATAATTCGTTGTATTTCGTTACAAAGTTAAAAAGTAGATAGGGACATTGAATAAAGCAGGTAAAGTATCCTAACTTCCATTACAGGTTTGAAATATTTTCGTGGTATATTATGGTTTCTTTAACTACATAATCCCATAAAAGACAGTTTTTCGCTTTAGTTTTTTTCTATTGATTGAAGTAACATTCTTTTCCTATGTGGATTGCCAGTATGATGTAGGACATCTACGTGTTTTTAATGTATCAACTGTCCCAGTTGATCCAATTGGTCTGTATCAACGATCATTGTTGATCCCTTACGTCTGTATCACTAACGACTGTTGATCCCTTGCGTATATTTTAGTTTACTTGCTTTGCAAGTCCTTTTACTTTCCTAGTTTAAGTTCTTTTCTTTTTAGTCGGTCATGCTCGCCTATATAAAGGCTAAGCCTTCTTGTTTAGAGATACACATATTATTATTATCAATCAATCAATATTATTATCGTTTTATACGATTCTCTATCTCTTTTATCTTTTCTCTCATCTCTTTATTATCGTCAATTCTCATCATTTTCATCTCTTCTCGTCCCTTGCAATCTCCGTATTGCCTTCTTCCTATCCATTCTACATTACAGTAACTATCTACCAACTCATCTACGTCCTACAGAAGGCAAATCAGTGTATGTGTTGGAGACTTGGAGTGCTTCTGTGAGTGAGTAAATTCTATTCCAATAAACATAGAATAGAGGCAGTCAACCAAAATGGTTAAGAAATCGGTTTAAAAAGATTTTATGAAAATTGGGCTGTCCCTAGTGAGAGTCTGATCTCGTGTTTAATCGAATCTTAGTGCACGGTTCAGTATACCAATAAATACAATTGCTAAGAAAAAAAAATAAAAAATACAAACAATCAACTCTCATAACAAAGATAAATCAGAAACTAGATTGAATCATCTTTCTTGTTTAAGATCATATAGGCTAGAGCCCTGCAAAATTTCTGACATGGACTAGAAATTGAAACAAAGATATAATAAAAGGTAACAGAAAATGGGCCAGAATCAAAACATTTCAATACCCTTATCCTAGATTATTCAGGGAATTATACCAATCTCCACATTCAAGAAAAAGAGAAAACAGACAATACCACAAGGGGACTTCTTGATCATCCTGATCATAAACATTAGAATAACAACATCAACATACTTAAAGCATTTTTAAGCAACTTCAGAGCTCATCAAGAACTTAATCACACAATTAGCAGCTTTTGGAAACATTAGTAACAACTTTGCTATGTGTAATTGTTTCTTGTGGTCTTTAGAAAGCCGTGGAGAAGCTACAATGGTTAGAGTCTCAAGAAAACCAATATACCTTAGAAAGAGTTTAATCGAATTTAGCTCCGTTGGTTCCCCGTCAAAATGCATGAATTTGATCGACTCGAGGAGTGGTGGTGAAGATTTAGGATTAAGTGACCAGCAACCAACATCATCTTCGTCAGGGATGTGTGTGCTCTACAACAACAATCAAAGCAAAAGTTCAGCAAAATACTAATTAAAAAAAAAAAAAACAGAGCACTGAAGCTAACGCAAACACATGCTACTTATTCTAATAAATGTGGCCCAGATGGGGTATAGAAAACAAAATTAGAGAAAGCTTAATGACTTTGAACACGAGTGATACTAGTTTAGGAAATTGACATCTCACAATATAAATCAACAATTATGATGAGAGAACTAAATGCCAATGCTAACAAAAAAAGAGATCATTTTTACTGTATTGGAGGTAAGAGGTGAGTGACTTGCCTGAGGAAACACAATTGATCTCAGATTAGGTGAGAGCTGGAGAAACTTGAAAAATGTTCCGACTGCCGAAATAGGATCTCGTGCACCACTAATTTCCAGATGGGTCAAATTGTAAAATTTAAGTGAACCGGTTGAGAGGATATCTGCCTCTCTAAGAACCTAATAACAAAAGTAAAACAAATAAAGAGACTAAGAGAGTATACCACATTACCACTCCATAAAATTCAGAAACCAATGAAGTTGATACTACAAAATGCCATATAACAAATTTACAACAACAAAATCAGTCATGTAAAAACATTTAAAGTATGTAGGCATACCAGAAATGAGCCAGCATTTATTTTAAGGAGCTTCGCATTTGAAAGCTTTTCAAAAAGCTTGATAAACGCTTTGCCCACGCTCCTAAAGATAACGTCTGCCTTAACTAGTGATGGAAAGCTAGTGAGGACAAAGTCTTCCGGTAAGGCTCCACCGCAACTAATGGTCAACAGATTAGGAGCAGAAATCTCCAGAATAGGCGCTCTAAAGAAATAAGAAGAAACGGACAAGTGCTTCAATGCGGGATTCGCAATGCATAATCCTTCAGGCATCCAACAATTAGACAAACTCAACTCTTCAAGGATGGGGCAGTTAGAAAAGAAATTTCTCATCGAGGTTTTATTCCCAAAAAAAAGATATGTGAGCCGAAGAATCTTGAGCTTTGGAAAAGAAACAACATTTATATTGAAGTTGCCGCTAGTAAATGTTTGGAAATCCAAATCCAGCAGTGTCAATGAATCACAAGTAAAAAGTGATCGAGGAAGTATCGAGGATAGGCTTAAATTATCTGCCTTCTCTACGGATAGAACAAATTCTTCAACTTTGCGCTTCACAATAGTACTGATCCATCTACTTACTCGTGATTCATCAAAAAACCCATCCACCACAAGATAGAACTTCTGGATATGAGGCTTCTCATGAAGAAATAGTATTGTGTCTAGAAAATTCATCAACCATTTGGTTTCCAGTTTTATTTCTTTTCTAGTATTCCCTAGAGTTCGCCAGTTACGAAAATCAAGAGTAGGGACAGAATAAACTGCATAGTTCCATCTTTTGGACAAAATGCAGGTAGACATAGCACATTTGGTTGGAAGGAAAGAAAGAATGTGATGAATAAGCGCATCAGGTAAATTACTTATCTTATCCTCTCCCCCACCCACACCCACATTGCTGTTGTTCGAATTATGGTCTTTCTTGTTGTTTGTCAACATCATGATTCCAAATGTTCTTTCTCCTGACAAAGTAATTAAATGGGAGTCAGCAGTGGCGGAACTAAGATTCAAGATTAGGGGGCTTGGGAAAAAAATTTTTGCGCAGTGGCAAAACAAAGAGATTACCTCTTAAAAGAACATCTACAGCTCATGAAATCACTTGTTCGATGTAGAGCATATCTTTAATAAATTTTTCTTCTATTTTGTAGCGAGTAGCTTATGTAATTATTAAGAAAGATCTTTACGTAGTTTCCATAAGAAACCGGAAGAATGGATACAGTATCTTATGTAATCAATTTCTAAAATAAGCCACTGCCACAGATCTCAACCCAATCAAAATTCATTTAGTTTAATAATAAAAAAGGTACTAAATCAAAGTAGAAGGAATACGCTTACCAGCTTGCATGTCAGACTTCAATTGCAGGGAACGTCTTCATCTTTAGCTAAATACGAATAAAGAGTACAGGCAGGGTCTATTCCACTAACAACCCTTCGATCATATTGTATGAGTATTTGGTCCATTCCTGCACCTCTATAAAAACCCCAATATATATTTTTGTCCCAGGAAAAAAGTAATGTGATAGTATGCTCAGTCCATTACTCGTCACAAGTTCCGTTGTTATCATTCTCGGTATCTTCTCTGTATACCCAAATCTTGGCAATATAAGCACTAAATCTGCAAGCTATAGCTACATGCCCATTCACTTCTAACAAGTAGGTATGTTGATTAAACCAATCATGCGGGCTACTGAGGATGATATTATTAGGAATTGGAATCGTTCTGAACTTCTCAATACCAACATCAAATGCAACCAATACAGCATCACCATTACCCCAACCACCAGCCCAACTGTTAAACAAAAACTTAGCAGTGCAATTATAAATAGAACAGTTCACATGAACAGATGAAGGCAAGATATAGTCGATATCACAAGGCAGGACCTCATCTATCCTTCTCCACGCATTGTCTCCAATGGTCAAGACGTAGCAAACTTGATTGGGACCATCGATGTAGAATTCACCTGGTTGTTTAAATGTACTTTGCCAAATACAAAATACTTTGTGTTTTTCTTGTGGTAGGATCAAACCCAAACTCATAGATTTTCTTCCATTGGCATTAGCAATGCTGATTTAACACCTGGTGTTTTCTCTCTAGTGCTGATGTTGTAAATACAAACACCAGACTTGAGTTTGTCAACAAAACAGACTAAACCGTTAACAGGTCACAGAGACGATTTTACCTTCCTTATCTTGTTGGCTTCTGGTTTGGTTCCTTGATCTTTAATTAGATTGGCTGTTAAAATCAACTGATCATGTTCGTTCCAGTGCGGATTATTTGGATCCCTTCGTCGAGTGCGCGGAATCAGGAAAAGAATAACTGGACGTGCTTTTTGCATGTGCATAATGCAAATCTGCAAACTGTGGATCTTCGTCAATCAGGGACAGCCAGGTTATAGAAACACATTTGAAACGCATAAGAAACACCTGGGGTTTATGTAAATTGAAGCAAACATTATCAAGTTGATATTCACGATCTCTTTAATCAGACATTGATGATTGATTCACCCCTTTCCTGGTGCTACCCCTAGGGTTTCTTTGAATAACCTTACCTGCTGCTACGATCTCTTTCGCTCCCGCTGGAATAAATTGAAGAAAACATTGATTCACCCCTGGCTTGGCAATAAATTTCTACCCTGGCTTGACAGCAGGCGCAACCGAAGTGTGACGAATTTGGTCTATCAATTACTACCCCAAATATTTTTTTCTTTGATTCGCCCCTGGCTTAAGCCAGGGGAAGTCTGTGCATACATCCGCCCCTGGGAGTCAGTATAAAAGATGAGAGAACCACTAACTCTTCCACTGAGAAAATCTAGACCATGACAAGAAACTATGCTACTCATTTTATCAAACAGATTGGGTGCATTAAAATGAAAAAATTCAGTAAACAAATGGGTTTAGGTTAAAATCAGTAAACATGGTCAAATCCATTCAGGTTTAGGTATGTTACCAAATAGTTTTATGCATGCATCATCATCAATAGAACAAACTTTAAATGAACTACTTGGATTTCTAGTTACCAGAGCAATTATGACCCTCTCTGACTACTAAGCTATTAGTTCAAAATGGTTATAAGATTTTAGGGTTTTGGATTCTAACACCATTTTCTAAAACATGAATCAAAGCAAAAGAGAATAAAAATCAGATTTACCTGGAACAAGGTCTGGTTTTCTTCTCTGTTAGATTCTGAGAAATGAAGAGTCAAGGTTTGGGGAAAAGCATAAAGATATACGGACGGTCCTGTGCCCTGTCCCAACCCATATATGATTGGACTATATATTTTATCCAACGTTCATCTTACGATGTTAGACTGCAGTAGTGCAGTGCAGTATAATGTCATATTTAGTGAAATGGTTCAGGCAAGGGAGAAGATATTTTCATTACTCAGAGAAGAGAGATTAACACACAGTTTATACCCAATTGGGTTTTACAGACAAGACTGGAAGTGTGATCTGTACACACAAATAACAAGAAGACACGTACACAAACAGTTGTAAAGCATAACAACTTCTAAGGGACTGTTTGGTTACTACCCTCCCGCAAGCTGAAGAGGGGAGAGAACTCGAAGCTTGTGTTTTAAGAACCCAAAACGAGGAGTGGTAAGACCTTTAGTGAAGAGGTCTGCAGCATGATGAAGAGAAGCTCCGTAGATCACCGGAAGATGCTTGGACTGGACCAATTCACGAACAAAGTGATAGTCAATAGCCAAGTGCTTCATCCTGCTATGAAAAACAGGATTAGAAGGTAGTGCAATGGCACTTTTGTTGTCACAAGATATGGATGGGGGATCAGGGAGAAACACATGAAGATCCTTCAATAGTTGACAGATCCATAACACCTCTGCTGCAGTAGAAGCAAGAGACTATATTCTACTTCGGTGCTGGAACGAGATACGGTGGGTTGTTTCTTGGATGACCAAGAAATAGGGGTATCACCAAAGAATACACAGAACCCACTGGTGGATCGTCTATCATCAGGGGAGCCTGCCCAATTTGCATCAGTAAAACCTTGGAGTGCAGTAAAGCCTTTGTTGAAGTACAGGCCATGACTGATAGTTCCCTTAACATACCTGAGAACTCTCTTAGCTGCAATTAGATGGGCAGTGGTAGGAGCATGCATAAATTGACATATCTGGTTTACAGCAAAACTGATCTCTGGCCTGGTCCAAGTTAGGTACTGTAAGGAGCCCACAAGGGATCTATAAGCGAAGAACATCCGTAAGAGGTTCACCATCTGGGGCTGACAATTTGAAGTTGGCAGGGCAAGGTGAGTGCAAGGTTTTAATCCAACAAGATTGGTTCTCTGAAGTAAGTCAAGAACATATTTGGTTTGAGAAAGAAACAAGCCTGCAGAATTTCTCTTCACCTCCAAACCCAAGAAGAATGATAAGTTACCCAAGTCCTTGACAGGGAATTTAGAGATTAAGTGAGCAATGATGGAATTACAATGAGCTAGATTATTTCCTGTGATGATAATATCATCAACATAGACTAGGATGATAGTCAATGTAGCACTAAACTTCTGGACAAATAAGGAAGAATCAGTAACAGAGGGTTTGAAATTCAAAGCAACTAGAACATCAACCAACTTCTCATACCATGCTCTTGGGGCCTGTTTGAGTCCATAAAGAGATTGATTGAGTTTACAAACATAGTTTGGTTTTGATTTGTTTTGATAGCCAGGAGGTTGGGTCATGTAGACAGTTTCCTTGAGATCTCCATGTAATAAGGCATTGCTTACATCAAGTTGTTTGATAGGCCAGTCAAAATTAACAGCAATGGATAGAACAAGTCTTATTGTGAAAGGTTTTACAACAGGGCTAAAAGTGTTAGTGTAATCAAGCCCTTCAAGTTGATTGAACCCATTGGCTACAAGTCTTGCTTTGTGCTTCTCAATTGTGCCATCAACATTGTATTTTACTTCGAAAACCCACTTGCAGGCTACTATATTTTGGGAAGGATCAGGTGGCACAAGAGTAAATGTGTCAGCATCCATAACTGCTTTGTGTTCTCTATCCATGGAAGTTTTCCACACTGGAATCTTAACATCTTGGGAATAACAAGTGGGTATTGGTTGAGTAAGAGTACTATGTAAAGTAGTGGGTAGAACATGTTTAGTTGCAAACAAAAATTTTGGTCTGTAAATGTGATTTTTGGACCTAGTGGTCATTGTGTGAGAGTTGATAGTATTAGTATTAGGAAGTGAAGTGGTAGTAGATGTGGGGGCTGTAGATGTGGAGGAGGAAGCAATAGGAAGAGCAAGAGATGAACCAGTAGTGGGGACAGATGAAATGGGGGGAGAAGAATCTAGAAGAGTTACAGATATATCAAAAGTGTAACCAGATACACTGGAATTGACTAAAGTAGAATAGGGAAAAGAAGTTTCATGGAAAATGACATGTCTGGAAACAATGGTTTTACCAGTAGAGGGATTGAAACATCTGTATCCCTTTTGAGTGGAACTGTAGCCTAAGAAGATACATGGAGAACTTCTAGGATCCAGTTTAGTAGATGTGTAAGGTCTTAACCATGGAAAGCACAGACAGCCAAAACTTTTAAGAAAAGAATAATTTGGTGGCTTGTGAAAGAGTTTATCAAAGGGAGATAAAAAGGAAATAGATTTTGTGGGAAGTTTGTTTATGATGTAGTTAGCAGTGCTTAAAGCTTCATACCAAAAGGAGATAGGAAAGAGGCCTTAATTCAAAAGGTTCTAGTAACATCTAAAAGATGCCTATGATTTGATTCTGCAACACCATTCTTCTCTGATGTGTGTGGGCAAGTAATTTCATGAGAAATGCCAAAAGTAGAGAGGAAGGATTTTAATTCATTATTAACAAATTCACCACCACCATCAGTCCTGATGGTTTTGATAGTGCAGGACAATAGATTTTCAACAGAAGATTTAAAATGGATAAAAATGGACTTGAAATCGAGTTAGCTTGAAGAGAAAAACCCAACAAAACTTTGAGAAATCATCAATGATGTTCACATAAAACTTAAACCCAGTTACAGAAGTAATGGGAGCAGGGCCCCAAACATCCATATGTAGAAGTTGTAAAGGAAAAGTAGATATAGAACTAGACATACTAAATGGTAGTTTGTGGCTCTTGCCTAACTGGCAAGAAGTGCAAAAAACTGGTTTGGGATGACAACTATCAAGTTGTATAGACTTAAAGACTCTACTAAAAGAGTCAAAAAAAGGGTGTGCCAATCTTCTATGCCACACTTCAGAGGAAGCTTTAACACAAGAAAGAGCTGAAGCTGAAGCTGAAGAGAAGGTTGTAGCTGAGTTGCTAGGGAAGGGATATAAACCATTGTCACTGGGTCCCTGGAAAAGGATCCTTCCTGACTTGAGATCCTTGACACAAAAATGAGTGGAAGTAAAGGTTAGAGAGCAGTTATTGTCCTTAGCAAACTTATGGACAGAGATTAAATTATGGGAAGCTTTAGGAACATGAAGAATATGATGCAGATAAAATTTGTTATTGTTATGAAAGATAGTGGAAGAACCATGGTTAAGTATGGGCATACCTTCTCCACCAGCTGTGGCTATGTGATCATGACCATCATAAGAAGTAGAAGCATTTCCATCAAAGTGAGCAGCATTAGATGTCAAATGTTGATTTGCACCAGAATCCATGAACCAAGGATTTTCCCCAAAGATGTTAGCTGAGGCAAGCATATCTTGGAGGTTTCTTGGTGGTTCTCTCCCTTGATAAGAAAAGTTCATACGATTCCAACATTCATCTGCATAGTGACCAATTTTGTCACAAATCTGACATGGTAGACGATCATCTGAGTACAAGTGAGATGGTGCCTGAGTGGATGTAGGAGTTGGTAAAATGCCAGAATTAAGATGAGATCCTCTTCCAAATTGTGATTGGTAGGAAGAACCTCTACCATATTGTTGTGAAGTATAGCTTCTACCAGAATTAGGATAACCAGAGTATCCCCTGCCTCTTTGAGAAGGATAAGTATTGTTATTGAAACCTCTACCAGAATTGAAACGACCACCATAGCGACCACCACCTCTAAATTGATTAAAATTCCTACCACCGCCTCTGCCATGAGATCTGAAGTTACTCATCTGAGCAGTGAAGGCTCGATTATAGGATTCAGTAAGAAGGTGTTGATGTCGATATTTAATAACAGTTTCCTCACTAAGTAACAAATTATGTAGTTCAATACTATATACTGGAGGATTTCTTGTCCTCATAGAAGTAGCAAATGAATAGTAATCAGAGTTTAACGCAAATAATTTGACAACAACCATGTCATTATCAGAAATTATCTCGATCACCAGCAGCAGCTAATTGACCAGTTAAGGATCTAATTTCATTAAGCAAGGTTGGAATAGATTTATCATCCTGTTTAATTGACAGTAACTTAGTGCGTAATTGAATAGTATGTGTTGAAGAAGAACGAGCGAATCTTTGATTAATACTTGACCACAATTGATAAGAAGTAGTTGAGTTAGCAAAATAAGGGATTACCTAAGGAGAAATTGTTGATTGTATCCACAAAATGATTGTTGTATCTTCATCAACCCAATCAGTATATGCAGGATTCTCTATTTTATTAGTTTGATTTTGAATATTAGTGTATTGAACTGGACAGGGATGAAATCCATCCAAATATTTCATCAGTTTGAATTTACGAATAATAGGAAGCATTAAGGATTTCCAAGTGATAAAATTATTTTATGTTAATTTGAGTTGAACAAAGTTTGATAGGTGTTGAAGAGGGATATTAGAGATGGAGTGTGAAGTTGGATTCTCCATTGAATAACAACTGGTTGTAGAGGGATTAAACTTGAGAGAAAAAATGAAGAAGGGTTTATGGATCAAATTGCTCTGATACCATAGTGAAATGGTTCAGGCAAGAGAGAAGATATTTTCATTACTCAGAGAAGAGAGATTAACACACAGTTTATCCCCAATTGGGTTTTACAGACAAGACTGGAAGTGTGATTTGTACACACAAATAACAAGAAGACACATACACAAACAATTGTAAAGCATAACAGCTTCTAAGGGACAGTTTGGTTACTAATATTCTCGGTATCCAGCACCGATCTCCTCCCTTGGTTATTGCGGATGACAATATTCATCTGAAACCTCATTTAATCCAATTGAAGATGGTTTGTGCAATGGAAGATCTTTAGGGTTAGCAGTCCAAACAAGAGTTTGTTCTGACGATTTAACAAACCATATACCAACTACATATTGATCAGGAGAACATGATAACTGGTAAAACCCAAAAGCAATGTCACCCGACCCGACGGAGAAATCCAAAAAGGACTAGTATCATTCAAAGAAAGAGATGAACCTCTAGTTATGTTGCTCATCAAATTGTTATCCGTCGAAGAAGATGGAGATAATGATGATTCATCAACTAGTAATGGAACAACAACGCGTAATAAGGAAAAGATGAGAATCACTTGTAGAAACTTCATGACGTTTTGATGAAAGAAAGAAAAATAATAAGAGAGTTAGGGGCAAAGATTGTTTGTGGTTTATAGGGAAGTGATCACATCCTTATTATATATATAGGCTCAAACGTATTACAACTTTGAAACCAACTAGGAACTCATACCCTAGACCAACTTGGACTCTGAAATCGAAATCACATTGAACTGATACGTTTCTTCAAGGTGGTATTTGGCCAATGACTTTCGTGCAGGAGTCTGCTCGTATCACATTGCATTATCCTTCGGCGTTCATGCAACATTGGATACTCGAGGTTTTTTAACCTTTCTCCTCAAAAAAAAATAAAAATACTCGAGGTCTGACTCGGCTCGTATATGTGACTCAGTAGTTTTTTTTTTTTTTTTTTTTTGCTAGCGACTCAGTAGTATCTAAGTCGGACACATATGCGATTGAATTCAAAAGAGTAATACAACCTAACCCAACTGTTTGATAATCACATGAGCCAGAAAATAACTTGTGAGTGTGACTATTAGAAGCTTTGAAGATAGGGAGAGAATTACATGCATAACTTTCATGTTTAGAATTTATTTATTTTTTTGATTGGAAAAGAAGATTTTATTCAAGAAAGGAGGAATTTACATTGTTACTACTAGTGGTAGTAAAAAAAAAAAAACAAAGACCAGGAAAACACAGTGTAGAAGAGAAATTTAGGTGCATCTTGTAATTATCTTAACTAGCAGCCCAAGTTAATACAAGTGACTTAGAATCAGAACACAAGCCTTCGTCTATTTTGAAGCACTACTTGTCTTCAAAAATGCGACAATTCCTTTCTCTCCATAAAACCCAACAACAGCCGCTGGGATTTGGTTCCAAACCACTTTACCATTACAAGTTAAGTTGTTGTTAAACCACTTTCATGTTTAGAATGTTTAGATGATTGTTGTAAGAAAAAAATTATACTAAGACTAGATTAAAGATTGGGGTACGTAGTAAACTAGTAGTGTCTAAGTATTTATTAGAAATTAGAACAACCTTAATTAAACGAGATTTGGGGGTATTTTAATTGAGGAGATTTCGGAAGTAAGTAAAAAAAAGGCGGAAAACTAAAAAGGAGGTTTTGAAGAAAAAGAACAAGAGTCGTGCCATCACACGCACGCGCGTGACGACGACAAAAATACAGTCCCACCTTTGGGCCATTGGATTACTTCAGATTAGTGCATCTCGGAGATGCACATATCTCAGTGCATGTAATAAGAATTTTAACTTTTTCTTAAACTTCAATTTATTATTATTTGCACCCAAGTCCTTGGATTGATAATTATTTTCGTTTTTCCTCTATCCCACGATGAACCAGTGGAGAATCAGACGTGAAGATGAAAATCAGAAGTTCAACTGAATCAAATATTATAAGCATTAAAATTATTTATCTGTTGATGAACATCAATAGCCTAGAATGAATATGTTTCAAAAAAAGGAAGAAAAACAAAAACCTAGAGTGAATTTGATTCATTTGAACCAAGAATTGTAGTAGTTTCAAAATTTCTCTGATCTACTTCATATTAGTGATGTATCTTTAATCCAATTGAATGATTGAACCATCACTAACCCATTTTTGTGTCTAACCCATTTTCCTTAATCCAATTGAATGATTGAGCCATCACTAACCCAAAAAAAAAAAAAACCAATTTTTTCTGCCATCAAAAGCATAAGAACAAACAATAAGTATTTTTAACTTCTTATTTACTAGATCTCCATTAAAATAGCTATTCTTATGGTCACTTAAAGGACTTTTTTTTTTGATTGGATTTCATATCTCCTAAACCCAAAGATCAAAGACCAAAAAAAAAGACCAAATTTTAGTTTGGAGAAAATAATGGTTTGGAGAGTGGATATATCTTGGATCGAAGTAATTACCTACAAACTACGCCTGGAGTGGGGAGTTAGAAACTTAAAGGACTACTTCCTCAAAAGAATTTGAAAAGTCCCAACCTCGCCCCACACAAAATTTAAAAAAAAAAAAAAAGATGAGGCTAGTTGAAGTTATACGCACAATTCTTAAGGCAAGGAATGGAGCTATTTTTAAGTTGTTTTTTCAAAGACCAAGGAAATGGGAAGGAGTATTTTTGGGAAGGAGTATTTTTAAGTGTTTTTACAGTTATACCCTTATAAATAATTTGTAAAATTTAAAAATGATTTATCTCTCAAACTATACCATGGATTTTCGTAAACTTTGTATCATTGGAAAGCATTTTAAAACACCTACGTAACGAGTATAAACATGGATATCAAATTATATACATTTCTTATACTAACGTTAATCAATCAAAAGGATAATTTTAGAAATATTCCCTTGTTTAATGAAATAGGTCAACTAATGGTGGGACAAAACTTTAAACTAAGTAGGTCATCTAATAGTGGGACGGAGGAAGTATAAAATAATTAAGAATATATTAGAAGAAAGTATTAAAACAATTTTTACATTTAAATCTCCGTATCTTGAGGATTGGAAAATCCAACAATGAAGAAGCCATGAAGGATTAACATGGAGGAACATGGTTAATAATGAGGAACCGTTTTTGTTGAGTTATGCGAACGACCTTGTTATACCACGACTCAAAGAACAACGTAAAAAATCCGGTTTGAACAATATTATAAACCATTAAATATAATCAGATATATTCTCTTAATTGTTGTGTTGCTAGGAATAAAAATATATAAAACAGCGAGAGCACATTAAAAACAAAATTACATACTCCATTCCAAAAAAAAAAAAAAAAAACTAAACTTCTCCTGATTCTAAAGCACCTGTTGCTTCCGTTTTAGCTTTGTTTGCACGAGCACATTATATTATAGCCACGATCGAAGAAAGCCAAACGACCACAAGTATTACAACTACTGCAACCGGAAACTTATTTGTAGGTTCTACATCTTCCCCGGTAATTTTGTTTTTATGAGATGATGACCAAACAATTGAAGAGGATGATTTCTGAGGAGGATTATTATCGTGACTGTTATTTCCATCGATTCTTTCCTTGTGCAAATTCAAACGCCCTATTGAACTCAATGTTGCTCTGTAAATATAATCCCCCTCCTTGTAATTAACTTGTTGTTTTTTCTTATAAAAAACTTTAAGTACTTCATCATCAGAACCAGCAAGAAACAGCTTGCCAGTAACGTCTAAGCTTAGGATTACTGGCCTACTTAGTGAACCCTCGAGCGAATATGACATTACAGATACACTCTCTCCATCTCCATAATCGTAGGTTCCATATATACCAACAAAACCATCAGTCTTTCTAACTGATAACCTGTAATCACCAGATATAAGATCAACTCCAGGTCTTAACTTCTGACCGCCAAGAATAGTATCGGTAGGATAATCGAAACTTTGCCAAATAATTTGAGAGTCTGAACCGTATAAAACAAAGTTTCCATTGTCATGCATCTTTGCGTAGGACACTGGTTCCGGTACATCGGGTAGCAAAAGTTTCTCTTCATTATCTGGCGTAATCCGCAACATCAACTTCCCTTCTGTTGATGGTGGTTTTTAGCTTAGGGTTAAAATCGTAAAACACTAAACCCTAGCAGACAGTGATGTCACAACATTTAAAGTAACAAGCATTTACTAGGCACATTTATGAAACCTTTAATGTGTCCCTAAATAATTACCGGGTATCTTTTTCAAATTAGGGTTACGACAAGCCAAACCCTAATTCCCACTTGTGCCAATGGAAAATCATGCCAGCCACACCGACCGCGCCAAAGCATGCCAACCATGCTAGCCGCACCTCTGTGCCAATGGCAAATCATGCCAGCCACACCGACCGCGCCAAAGCATGCCAACCATGCTAGCCGCACCACTGTGCCAATGGCAAATCATGCCAGCCACACCGACCGCGCCAAAGCATGCCAACCATGCTAGCCGCACATCTGCGCCAATGGCAAATCATGTCACCACACCGACCGCGCCAAAGCATGCCAACCATGCTAGCCGCACCTCTGTGCCAATAGAAAATCATGCCAGCCACACCGACCGCGCCAAAGCATGCCAACCAAGCTAACCGCACCTCTGTGACAATGGCAAATCATGCCAGCCACACCGACCGCGCCAAAGCATGCCAACCATGCTAGCCACAACTATGTGCCAATGGCAAATCATGCCAGCCACACCGACCGCGCCAAAGCATGCCAACCATGCTAGCCGCACCTCTGTGACAATGGCAAATCATGTCAGCCACACCAACCGCGCCAAAGCATGCCAACCATGCTAGCCGCACTTTTGTGCCAATGGAAAATCATTCCAGCCACACCGACCACGCCAAAGCATGCCAACCATGCTAGCCCCACCTCTGTGCCAATGGAAAATCATGCCACCCACACCGACCGCGCCAAAGCATGCCAACCATGCTAGCCCCACCTCGTGCCAATGGCAAATCATTCCACCCACACCTATCGCGCCAAAGCATGCCGCCCATGCTAACGCACCTCCGTGCCAATGGAAAATCATGCCAGCCACACCTACTACGCCATGTCAAACGCACCTCGCCATGGACCCATGCCATGCCACCATACTGGCGTTCACTACGCGGCTATCAAAACGAAGGCGTGCAACAATCAACGGTTTCCCTTCAATCCTTGAGCAAATCATGGCCGTCTAAGGTTACCAAAACATTTTCCCCAAAACCCAGCTTGGTCACACACCTATCCCAAGGTCACGCCATGGGTGCGCAAACATTGGCCCCACCCATAAAACCTAAGCTAGTCACGGTCATGGCAAACCCTTGGCCCCACATGCCAAGCCAAAACCGCACCTATCTAGCTAGTCACGCCATGCGCCTATGGAAAACCCTTGGCCCCACATGCCAAGCCAAAACCGCACCTAGCCCAAGCTAGTCACGCCATGCGCCTATGGAAAACCCTTGGCCCCACATGCCAAGCCAAAACCGCACCTAGCCAAAGCTAGACACGCCCAAGGCGAACCCTTGGCCCCACATGCCAAGCCAAAACCGCACCTATCCAAAGCTAGCCACGCCCAAGGCGAACCCTTGGCCCCAGATGCCAAGCCAAAACAAACCTAGCCAAGCTAGTCGCGCCATGCCAAACGCACTTTGCCTTGGCCTAGCCATGCTAGTGACATCATGCCAAGCCAAACGCCCTTGCCTTGGCCCTAGCCACGCCATACGCCCATGGCAAACCCTTGGCCCCACATGTCAAGCCAAGATCGCACCTAGCCAAAGCTAGCCACACCCAAGGCGAACCATTGGCCCCACATGCCAAGCCTAACCACACCCTAGCCGCGCCACCCTATTGGCCTTCCCTCCGCGGCCACCAAAACGAAGGCGTGCAACAATCAACGGTTGCCCTTCAAACCCATGAGAAAATCCTAGCCATCCAAGGTTACCAGACGACACATGGTAACCTTTGGCCCAAAAACCTAAGTTTGGCCACGTCAAACCTTGCCATGCCAACGGCATGCCAACATAGCACGCCACCACGTTGGCCCTCACTACGTGGCTACCAAAACGAAGGCGTGCAACAATCAACGGTTGCCCTTCAATCCCGTGAGAAAATCCTATCCATCCAAGGTTACCAGATGACACATGGTAAATTTGGCCCGAAACCTAAGTTAAACCTTGCCACGCCAAACCTTGGCATGCCAACCTAGCCGTGCCACCACATTGGCCCTCACTACGCGGCTACCAAAACGAAGGCGTGCAACGATCAACGGTTGCCCCTCCTCTCAAGATGCAAAATCTCGACCGTCGAAGGTCACCAGGCTGGCAAGTTTCCCGAGCTTGACTTGCCAAGCCACAACAACGTGTTAAATGTTTTCCAAAACATTCGAGACATCAACACAAACTGGGGGATCCTCTTTGGGTATTGGTTTGGCGGTTTACAGCGTGCGGTGTATACTACGCCCGTCATAAGGAAGTGTCATAAGGGTGAGGCGGTTAGTAAATACGGGAAGTTATGTGTGAAACGTTCATGGGACATAAAGCACATGTATTAACAACTTTATGGGACATGAATTCCATAACGTTAGCAGTTTCATGACCTGTTTCATGCATTAACCACTTTATGGAACATCAATTCCATGCATACGGTTATCACCTCCTCCCATTTACTTCCTCACTCCTTAATGAGACCAGGGTAGGTTTTTACTCCGACTTGTATAAATAGGTCTTACCTATTTCCATTGGACAAGAAGTTCATACAGGAGAGACAACACTCAGAAATACTTACTTGCTAGCTCACCTTGGGGGCTCTCTCACTTTTCTGATAACAAGTCGTAGTAACCCAACTACTCTTCCAGAATCAACTATTCTAGTCTCACCACTTTCCTTGCTTCCCTCCCCAAAATCAACCCATTCTCCTCCACTTTGTGACCGAAGCAAGTCTGGAACGGTCATTTCTTGGTTTAGGCCGGATTTGTACAGATTGACCTCTCGAATCTAAAGTACTCCCTTGCAGTACATTATTTAGGGTTTAAATTGTTTCTCACCTACACACCCGCAATTACCGAAATCAGCAGAAACCATTTTCACCTACAAACAATTGGCGACCACACGTGGGAGGTTCGATATTTCGGTTACAATGTCAATTTTCAACCAGCGATCTCATTTTTCGACCCGAGACTTCAAGATGGTAGAGGAAGGAGATCCACTCCAACTCGATTACTCGACGACCGGATTATCACCATGACACGACAAGGGATGACCGAGGACTTCTCGGAGGATGGAAGCAAAACGATCCGCCTGTGGATTAACGGCACAATTATCGAAAACTCAAGAACGACTCTAACACCGGGACTTCCCATGACCATGTTTCGAAAAAAAAAAAAAAAAAAACTTGGTCCTACACAGGAAAGTTTATTCTCATCGAAGACACGAGAAACCGAGTAAGTCTTATATCTAGACAAAAATACGTGGTTTGCTTTTTCAAGTTACGATAAAATCTATAGCCATGTTTCATCCCATGTCATCTACCAACACACGGTTCCATGGTTTTCCGGGATGTCTGCGTCACTTTCCTTCATAGACAAAGACAATTCAATTCTAAACATTTCATTAAAAAAAATATATAATCCAAAACCATCAAGGTAACATTTATCTATTAACCCGAGAAAATCAAAATCAAAGACCAAAACCAGCGTCTCATTTGCCTTTAAAAAAAAACCTAAAGATAAGAGGTCAGGAAGACAGATATATATTCAAGGAAAGTTTTCCAACAGCGGCTTGCTCCTTTTGGCAAATGCCTCCCTCGTGCTTGGAGAGCCCTCTTAAGTTTGACTTCCCGCATAACTTCTTGAATTCCGCTTCATGCTTCTTCATCATGTCCGCGGAAGGACCTTCAACCGCCCAGCCAACGACCTTTCAACATCGGGAGAGACCTTCAACGAACCAAGGAACGCGTTGAATTTGAAGCCCACGCACATGTCACGATGGAACTTCCATTTCGAGATTACATCCTCGTAAAATTGTATGACCAATCACGTTGCGCTTCCTTCACACGCTTGACCAACGCATGTCGACTAGTGATCTTCTTAGTCGTGGCAATGTGACCATAGCTTTCCCAAATCTTGGTGTACAATGTCGCATGTTTAGATGGCACACTAATCCACCAATCAACATATGACCCGGGAAAGAGGCCGACACGGAGGATTGAAGGTGGCACCCGCAATCGAATCAACAATTGGCAAGAGATCCCTAACTACGATTTCACCCCGAAGTGCTCTCCTCCACTGAGTCACAGCGCCCTGGGACGATGAATCTCCATTTCCAAGTTGCTAGGCGGGCACGGTTTCCGCAGTGGGAAGTACGGCCGTCTTTACTCGGTGGTCTTCCACTTCAAGATCATCCTCAGAAACAGTTTCCTCCTAAAAATCAAAATTCAGTTTTATCGCAAAGAAAGAAAAAAAGGGTAAAGAAGAAAACATGGAGGGGACTCACCGATTCAGTTTGGATCGACTAGACGAAGATTCAACACCGTTATCGGAAGAACTACTCTTGCCATCGCTGGACTCGGACTTTCATCCTTTTCTAATCCCCATCACCATGGATGAGCACGACACCCCCACCATCTATCTCGAAAAATGATGCTTTCGACTACTTGCAAGTTTGGCAAAGGCGTTCGTCTTCCAAACCCTGGACGAGATACAAGGACACGTTCTCAAAAAAAGAAACAAGGATATACGTAATCCACTGAAGTCAAAAATCACACGTACTACCCTCATGTTGGATGAACTAAAAGCCGGTAGAGCTTTGGAATCGACCGAAATCGCCAAAGACGATTCTTAGACTTCGCTCATTCACTTGGGGATCTGCCCACGCCCGCATTCAACGGATTTTCCTTTTGGTTAAAGAAGTATCCCTCAAAACGGATGTTTTGCTAAAATCTCGACGGGAAGGCCTACCACTTAGTGTTCTCCACTACGGCTTTCACAAATTCCCGGATGACGAGGAATTCACTCTGCGAGAATGTGTTATACTTGGAGGTAGTCGACGTATTTCGTTCCTAAAGCAAGAAAGGGAGACTTCTCGCCTCACAAGAAGAACACTAGCATCAAGAACGTCCGATAATGGACCCTCTGGAGCTGCCACCGACGAACGAGAGGGACCCTTGGTCGAAAACCCATATGCCGTAAGAGACCGCCCGACACGATCCTCGAAAGAAAGACGATATATAGCCGACGTGCAACTTCGCATGAATACAATCTCACCGACGCCAAGATTCCCTTCATCAGAAAGCAAAGACATGTTTGGAGCAGAAACAAAAGTATTAACCTGGGCTTTGGATGTACACACTGGGCCCATGGACGAAAATTAGCGGCGCACGAGTTATCAAGGAAATCAGCCAGGTTTGAGCCAGCTCTTGGGCGCCTATTCGACCAGCGAAGTATTCTCGAACTACCCCAAGAAGCGGGAAGTGAAACCAACGGTTTAGAAGCATATCTTTCAAAATGCTACCATAGACACGCTTGGAGAAAAGCAACATGAACATACGAATCCACTTTAATGTAACCGTTTGAAGCACGCATGTCCATAGCCAAATGATCCAAGTGTGTGTACAGAGAACCGAGAAACAAGCCGCCAATGGGGAGAACGACTCTTTTCGCCAATCTTATAGCAAAATTGATGAGTTCCAGCCTTATCTCCTTCTTACCAGAGCTATCATCGAAAATATCCCGGATAACCGAGAGAGCCAAGAATGCCGCGACGTGGAGTGTACTATTCTTCTCCGATCCCGGTGCCACCGTCGGAAAGCATTGAGCCATCCACCAGGCATAGAAACACTTCGTCTCGTTATCCTTTCGGACAAACCCTTTCGACTTCGAAACCAGGGTGGTACGCGTTTTTTCCTCGTCATCATACAGCTTGGTTTTAAGGTTTCCTGTCATGGGAAGATTCAGCAGATAACCACACTTTCTAAGGATATGGTCAGTTCTCCCCACCTACATATGGCCGTATGAGTATCCGGACACCACCGAGATGAAAGAAACCAAGCTCGGGATGTCTTTCCTAATTTGAAGTGATGCAGAGGCTGCGACAGCATCAATGATTTTCGCCTTGGTTAAATTACCTCTTACGCACTCTTGACTTATCATAAAGTGCACCCATTTATCAAACGAACGCAGTGGACTCACCGGGATTTTGAAATCAATAAGAGAGGCGGAATACTCTTTTATCTCAAGGCAAAACCGTATTATATTTCCGGAGGAACCGACCCCCTCTCCCTCACTCTCCGAACCGGTCAAGACGAGTGGCGCATGCTTAAGTGGACTTCTCCCGGCAGAGACTATCGTGAAGAATTCATCGCCCACGTTTGGGTTGGAGTTACCAACATCCTTCTAGATGGAAGAATTTTTCTCAAGCGACGTCATAATAAAGATTCTCTCACAGTACTTCCGCTTTCCAAGCAACTACAACGGAATAATACGAAGAGAGATTATTACGGAAAGTGCACGAAAATTATTTTCACCCAAGACGCAAGCCAGTTTGTTTCAAGGCCGCACCCTGCGGCATGAATTCTTGTCCAACCGAGGAGGAGTGACCCACCGGGGAACCATGCCCACAGCCACACCAAAACAAGGAGTAAACCTTAAAAACTAGGTTTTCGTGGGAAAGGGATGTAAAATTACTATCGCGTGCTTACCTTACACAACGAGTTGAGGCGGTCAACATTACTATGGTATTCATGCCTAAGTACTACTATGAGTGCATGAAAGACATACTTGTGGCTAGGATTCACACCAACATGTTCTACAAGGTCATAAAAAGGTACGCCTACAACTAGGGTTTTCACCAACACAAGAAAACAAAAGGGAAGCAAGACAAAGAAGAAGTACGGGAAGACGCCCCTAATCCGCTCGTCCGCTTCACCGCTACCAAGCCAAAAAAAAAAAAAAAAAAAAAAAAGAGAGAATAATGAAGACGTGAATCAAAGGGAGAGGCCGGCAATCCTTTTATAGGTGTGATACTTGGGAATTTGAACATGGAGAGGATCTCTAATTTTGAGCCAAGGAAGGAAAACAGGAAACCGGTCCCGCAAAGACCAATTTCCACGTCCAAGACCACTCACGCCATACCGCGGCCCCACCACCCATGTATGCCATACCTTGCCACGGCCCCAGCCCAAGCCCTCGCTCCATCACCGCGGCCCCACCACGCCTAGCCTCCCACTATGCCATTGTCGGGCCCCCCCTGCCAAGCCATTCGCTACATTGCCGCGGCCCCACCATGCCTAGCCGTCCGTGTACGTCTCATCTTTCCAAGGCCACACTATGCCAAGCCGCCTGCTCCTTTGCCGCGACCCTATCATCCACGCGCGTTTGCCTCACATTTAACATGTAGCAATACACCCATTTTCTTGTAGTGTATAGTATACCAATGGTTGGGGATTGAAAGTTACTTTGTAGAAACAAGTTATTGCCTTATGAAGTCCGGTCCTAAAATAAGCTCAAAAATAATGCCCGAATACTAAAATAATGCCTGAATATATATGGAGAATACGAGAACCCCAAGCTCCAAGCCTTCTTTTAGTGCTTTTCTGTTGTACACTGACACTGATTTTAACTTACAAAATTATGTCACACTCCTACATGACAAGAAAAAAAGAAAAAGATGTTGTAAAACTAGCGCAGTAGCATTCTTCAAGGAAAGGTGGTCTTTCGTCAGAACCACATATACAAGCGCGCCAGTATCGATCTAAAACACGAACGTCACCACATCAGTTTGTATGATGAGAAGAACAAATGATGAATAATCTGTATGACGAAAAACCAGTTTGCAAAATAAAGGATCTATCGCTTTCTTAGTAAATCTAAATTGAAAATATGAGCACGAAAACACACACACGAAAAGGTAACGAAAACACGTAAACATAATGGGATTGTTTCGCAGCACAGTGTAGGACGAGCCACTTATGAATCAGGCAACGCAAATTCAAAACTGACGAGGATATGTGATTGGGAGAATTGGGACTTCATTGGGCTTATGATTCTCCCAACCAAAGACACGTTGTAGCTTGCATGGATGGGATGCAGGTACCTGTAGCCTTTTGAGTCATTCTTTGATCGCACTAATACACAACAACACAATGAGCATACGTTTCCAAGCTGTCAGACTTGCCAATGAGCATACGTTTGACATGGAAAGGCAGCTTGCCAATCTGATAGTACGTACTAACAAACCTAACAATAGGGGTACCAATTTGTTTAGGGGCACAGGTGAGGCGTATTAACAAAAGCTGCTAATAGTGCATGATCAGATGAAGTAGATAGTGATAAATCTCTTGATATCTAATCATTAAAAGAAGAAGAAGAAGAAGATTCAACAATAACTATACATGGAACAAGAAGTGAGGATAAGGAGAGAATTACATGCTGAAGCTTCATGTTTGATCTTGTTGAAAGAAAATAATTTAAGACTAGATTAAACCTTGGGTAGTTTCTAAGTATTTATTAGAGAACAATCTTAAACGAGATTCTTAAATATCTTTTGAGGAGATTTTGGTAGTGATTACAAAATTGTATATCAAAAATATATATATACAAGTTCTGTAAACCCGTCCAAATGGACGGCTAGTTCATTAACCGAGTGAGAAAAAAAAGTTAACATCAAACCAAGTACAAAATCATAAGATCATAATGGTTGACCATTTATGCTTAAAACTTTCTTAACATCAAACCTAGTATATGATGAAAATAGAATAAAAATGATCATGTGGGGAAGACAAAGCCAATTGCTTAAAGACGATGAAAATCTTTCCCATCCATCCATGAAGTCATCAAAGGTGAAACACTGCCCAATTATAATAGATTGTTGGGTATTTCTTAAAGTTGTTCTTGCTACTGAACCATAGTGGAAATGTAATACATAAACAATAATCAAAAGGAAGTAACTTGTAGTGCATGTCAGCATTATAGCTTAAAGCACAACCCGCCAACAACCATAAAGAAGGTTACGAAAACTACTGCTAGGCTTTGAGTTTACTTTTTTTTTTTTTTGGAAGGATTTAGATAAAATCAACAATCACTTTAACCCGTTAAGATAAAAGCTCTACAAAAACCATGAACATATACATAGGGAAATGATAGTTACCTTAGTCACATATTGCTTTCCACCCTTAATGCTTATGTAAACAGAAAAGAGCTGAAAGTCCAATATTTGGAAAATTGACGACCAATAAATTCTACCACCAAGAAAGGGAAAAGAAATAAGAAGAGAAAATACAGTTAATGATCCCTTACCACTTTTCAGAAGCTTCAAGAGCCGCGGTTCTTAGTTCATTACACATCCAAACATACTTGGTCACCATTTTGTCTGCGTTTTCATTCTTAGCATGCATTCATATAAAATTTTATTACCTTGCCCGTTCTTGAGACTCATGTCCGAGACCTAGCATGTGATTCTATTAAGTTCAGAAAATGATTCCGACTTTTGACGTTGCACTAAAAAAAAAAAAGAACAGATAGATAGATCGATGAAGAAACTATTATGGGTCATAAACATAGAAATAACTTGGGTTTCCTATAAGAAACATTAACAAACACAAAAAGTCAATGATTTAAATGGTGAGGAACCAAAGACAGTAGAAAACTCATTGATAAGCAAACATATTAAATGTTAGAAAGAACTGATATAAGCATATTAATCGAAAGTTGAAATTTATACTCCAAAAGGAGTAGTCACAAATCTTTGGTAGAGATATCTGAAGTTTTATCTAAACTCGTTGTAGTGATTTGTTGATGACGATGCAATAAAATTGCCATTAAATGGTTTAATTGACCACGGATGAGAGCATCAACTCGTGCTCCATCGGATCAGAGAAAACCAAAAAATCTCCCCTTACTTTTAATGATCCAAAACCTGCATTACTGTGACAAATAATCTCAACATCTGTGAGACGGTTTTTGTTGACAAAAAAAGTATTTCTGTAATTAAGAGTTCCGTCTGCTGATGAAATCCATTGGTCGCGTCTGTTCCGATGAAAATGAAGCATAAAAACGACTATTTTCATAATGGGAAGATCGGGATATGCCCCAAAAATCGATTGTCATCTTGGGAATATGTCACATGATTCCAGTTTTGGGAATATGCCCAGGATTCCAAAGTCGACTATTTTATATGAATGCACGCTAAGAATGAGAACGCAGACAAAATGGTGACCGTCTAAGTATGTTTGAATGTAATGAACTAAAAACCGCGGCTCTTGAAGCTTCTGAAAAGTGGTAATGAACTTCCCTTTAATAAAACAAAGCAGAAAAACTTCAAAGATTTAAGTAAATTCGGTGGAGAAGAAAAGAGACTAACCCCGCGATGTAAACAAACGTACAAAGTCAGGAACCACTTCCAAAATTTCATCTAATTCGAAGGGCCCTCCTTCATTGACATTATCTCATGTTAATAGTATGTTAGTGAACACATATTCCCACGTATCTCTTTCGTTTTCTCCTGTATAAGAAAATCAAACAACTGTTGATGAATTATGGTTCCATAATTAAGAATTTGATGAAACAGTTAGTGTGCCTCTCAAAGAGTAATACTCACGGAATTTAGATACGTGGGCCTACCCTTTTGAACTAATACCAAAAATTTAGATACTCTCACGGAATCACAGGAGCGAAAATCTCTATACCTGGTGAGCCTTGAGAGGAGTTCTCTTTGAGTATTGATGGACTACCTTCAAAGCTTTAACCGAATGCTTCACCGCGTTATTGTTACACTTGTGGATTTTCAAAAGCCTGATTCTTTGACATTGTAGATAGTGCATTGCAAAATTTGAAGTCCTTAGTTCACTTCCCTTAAACGCCTCTCTTCGTGTTGTTCTTCCTGATTCCGTAAATCACTCGTAATTAGCCAAACTTGAAGAAACCTATGGGAAGATGAACTTTCTCTGAGCGGCGGAAAACGGAACCATCAATTCCTTTTCTTTCTTTTTTCTATGTAAGTTTTTCAATTTAATTGCAAAACCTTGTGCTTGAAAAAGACGCATCTTCTCACCGAGTAACAACGTTTAGCCAACGAACGTACCTTTTCAAATAACAAATGAAGAAGAGATGTATTTGACGTTATTATTAAAGCAAAAATAGAGTCGTGGCGGTAAACCCTAAAAACGTCTGCGGTAAGATAATCGTTCACCAAGAGACGTCTCTATTCATTCTAATCTGACTCTGCATATGGGTATGACTTGGCATCTCACCTGGCCCTGTATTCTTTCAGTATTTCTGAAAATAAATCTCCAGGCGACACATGGGATTAAGCATTCTCCTTTATATAAGAAAGAAGATATTATAATCGAAAACTAAAAGTGGAAATTAAATAAATACCCCTCCTTTTCATGGGTCTTCACAAACACCCCTAAGAACTTTATAAATACTCCTAACTGGGTATATTTTACGTTTTTAGGAGTATAATTTTTTGGACATCTAAGATTATATTAAGTCAATTCAACCTCCGTAGGAGGTTGAGTTGACGCCACGCGGCAAGAACATATTAGTTCATTTCATTATCCAAAAAAAGTACTAGTTCATTTTCATTATCCACTTAAAAACCCTTTAGGGGTATTTATGAAGTTCTTATGGGTATTTGTGAAGACCTTGAAAAGGAGAGGTATTTAATTAATGTTCCCAAACTAAAAAGGATGTTCTGAAAATAATAAATAAAATAAAATATCCGACCTACCGGTTCGAACCATATTAAACAAAATTATATAAAAAAAAGCAAGAGACCCTAATCAGAAAAAAATTACGTACTCCATTATCAAAACAACAAAACTAAACTAAACTTGTCCTTGTTCTAAAGGACCTCCTTTTGCTCCCTTATTAGCTTTGCTTGCACAAACACATAGTAATATGACTGCCGCTATAACTAAAACGGTAATGGAAATACTTTCTACAATTAGGTCAAGCGAAGATTTATTTTTAGGTGCTCCATCTTCCATTGTGATTTTCGTTTTATGAGATGATGACCATACAATTGAAGAGGATGATTTCTGATGAGGATTATCACGACGGTTGATTCCATCAATTCTTTCCTTGTGCAAATTCAAACGCCCTATTGAACTCAACGTTGCTCTGTAAATATAACCCTCCTCCTGCTTAACTGGTTGTTTTCTCTTATAGAAAACTTTAACGTCTTCATCATCAGAACCTGCAAGATACAACTTACCACTAACGTCTAAACTTAGGATTATTGGGGTATTTAGCGAACCCTCAAGCGAATCTGACATTACAGATACACTGTCGCTATAATCATCGTCTTCATGTATACCAACAAAACCATCAGTATGTCTAACTGATAACCTGTAATCACCAGATATAAGATCAATTCCAGGTCTTAGCTTTTGACCACCGAGAATGGTATCTGTAGGATAATCGAAACTTTGCCAAATAATTTGAGAGTCTGAACCATACAAAACAAAGTTGCCATTATCATGCATCTTTGCATAGGACACTGGTTCTGGTACATCAGGTAGCAAAAGTTTCTCTTCATTATCTGGCATAATCCGCAGCATCAACTTCCCTTCATCGGTGAATAGAATTGAAGATGGTTTGTGCAATGGAAGATCAATAGGGTTGGCAGTCCAAACAAGAGTTTGTTCTGACGATTTAACAAACCATATACCAACTACATATCGGTCAGGAGACCATGATAACTGGTAAAACCCAAAAGCAATGTTGCCCGAGGGAGAAAGCCAATAAGGACTAGTATCATTCAAAGAAAGAGATGAACCTCTTGTTATGTTGCTCATCAAATTGTTATCCGTCGAAGAAGATGGAGATAATGAGTCAACAACCAGTAATGGAACAACAAGAAGTAATAAGGAGAAGGTGAGAATTACCTGTAGAAACTTCATGATGTTTTGATGAAACAAAATCAAGAGAGTAAGAATGTTGAGACAGAGATTGTTTGTGGTTATCGGGAAGTGATTACCTCTTTATTATATAGGCTCAAACTAATTACAACTTCGAAACGTACATGGAAATGATACCCCAAACCAACTAGAACTGATACCCTAAACCAACTAGGACTGTGAATTAAGTTATGGGAGTCCGGTCCCAAAATAAGATCAAAAATAATGCCCGAATATAATATGGAGACGGAGAGAACCCCAAGCTCCAAGCCTTCTTTTAGTGCTTTGCTGTTGTACGCGGACACTGATATTAACTTACATGCTCCTATATGATAAAAAAAAAATAATAATAATAATAATAAAAAAAAAAATCAAAGCACCAAGATTTTGATTTATAAAACATGGACCATCACAACATCGTTCAGATTATATAAGAAAATAATTTTCCCAACTTTTTTCAACTCCAAGGTGGTATTCAGACAATGTAGGAGCCTGCTCATATCACAATTGCATTATCCTTTGGCGTTCATGCAAGATTGGATACACTATCTTAACTTTGCATGAAGTTTATATTTGTGCCTGTAAGAGCTTCAATTGAAAGATCATCCACATCAACAGTCCATGCACAAGGTAATGAGATATTCTCTTCAATCCAATTGTACCGTTTCATCCCATTAATTTCACCTATATTATAAAGTATCTTTACACAGGCTTCATAATCCGATATACGTTTCAGTATACCAGCACATTCATCTGAAACCTCATTTAATCCGCAATAAATAAGATAAAAATAACCATCAATAATGAATTCTCAGAAATCCTGACAAAAAGATCTACAATCTACTCTAGCCCGCGATAGTTCTGGAATCAGGGTCATGTTGTCATGTTGAAGTTCTTCAGAATGCCAGAAGCTGATCAATTGCCAACAATATTCAGTAGATTGGTAACTAACAGAGAAAGCAGTGGAATTGGTGATAACTCAAATGTAGGGCTGTCGCCTATTCAGCTCTCCCTGACCTTTAACAACCTTTCACTAGCCTTACCTACTGGTCTGACAACTGGTTTCCATCCCTGCGAAATATCTATAGCAGACCAGAAACTGAAGGAAAGATAATACAGGGAAGCAGAGTCAAAGTAGGAGAACCAAAACATTTTAGTGCTCTATCCTTGATGGTTCAACGAATCACTAGAATCATCCTCATTTTGAAAAGAGAAAACTGACAATACACTTCACACAAGGGAATTACTTAAAGATCCTCACAAACACTAGAATCATCCTCATTTTGAAAGTATTGTTATGCATTGAAAATATTGTTAAGCATATTTTAAAAAGGGAGACTTATAGAATCATCCTCATATTAGAATAACACCGGCACACTGAAAATATTGTTAAGCATTTTCAGAGCTTGTCAAGAACTTAACCACACAATTTGTGGATTTCGGAAACATTAGTAACAGCTTCATTATCTTTGTTTGTGCCTCGTAGTCTTCGGAGAGCCATGAAGAAGCTACAACGGTTACAATCTCAAGAAAACCAGCATACTTTGGAAAAAGTTTAATCGCATTTAACTCCACTGGCTTCCCCTTAAAGTTTTTGAATTTGATTGATTTCAGGTGTGGTAGCGAAGATTTAGGATCGAGTGCCCAACAATCATCAGACTCTTCTTCAGGGATGATGTCAATGTTCTACAACAATCAAAGCAGAATTTCAGCATAACATGTTGCTACAAAAGAATTAGGAAGTGAGGCTAACACATACACAGTCTACTCATTCTTATAAAGATGGCCAAATGGGGTATGGAGAAGAACAATAATGAAACCTTAGCAACTTCCTAAGGAATGACGAGTGATTCCAGTTTAGGAAATCGATATTTTACAATTCAATTCAATTCAACAGTTTTGATAAATAAGGTTAGACCAGTTTTCAATGAGACAACTGAATACCAATGCTAACAAAAAATGATATCATTTTATTATAATTCGAGGAAAGATGGAAGTCACTTGCCTGACCAAAGACAATCCATTCTAGATTAGGCGCGATTTGGAGAAACCTGAAAGAAAAAAAATCACACTACCAGAACTCCAGAGATCAAATTCTGAACTAATTCCTAGATGGATCAAATTGTTAAATAAGGGTAAATCGGTGAAGAGGATATCCGCCTTGCTTAGAACCTAATCAGAGAAAAGATAAAAGAAAAATACCACTGCACGAGATTCAAAATAATCATAGCACAATAATGCTGATATTACAGGAATGCCATACAACATAGTCAGTTATGTAAGAAACAGCATACCAGAAATGAGTTGGCAGAAATATTAAGGAGCTTTGCTCTGGAAAGCTTTTCGAAAATCTTGACGAATGTTTCATTCTTGTATCCATATCCGTAATTAGTGCGTCTGTCAACATTTGCCTCAATTAGTGACGGAAAGCTATCAAGGACAAAGTCTGCCGGTAGGTGATCTGAGTAGGTAATGGTCAATACATTAGGAGCAGAAATCTTCACCATAAACTCTGAAAAGCAACAGCAAAGGATGGACAAGTTCTTCAGTGCAGAGTTCACAATGCATAACCCTTCAGATACCCGACATGCGAACAATCTCAACTCTTCAAGGATGGGGCAGTTAGAAAACAAATCCCTGGTCGAGGTTTCATCCACAAAAATAAGATGGCTGAGCTGAACTATCTTGAGCTTTGGAAAAGAAACTGAATTTGGAATATTGGACACGCTGCAAGGTACCGAATAGAAACCCAACTCCAACAGTGTCAACGAATCACAAGTAAAAAATGATGGAGGTAATATAGAGGATGCGCTAAAACAATGTTTGGATATACCAAATTATTCAACTTTACGCTTTATAATAGTACTGATCCATCTATTAACTCGAGATTCATCAAGAAACTCATACCAATCGAGATAGAACTTCTGGATATTTGGCTTCTCATGAAGAAATAGTACCGTGTCCCAAAAAATTCTCGAACAATTTGGATTCCACCAATTTTAGTTTTTTATTCGTACTCTTTCCAGTTCGCCACTTACGAAAATCAAGTGTGGGGATAGAGTTTGATACATACTTCCATCTTTTGGATAAAATGCAGGTAGACATAGCACATTTGATTGGTTAGAAGGAAAGAATGTGATGAATAAGCGCATCAGGTAAATTACTTATCTTATCCTGATTGCTGCTCTGCGAAGTTTTGTGTTTCATCTTGATTTTCAACACCATTATTCCAATTAATATTTTTCCAGAAAATTAAATCAAATGGAAGTTACTGTCAGTATGAAAGAAGATGAACACTAAATCATCACTATGCTACTCATTTTATCAAACAGACAGCGGGCATGAAAATAAGACATCCAAGTACATCAGAGTAATTCTAGTGACTTGTGCGCTAATTTATAATTCGAAAAATTTAATAAATAATAACATTATTCAGCAAAAATTGGACTGAATTTCAAAACCAAAAAGTATTGTTAAAATCCACTAAGATTTAGGTATGAAAACCAAACAGTTTTATGCTACTAAGTTAAAATCAATAGTACAAACTTCAAATCAACTATTTGTATTTGTATTTAACATTTTGAACTATTAAGTTGTTAGTTTAGATGGAAAAGAGAGTAAATCAAAGAGAATAAAAGCTTAACTTACCTGAAACAAGTTTACACAAGTATATTTTTTTTGTGAATAGATAGTAAGATATCAGCAAGCTAAGCAACAAATATCACAACTCGTCAAGATTCTGAGAAATGAATTTTTGGTTTGAAGGCAATAGTCAAGATTCAAGATGATAGGAGCTACCAATTTGTGTGAAGCACCGACATGGACACGACACGACCTCCGAAATTCAAAATCATCATGACACGATCACGTTTATATATATATATATATTAACTAAATATTTTTTATATACTAAAATCATAGTGTTATGGTATATCAAATACATTGATCAAATTTCACGTCATTATGTTTGCTCGATTGAGTTTGATCAAGGGTTTTGTTTCTCTATCAACATATCTACAAGCAGGAAATACAGGACATCAAACATTCATGGAATCACCGGAAACTTATTATCCGTATTCAGATCCGGAAACTTCTAATACTCAGTTTTCATCTTCTTCTTCCGATCCAACTAAATTTTTCTTCGGTTTTTTGTTGTCTTCTAAATATTTTGTCTCGACGCATAAATCACTGCGGCCGCCAAAGGACGTTTGCAAGGTCATAGTACCAGCAAGAACAAGCCATATGGAAATTTATCCTAGACAATCGCCTACCCACGTAGTGCTCAAACCTGGGGTTGTCTCATTGATCGAAGAAAAGTCTACCACCAAGTACTTCATCACCGGTGGATTTGCATTCATCCATGGCGACTGTGTCAGTGTGCATATAACTACCGAAGTAGTGCTTAACAATAACACAATAATATCTTGACCATATCTTAACACCCCCTCCGCACTCAAGGTGGTTGAGTACACATCTTGAGTCCGAAATTTATAATCAAAGACGAGTCAGCAGAGTGAGTCTTGGTGAAGAGATCAACCACTTGATATTCCGATTTGACATGCGGAAGAGTGATTGTACCTTTCTTAAAATGATGACGAGTAAAATGACAACCTATCTCGATATGTTTTGTACGTTCATGGAAGACATCATTGTGTGTAATTTCAATACGGTGGTGTAGGAGCGTAAATTAGAACTCCCGTATCACAAAGAAGCCACCGTAACCAAATGAGTTCGGATGTAGAGTGTGCAAGAGCTCTATACTGGCTTCAAAGACTTTAACTAGAAACCACACTTTGCTTCTTACTTCTCCATGAAATCAACGAGTCTCCCAAGAACACACAAAGAGCTTTATAATAGATTTCTCTCCGTAATATCCCACCCAATCGAATCCGAGTAAGCTTGAAGAGTGAGATCAGACTTGGATGAGAAACAAAGACCTTGATGAAGAGACCCCTTGATATATCTTAGAATTCCGAGAAGCTTTCATAATAAGTAGACATAAACTGACTGACTATGTGAACTGCATAACTTATGTCTTGTCTCGTAATGGTCAAGTAATTTAGACTCCCTACTAGTTGACGATATAGTGTTGGATTAGACAATAGAGTCCCATCTATAGGACTGTATATTACATTCAATTCAAGAGGTGTGTCAGTTACCTTATTGTCAGACAGCCCTGCACGTTGTAGAATCTCAAATGCATATTTCACTTGTGATATGAAATAACCAATGGGTGACATTCCAACTTCAATGCCAATAAATTAACTTAAAGATCCAAGATGTTTCATCTTAAAACAATCATTAAGGTATGATTTGATTTCAGTAATACCTTGTAGGTCACTGCCATTAATAACCATGTCGTCAACATACAAGAGAAGAATGACAATTCCTTTTTCTGACGATATGACGAACATAGCTGAATCACAGAAGCTTTGTGTAAATCCATACTGGAGAATTGCATTGCTAAACTTCTCAAACCAAGTACGAGGTGCTTGTTTGAGTCCATATAATGTCCGTCGAAGCCTACATACTTGATTAGGTTCATGAGGCAAACCAGGAGGAGGTTGCATGTAAACCTTTTCTTGTAACTCACCATGAAGAAAATGTTTTTTCACGTCCATTTGATGAAGCCCCCATTGTCGTGTTGCAGCAACAACAAGTAATGTCTGAATCGTAACCATTCTCGCCTTGGGTGAAAATATTTCTTCATAGTCAACACCATACTCTTGTGTATAACCTTTTGCAACAACTCATGATTTACATCGTTCAAACTCACCATCTGACTTGGTCTTAACTTTATAGACCCATCTGCTTCAAGCAACTTATTTTCCAGGAGAAAGAACCACCATTTCCCATGTCCCTGCCTCTGCATGTGCTTCCAATTCATCATCCATTGAATCTTGCCATTCTGGAATGGCTGCAGCTTCTCTGTATGTTTTTGGTTCATAAAATGACAAAATAGAAAACAAGTAACAATGATAGTCTGCATACTTAGTTGGAGGTCTTCGATTGCGAGGTGGCAAAGAATTTTCTTCAGAATCAGGATCTCGTTCCTGAGTTGCACTATCAGGTTGAGTCGTAGAGTGGTCTTGATCATCCGTATTTGGTGGATCAACAACTAGAGGAGATGGACTTTCAGGAGTAGATATAGGAAAAGTGCTAGGATTGGATTCACTAGGAAATGGATCAGAATAAGTGAAAGACTCAAAAGATGATGATTTGCTTCTTGGAAGTGACCAGAATGGAACTTTCTCCCAGAATGTGACATGACGAAGCTTTCTATCACTACGGGAAAAACAGTGATCAACTACTCTTGAAAAGAGTTGTCATACATCTACGACGACGTTTATCGATAGGTTGCATAAGGGGGTTGTAGAAGATCCTCATTCTTTACAACTCTTCAGCCTAAAGTCGTAAACATAGTTGTCGTTTAGTTTTGTACAATGCTTGCTTGCTTGTGAATGTCTTTGAAATTTTCCTCTTGATGCCTAACACAACTCTTACCTGGGTTGTGAAAATAACTCCTACACTACACTTGTTGTGGTTGTAGAAAATTTGTTAACAACTATGGCTAGAGTTGTGTATGAATTCTTTGACAACTATGATTAGAGTTGTATGTCATTTCCTTGACAACTTTTGTTTGAGTTGCAAGTCACTTCTTTGACAACCTTTCATAAGAATTTGTGTTTATTTTTCATTTGTGAAAAAATATATTGAAATTGGTAACAGCATCAAAAAATATACCAAAGATTATTCAAATGTAAACCATCAAAATGTGACAAAGATTAAAACACTTAAACCAGTCTTAGAACTCGAGCCTGCAAATTATTATAACCATTCTTACTTGTGAAACTATCAATAATCTACAATGTAATCATTTACCAAATTGAGACTCCAACAAGTTATCTTACACGAGAAACTCTAGCAACACCCATCTTCTTAACCTAGCTACTGCAGAATCAGCACCAACAATCCTCACTGCTTCAAGACGCCATCATCTGCTCTTGTTGTGAGTCTCTAGATGCAACTTATTTAGACATTCAACCTGTGCGAAGCTATCTGCAATTCAGTTCTATTAACTCAAACCAAAAGCCTACAGCATACACAACCAGCACCCATCATGTCATCCATTTCTTCATCACCAGAAGTACCATGAGCAGAACATCAACAACAAATCTTCAACCGCAATAGCGCACTCCATTGAATTCCTTCATTATGCCATTTGAGAAGCAACACTGGTCAAAAAAGTATAGAGCAGCTTTGCTATCACAAAATTGGTATAATGGCAGCAAAATGTACATGGGTGGGACTTTTTACCATATCCTGCAGTTTCGATAAAATTATGTCGTAAGATTTGTACTTTGATTTAGATCCTTAGATTGTGTAGTCAAATAGTATCTAAAAGAAAAAAGAAAAAAAAATCAAGTCTACAATAGATTGTATCTACAAAACTACCTTGATTACTGTCCAATGATACAACGATGCAGTTCCCTTGGAAGATGAGTAAAAGCCTTGGGAACTCCGATTGAACTTCCTTTGGAATAGTGAATGACATCGCTATCCACACTAAAACCATGAAAGGAACCCATAGTTTGCAATAAGGCTTATGAGGAATCCCGCAATAAAGTTCGAAACTACATTTAGATTCCAAGTACTCTCAGAAGTACACAGTTAGATCAGTTGGATATTTTTCAAACCCGTTACGCAACGCCATGTGAAAATTAGTCCCAAAGAGTCCATTTTTATATAGCCACTCAAATTGATATCTTTCATCATTTGGATTTTCAGCCTTTTGGAATTGCAAATTCACCAACCATTCCCGTAATTCAAAGTTGGGAAAAAAAAAGTTAACAAAACTTTTGTTCATTAAAATATCCATCGGTTTTATTTGCCAAAAGAGAACTACTATTAGTCTTCTACCTTAATGGCCTCTTGGATGAAAAGAACTCAAACCAAAGCCAGCTTCCTCCATTTTCTTGTCTCGCACAATCACAATCAAAATATCGAGATTTCTCAACACAGATTCATATCAAACCCAAATCCAAGTTGAGAGTAAAATCCACGCTTGAATTAAAATTGATTTCATTTCCATTTACGCCCGCAACATTGCTCATAAAACCACCATAACCAATCACCACCTGAATTTAAGTCTTGATCTAGTCCTCTTCGAGTCCTTCATCCACCGCATCAGTCCACAAATTTGTTTGCCTTCGCACCGTTATTATCGACAGACCCAAGACCGAACCTCGTTGATCGCCTCTTGTTCTTGGAAGCTTCTCGTCATTTTGTTGTTGAAAGCTTCTGCTGCTTGAGAGATTCTTGAAGTTCTAGTCTTTTCTACCTCATATTCAATTATCAGATACTGAAAACAAAAATTCACACAACATCTGAGAAATCTACAAACTACATACACTAAAAATTCAATAAAAACCCAAACAAAATTGTCTAAATTTATAGCAAACCCCCAATTTGTATACCCTAATTTCATTACAAAAGAAAAAAACCCCAAATAATTTCTAAGTTGATTACACCACCAAGAACACCAAATTTTAATAAATTTACACCACGTAGGGATTCTTTAAATTCCAAAGAATGTAATTAAAAACCCCAAATAAATTCACAGCAAAACTTCATCTTCCGAACTTAGGACATCAATAGAAGACCAAATTTCTACAAAGAGTAGTAGAGTTTTTGAAGGGTTACCCGATATTGTTTAGGATTTGATTACGAGGGTTGATAGGTTCTTCTTCAATTCCACCAATTTAATTTATAGGGTTTGTATTTTGAGAACCTTTCCAACGAAGTACTTTTAAAGTCGGAAATTTTCAGGTTTTTGTTTCTTAAACAATATATATACGAGCAGAGAGAATTAGGTTTGTATCTCAAGAATTGCTCAATAGAATGAATTGGTGAGAATACAGAGAGAATTCGGTGTTGTTGAATCTGAGATTGGTAGTCGGAATCGAATAGATTGCAGAATCAATTAATCCAGTGACGAACAATGAAGAACAAAAAGGGGATCTGAGATGGAGAAGATGATTTTGGTGTTGTTTATAGGTTTTTGGTCAAAATTGATGTGACTTCAAGGGTTTTTGATTGTTTCACGGCAAGGGTTCATATCAAAATAAATTTTGTTTGGAATTTCTCCTCCATTGACTACCTGAGAAACAACCACGAGAACCCATCTAAGTTCCTTCTTTTCTGTAATCGAATGCCGTCAAAATTTTCATCTCCAATTTCTTGGGACCCTAACTATAATTCATCATCGATCTTGATTTCTAGCAAGAAGAACACCAAATCCAAAAATTGAACCCATGATTAAGAAACTTTGATAAGAGATGCGTAAGATAATAAATTTTACGGCTTGTTTATTCGTTCTTCAGGGATGGAGAGGTATGGTTCAAGTTATGGCTAGGTTAGATGTTGAAAGATTGAATCAATGAAAAAAAAGAAATCATTTGAATTGAAGTTAGGTTTCATTTGATTTAGGGTTTCATTATTAAACACCCCATCTTAGATTTTCTCGAAGAGCAGAGGAGAAGAAGATAGAGCAAAACGGAAGAAAGAGAAAATAGATAAGAGTTCGAGTGGTGGTGGGTGATACAACCAAGAATGGACGGACCAGATTTTTTTATCCCCTCATACGGGATTAATAAAAGATCTTGACCAGTTGAGATCGTATTTGAGATGCACATACGGATTGGGAAATATGTGTTTCTCTTTGTGTTAACTACGAACTCATGTTTTCGGTTTAATTATCAATCTTCGACATGAAAAAAAAAAAATACAAAAAATATTAATAAATTCAGGACATTGTTATCGACATTCGATATAAAAAAATCCGAAAATGTATAATAATGATTCGGGAAAATGAAAATGAATTCGATAATTGTTGTGTTTCTTTGTGCTTTCTCTTTGTGTTTTTGTGCTTAGGTTTGAATTTCGACTAGTCGTATAAGTCATGAAGTAATTTTGACAAGTCATATAGGTCAATAAATAGCTTTAGTTCACACTTTGGTAAACTTAGGTTATAAGATAACTAGAGATGGACCACGAAATTCGGGAGGATGGTTCTCGACTTTAAACTTAGCTGATACATCATCAAAATCGATAAATATGAAGCTCATTGTTGATTCGAACTTCAAATGTAGTATAACAACATACAAACTATGATCCAAAAAGCTCGGGGAGGGTTCGACTTCAAACTTAGCATGATAAATCATCGAAATCGATAAATATGAAGCTCGGTGTTGATTCGAACTTCAAATGTGGTATAATGACATACAAATTATGAACTTATAAGATTCGGGAGCGTTTCACTTCAAAGTTAGCATGATACATCATCGAAATCGATAAATATGAAGTTCATTATTGATTTGAAATTCAAATGAGGTATATAACAATTGAACATCACTGCACTTCTCTCCCCAAACCTTAAACAAACCCTATTCTCGCATATTGTATGCATACATTGGCTCCGAGATCGAAACCTGGATGGGAGTGGACTACAATAAGTCGGAAACTTGGTAAGAATGATGAATTCATCCATTTACTGTAAGATTCCTTTGGAATATTCCTAAAAAAAAACCTTAAACAAACCCCCTATTCCTCGCATATCAGATGCATACACGCCCGAGATCGAAACTGGCCGGGGAGTGGACTACTATAAGTCGGAAACTTGCAAGAATGATGAATCCATCCATTTACGAGGTAAGATTCCTTTGGAATATTCCCCAAACCTTAAACAAACCCTATTCTCGCATATTGTATGCATACACCGCTCCGAGATCGAAACCCGGGTCGGGAGTGGACTACTATAAGTCGGAAACTTGGTAAGAATGATGAATCCATCCATTTATAGGTAAGATTCCTTTGGAATATTCCCCGAAACCTTAAACAAACCATATTCTGGCATATTGTATGCATACCCCGGCTCCGAGATCGAAACCTGGCCGGGAGTGGACTACTATAAGTCGGAAACTTGGTAAGAATGATGAATCCATCCATTTACGGTGTAAGATTCCTTTGGAATATTCCCGTAAACCTTAAACAAACCCTATTCTCGCATATTTTATGCATACACCGGCTCCGAGATCGAAACCGGGGTCGGGGAGTGGACTACTATAAGTCGGAAACTTGGTAAGAATGATGAATCCATCCATTTAAGGTAAGATTCCTTTGGAATATTCCCCGATGAAACCTTAAACAAACCCTATTCCCGGCATATTGTATGCATCCACCGGGCTCCGAAATCGAAACCGGGCCGGGAGTGGACTACTATAAGTCGGAAACTTGGTAAGAATGATGAATCCATCCATTTACAAGTAAGATTCCTTTGGAATATTCCCCGAAACCTTAAACAAACCCTATTCGGCATATTGTATGCATACACCGGGCTACCGAAATCGAAACCAGGTCGGGAGTGGACTACTATAAGTCTAAACTTGGTAAGAATGATGAATCCATCCATTTACGTGCAAGATTCCTTTGGAATATTCCCCGAAACCTTAAACAAACCATATTCCGGCATATTGTATGCATACATTAGCTCCAAATCGAAACCTCGCCTGGAGTGGACTACTATAAGTCTAAACTTGGTAAGAATGATGAATCCATCCATTTACAGTAAGATTCCTTTGGAATATTCCCGTAAAACCTTAAACAAACCCTATTCTCGGGGATATTGTATGCATACACCGGCTCCAAATCGAAACCTCGCCGGGAGTGGACTACTATAATCGGGAAACTTGGTAAGAATGATGAATCCATCCATTTACGGGTAAGATTCCTTTGGAATATTCCTTAAACCTTAAACAAACCCTATTCTCGGGATATGTATGCACACACCGGCTCCGAGATCGAAACTGGTGGGAGTGGACTACTATAAATCGGAAACTTGGTAAGAATGATGAATTCATCCATTTACGAGGTAAGATTCCTTTGGAATATTCCCAGAAACCTTAAACAAGCCTATTATGGCATATTGTATGCATACACCGGCTTCGAGATCGAAACCTGGGCCGGGAGTGGACTACTATAAGTCGAAAACTTGGTAAGAATGATGAATCCATCCATTTACAGTAAGATTCCTTTGGAATATTCCTTAAAACCTTAAACAAACCCTATTCGGCATATCAGAGTGCATACATGGCCCGAGATCGAAACTGGGTCGGGAGTGGACTACTATAAGTCGGAAACTTGGTAAGAATGATGAATCCAACCATTTACGGGTAAGATTCCTTTGGAATATTCCCGAAACCTTAAACAAACCCTATTCTCGGCATATTGCATGCATACACCGGCTCCGAGATCGAAACCTCACGGGAGTGGACTACTATAAGCTCGGAAACTTGGTAAGAATGATGAATCCAACCATTTACGAGTAAGATTCCTTTGGAATATTCCCCAAACCTTAAACAAACCCTATTCGGCATATTGTATGCATACACTGCTCCGAGATCGAAACCTCGCCGGGAGTGGACTACTATAAGTCGGAAACTTGGTAAGAATGATGAATCCATCCATTTACGGGTAAGATTCCTTTTGGAATATTCCCGAAACCTTAAACAAACCCTATTCGGGCATATTGTATGCATACACCG